>CM053571.1:92712418-92751624 GCA_028646485.1 Cryptoprocta ferox | reverse complement strand
CAACTGATGAATGGATTAGGAAGATGTGGTTTATATATACAATGGAATACTACATGGCAATGAGAAAGATGAAATCTGGCCATTCGTAGCAACGTGGATGGACCTCGAGGGTGTCATGCTAAGCAAAATAAGTCAGGTGGAGAAGGACAGATACCATATGTTTGCACTCATAGGTCTAACAGGAGAAACCTAACAGAGGACCATGGGGAGGGGAAGGGGGGAAAAAGAGTAAGGGAGTGGGAGGGAGGCAAATCATGAGAGACTCTTGAATTCTGAAAACAAACTGAGGGCTGAAGGGGGAGGGGGAAAGGGGAAGGGAGTGATGGTCATGGAGGAGGACACCTGTGGGGAAGAGCACTGGGTGTTATATGGAAACCAACTTGACAATAAACTATAAATTAATTAATTAATTTTAAAAAAAAGAAACCACAGAGACACTCTGAGACTTCTCCAGGGACGACCAGCTCTTCCTTCTGTCAGATCCGCAAAATAAAGGCAGAAAGTAACAATCCCCTCAAGCTAAGAGCTCAGGATACCAGTTTCCTAAGAGTCTGGAGCGTGGAAAGAAATGACTAACAACCCAAGATTAATAACAATGGGTACAACTGAAGCTGGGAGAATCCTAGAAACACCTGAACAAATGGCCAAATACAAACGTAGGCAGTCCTGAGAAGTCCATACTGCCCATCTTCCTATTCTTTTTTCTTGAATGGCGTTCTCCCTTTGCTGCCCTAACTCTCCCCAAATTTAATACTTGCTCCACCTTTTAATCTCCCAGAATTATGAGTGTTTTAACCCTCCTAATTGTTCATATGACTCAGTTATTTCTCTAATTCCATCTTTTTCTAACCTAATATCATGCTCTGATCTCTATTACAGTACTGGAATTATCCAGTTTATAATTCTTTGCCTACTCTATAGAACATCACTCTTGGAATCAACATCCTTTCCTACTCCTCCATTCTTGGTTTTACTTCTACCCTCCTACTGAAACTAAAAAGAAAATAAGTCTCACTTCCACACTGAGGTTATTTTTCTAGAAACACTGTGTATGCACCCACTTGGTGAGGCATACCAGGAACCTCTTATGTCTGTTTCTCTGACGTTTTTATCCAGAAACCCTGGATTTGTTCAGAAAAATTAGACCTTAGACATCCTCTTCTTAAAGGGAACGTCAGATATAAAACTCACCACAAATAAAGTAAGGGCTAACGTCCCCCCTTTCCAAAATTTAAAAGCATTTTCTTTATACTCAGAAAAATGTAAGCATAAGAACATTCAAAAATAAAAGAATGTTAAGGACTTCTCCAAATATGTTAAAATCACCTGGTGTTTCCCATTAAATTTCCCTATTCAATTACCATGTTAGATCTTGCAGAAGGTAAGCATGTATATGACATAAAGGTAATTCATTTATATATTTCCATGTATGAATACATTCACATCTATTGCTATTCTTATCATTTTCTTCATGGTAAATTTCCATCGGAAGTTGTGCCTATGAAGTAAATGTGTTAGGAGGAAACGTAAGTCATCTCACTCTAGGATGATAAGCAACAGTTCAAATTCACAGATATGTGTTAGAGCTTAAGGAAGGAAATAACAAACAGCATGGGATCCATGAATATTTTGTAGTGTGGGATATTCTTGCAAAAATAGACTTCTTAAAGTTTCAAGAACCTGAGAAGATTGTTAATTAGTGTTCATGAGTCAAGGATAAGATTAAGCCCATGTTGGAAAAATATTTCATGATTTCCTTGGCTAAAGACCAGTAGAATTACCAAAACAAGTAGGGGTGACACAAGAGTTTTGGAATGTCAGAGGCAGGTTCCCTGTCTTCAATATCAATGACTTGGTGAGGCTCTCTAACTTATGGGCCCTTTCTCTTACCCCAAATCATTGACTGAAGCACATACTCAGGGGAGTAGTATTGAATATACAGAAACTTGAATAATATGAGTCTTTTTCTTGATGGGACTTTTCAAATGGAAGAATAGTCACTGATAAAATGAAAACTCAGAAACAAGCTAGATATACTACAAATTCCTTAAGGATTCAGTGAACTCAATAACTATTCAGGAAAAAGGAAGAGTAGATTCTGCAATGTCACCATCAGTTTTCAGTTCCCCTTGGTAACGGATGATGCAAAAAACCAAAGGCTTGAGACTAATTTGAGGTAGAAACAAAAGAGCAAAGACATCTATCCAAGTCATGTAAGTAATAGACCAACTAACAGTCCCATTTTGCAACTTGCTCACCTATTTTTCATGCTCTTTTATTTTTTATTTTTTGATTATAGTTGACACACAATGTTACATTAGCTTCAGGTATAGATTTTCCCTCTGGGTACTGAGGGGATGGAAAAAACTAAAAACAGGGGGGATGCCAAAGTGAAAATAAATTAAAATAAATAACAGGGGCACTTTGGGTGGCTCAGTCGGTGAAGCATCGAACTCTTGATCTCGGCTCAGGTCATGATCTCATGGTTCGTGAGTTCGAGTCCTGCATCAGGCTCTGCACTGACAGTGTGGAGCCTGCTTGAGATTCTCTATCCCCTCTCTCTCTGCCCCTATTTCTCTCTCTCTCTCTCTCTCTCTCTCTCTCTCTCCCCCCCCCCCAATAAATAAACTTAAAAATAAAATAAATAACAACATAAAAACATGGGCAGGGTCCCAAATTAATATAAAACAAGAGCAGATTTGGTCTCAGGTCACAATTGGAGACAGCCAAAGATCTTTGACTCTGACCAGATACAAATACAAAAACAAAAGATCAGGAGAGAAAATCCTAAATAGACTGGCAAGTGTGGAGGGAAAATATATACATTGTTCAAACAGTGAATAGTATTCCTTGTGACTTGACCTCCTTTAAAAGGGTAAGAGTTTTTCCTAGTGTATACCTCTTATGTTCCTCTGGTGTAATCCACGAATCAATAAATTAAATTACCCAGAGCGTCTGTTCTCAGAAAACATCTCTGGATTCCTCAATAAAGGTGTGTGCCTGCTAATTAGGTGAAAGAGTAAATTTTCTTGCTCAAGAGTTTGAATTGACAATAACAAGTCTGGAACTAACTGTATCTAGAAAATCTTCTAGTATCGTAAGTTAGACATTAAGAAATATGCAGAAAGCATATTTGAACAGAAAATGCTGCTCAAATACTCGATTGTACAATAAATATTAAATATTCTTTCTAAATCAATTTACATTTGCTGTTTATCCACATCCTTTTGGACTGAACTGGAAGAAATGTGACCTTGGTTATGTTGAGGTCCTTCTCTACCACAGAAGACCTATCAAGTCTCCTCTAGAGGGTCAGTGACAAGATATTGAAGAAGTTCAGAATGAGTCTTCCCAAAATGGGACTTGTTAATCATTAATACTTGTCCATAAGTAAGAGCTCACTATAACTCAAGATAACCACCATAATTGAGGCGTCTGGTTCCTGGCCACAAAAATCTATGTGTAAGTTTTCAGGCCTGGCCATAAGCAATCACGAAGACTTTACCTGTAAGTTCTCATGAGACAAACTGCTCTTGCCACAGCAGACTTGGTGCACATCCAGGGTATTACAGTCTCTAAGGGAAGTTGCAGTCAAGGGTGCCCAACCCTCATGGCTGGCCATGCTCTTATGCTTATTTGCATTTCTAGCCTGAAGGCCTCCATTCCTAGGTCCCTCTAGCAAGGGCCTTCATCCAAGGTCTTCTTCAAGCATCTCTGCCAGGCCATTCTCATCAGGGGAGGAGTATACCTTGAAGATACTTTTCCTCACCCTGACTCAGTTGCCAGTATTTCCCACTACTAGCCTTTCTCCCTCAAACTGTTCTCAGCCCCAGAGTCCGTAAAACTATAAGAGTCTTTTGTTCTAGGTTCAATCAACAGTAGGATGGCTCCCGCATCCGTGCTGATCAACCTGATCCTCAACCAGTGTGCTGTTGCATGAGGGAAAATGGAACAGGGAGTATTCAGCACTTACTCTGATTCAGCCTCTTGTTTATACCACCACAGTAAGTGAGTAAAGCTTCGCTGTTACTCTTATTCTGACTTGTTTTAATCAGCTATTCCAACACCTGGCAGCTTAGTTTTCTTGTCAGCTCTGATGAGCCCTTGAGAACACCCAAGCCAAAATTCAGAGGAAGTACATTAGTTCCCTAATGCTACTTTAATAAATGGTTACAAACTCCGTGACTTAAAACAACATAAATTTTTATTTTATAGCTCTAGAAATCAGAAGTTTAGAATGAGTTGGCAGAGCTGTAATTCTTTGGGGTCTCTAGAGGTGAATCCATTTCGTTGCCTTTTCCAGCTTCTAGAAACCACCTACGTTCCTTGATCCATGGTCCCTACCTCCATCTTCAAATCCAGTAGTGTAGTATTTTCAAATCTCTCTCTCTCTCTCTCTCTCTCTCTGACTCTGACCCCTATTTTTTTCATCACATCTTCTTCCCTGACTCTGATCCCTCTACTTTTTTCTTATAAGGACCACTTTGAGTCCATTAGACCCACCCAGATAATCCAGGATAATCTCTCTGTCTCAAAATCCTTAATTTATTAATGTCTGCAAAACCCTTTACCCTATAGAACTGTGACATATTCACAGGTTCCTGGATTTAAGATGTGAACATCTTTGGGGCCCATTATTCAGCCCACTACAGAAAGGTTCAAAAAATCTTCTTGTCTCAGTAAAATAATAGATATCTAGACTTCCATATCCAGTCATTTGCAGAGTTGATAAACTAGACCAACTCTTTTGAGGAAGACAACTATTAAAAGCCAAATGAAATGTATTTTTAATATCTTAAAGCATCAATGGATTTGTCCAGATTAATTGACCATATCATTGTGGGTTCATTTCCAGGTTTTCTATTCTGTTTCATTGATCTATGTCTATTTTTGTGCCAGCACCATACTGTTTTGATCATTACAGCTTTGTAATGTAACTTGAAGTCTTAATTGTGATGCCTATAGCTTTGTTTTGCTTTTTTCAAGGTTGCTTTGGCTATTCAGTATACCTGCCTGAATAGCAGGTATTTGGTTACGCAGGCAGTAACGCAGGGTCTTTTGAGGTGCCATACAAATCAGAATTGTTTGTTCCCACTCTGTGAAAAATACTGTTGGTATTTTGATAGGAACTGCATTAATTGTGTAGATTGCTTTGGGTAGTATAGACATTTTAATAATATTTGTTCTTCCAATCCATGAGCAAAGAATGTCTTTCCATTTCTTCAAGTCACCTTCAATTTCTTTAATCAGTGTTTTATAGTTTTCATAGTACAGGTCTTTCACCTCTTTGTTAGGTTTATTCCTAGTTACTGTTTTTGGTGCAACTGTAAATGGGATTTATTCCTTAATTTCTCTTTCTGGTGCTTCATTATTGATGTATAGAAATGCTGCAGATTTCTGTATGTTGATTTTATATCCTGTGACTTTACTGAATTCATTTATCAGTTCTAGTAATTTTTTGGTGGAGTCTTTTGGGTTTTCCACATAGAGTATCATGTCATCTGCAAATAGTGAAAGTTTGGCTTCTTGCTGATTTGGATGCCTTTTATTTCTTCTTGTTGTCTGACTGCTGGGGTTAGGTCTTCCAATACTATGTTAAATAACAGTGGTGAGAGTGGACATCCCTGTCTTATTCCTGATGTTAGGGGGGAAGCTCTGTTTTTCACCACTGTGTATGCTGCTAGCAGTGAGTCTTTCATATATGGTCTTTATTATGTTGAGGTATGTTCCTCTAAAACTACTGTGTTGAGGCCTTTTTTCATGAATGGATGTTGTACTTTGTCAAATGCTTTTTCTACCTCTATTGAAATGATCATTTGCTTCTTATCCTTTCTTTCATTAATGTGGTGTATCACATTGATTTGTGAACATTGAACTACCCTTGCAACCCAGGAATAAATCCCACTTGATTATGGTGACCGATTTTTTAATGTATTGTTGGATTTTGTTTGCTAGTATATTACTGAGAATTTTGCATCTGTGTTCATCAGGGATATTGGCCTGTAGTTCTACCTTTTAGTGGAGTCTTGAGCTGGGTAATGCTGGCCTCTTAAAATGAGTTTGGAAGTTTTCCTTCCTTTTTATTTTTGTGAATCATTTGAGAGGAATAGGTATTAACTCTTCTTTAAATGTTTGGTAGAATTCACTTGTGAAGCCATCTAGCTCTGGACTTTTGTTTGTTGGGGGTTTGTGATTACTGATTCCATTTCTTTGCTGGCTACCAGCCCATTCAAATTGTGTATTTCTTCTTGTTTTAGTTTTAATAGTTTCTATGCTTCTAGGAATTTATCCATTTCTTCCAGGTTGTCCAATTTGTTGGCTTATACTTTTTTGTAATATTCTCTTATAATTGTTTGCATTTCTGTGGTGTTGGTTGTTATTTCTCCTCTCATTGTGCTTTTATTTATTTGAGTCCTTTCACTTTTCTTTTTAATGTAAAGTAGGAAAGAATATCCAATGGGAAAAACACAGCCTCTTGAACAAATGGTATGGGGGAAACTGGACAGTAACATGCAAAAGAATGAAACTGGACCACTTTCTTACACCATACACAAAATAAATTCAAAATATATTAAAGGCCTAAATGTGAGATAGGAAACTATAAAAATTCTAGAGGAAAACGCAGGCAGTAACCTCTTTGACATCCACCTAGCAACTTCTTTCTAGATATGTCTGCTGGGGTAAGGGAAACAAAAGCAAAAATAAACCATTGGACTTCAGCAAGATAAAAAGCTTTTGCACAGCAAAGAAAACATTCAACAAAACTAAATGGCAAACTATGATATGGGAGAAGATATTTGCAAATTACAAAGTGTTAGTATCCAAACTGCATAAAGAGCTTATAAAACTCAACACCCAAAAAATGAACAACCCAATTTAAAAATGAGCAGAAGACATGAATAGACATTTTTCCAAAGAAGACATCCAGATGGCTAACAGACACATGAAAAGATGCTCAATGTCATTGTCAGGGAAATACAAATCAAAACTACAATGAGATATCACCTCACACCTGTCAGAATGGCTAAAATAAAAACACAAGATGGTGTGCCTTGGTGGCTCAGTCGGTTAAGGTCCAACTCTTGATTTCAGCTCTGGTCATGATCTCACAGTTCATGAGATTGAGCCCCGAGTCAGGCTCTGTGCTGGGCATGGAGCCTGCTTGAGATTCTCTCTTTCTCTCTTCCTCTGTCCCTTCCCTGCTTGTATTCTCTCTCTCTCTAAGGAAAAAAAAAAAGAAAATAAGAAAAAGAAAGAAAGAAACATCAGGTGTAGGCAAGGAGATAGAGAAAGGGGACCTTTCTTACACTGCCGGTAGGGATGCAAACTGATGCAGCCACTGTGGAAAACGGTATGGAGGCTCCTCAAAAAGCTAAAAATAGAACTACCCTATGACCCAGCAATTGCACTACTAGGTATTTACTCAAAGAATACAAAAATACTAATTCAAAGGGATACATCTACCCCGATGTTTATAGCAGCACTGTCTACAATAGCCAAATTATGGAAATAGCCAAAGTGCCCATTGATTGATAAATGGATAAAGAAGATGTGGTATACATATACAATGGAGTATTACTCAGCCATAAAAAAAGAATGAAACCTTGCCGTTTGCTAGAGAGTATTATACTAAGAAAAATAAATTAGAGAAAGACGAATACAACATGATTTCATTCATATGTGGAATTTATGAAACAAATGAGCAAAGAGAAAAAAGAGACAGAGGCAAACAAAGAAACAGATTCTGAACTATAGAGAACAAATTAATGGTTATCAGAAGGGAGGTGGGTGGGGAAAAAGGTTAAATAAGTGACAAGGAGTAGAGAGTTCACTTGTTATGATTAACACCAGGTATTGTATAGAAGTGTTGAATATTGTACACCTGAAACTAATATTTCACTGTATGTTAACTGGAATTTAAATAAAAACTTAAAAAAATCAATGGCTAACAAGCACATGAAAAAATGCTCAACACTAATCATTAGGAAAATGGAAATGGAAAATGGAAAGAAAGAGAAAAGGAAGGAAAGAAGGAAGGAAGGAAGATAGTAAATTGTGTTGGCAAGGATGTAGAGAAATTAGAACCTTTGACTATGATTGGTAGGGATGTAAAATGGTGCAACCACTATAGAAAACAGTACAGCAAGTTCCTCAAAAACTTAAAAAATGAAGCTACCATATGATTTGGAAATTCCACTTCTGGGTATATACCCCAAATAATTAAAATCAGGGTCTTTAAGAGGTATTTATATACCTATGTACATTGCAGCATTATTCACAGTAGCTAAAACATAGAAGTAACTCAACTCTCCATTAATGGATAAATGGATAAACAAACTGTGGTATATACATACAATGGAATATTCTTAGGTCTTAAAAAGGAAGCAAATCTTGCCCCATGCTACAACGTGGAGGAAACTTGAGGACATCATGCTAAGTGAAATAGGCCAGTCATTAAAGAGAAATACATACGACTCCATTTATATGAGGTACCTAGAGTAGTTGAAGGCATTAATAGAGACGGAAAATTGAATGGTGGTTGTCAGAGATTAAAAAGGAGGAAAATGGACAGTTGTTTAATGGATAGAGTTTTAGTTTTGCAACACAGAAAGAGTTCAGGACATTGGTTGCACAACAATGCGAATGTACTAATATTGCTGAATTGTACACTTCAAATAGTTAAGATGATAAATTCTATGTTACGTGTATTTTACCACAACTAAAAATTATTGTTAATTTTTTTTAAAATTTTTAAACATTTAAGTGTTACTGGTATAATGTGGTTAAACTTGGGCAAGATTGAAATTACTTGGCCAAAGCAGACTTGCTAGAAGTACAGAGACTAAATGCGGAATTTGGGGGCCCCTATTTTTCCCTCATGGAGCATTTGCCTATGTCAAAAAAGCTACTGAGATTTTGAGTTGTATATCAAACAGTTTTTCACAAACAGGAGAAGCAAAATCAGTACGTAGGTACTATTTCTGGCTACTATATACAATATATAGTGTCTCCTGGCTGTCTATTTTTTCTACACATATCTTAAGCTAAAGACAATTCTGGACTTCAATTATTTCTCAAATAAAATATCTGGCACATAAACATGAATAATGAGGGGCACCTGGGTGGCTCAGTCATTTGAGCATCCGACTCTCGATTTCAGCTCAGGTCATGATCTCACAGTTCCGGAGGATCGAGCCTTGCACTGGGCTCCACGCTGACAGCACAGAGCCTGCTTGGGATACTCTCTCTCTCCCCTTCTCTCTCTCTCTCTCTGCCTTCTGCCTGTCTCTCTCAAAATAAATAAACATTTCTAAAAAGTGATGCCATAATGATAAAAGGTTTAATTTGCCAAATAAAATAATAACTCTAACTTGTAATAACTATACACGGCATCAATATACAGGTATCTCTTCCTATATAAAGTTTCAATACCCAAATATTTACTAAAGCATCCTACAAAATTCTTATCCAAAATTTCTACTCAAAGGGAAAAATCTTGCTGAAATCTGCATGCATCATAGCAAAAACTATTCATGTTGCTCATAAACCCTGGTGAAATGTACCATGTACTAAGAGTACTAAATGTACTAACTTTCCAATGCTTTCTCCAATTGTTTAGCTGTTTATCATCTTTCTTCTTCTTCTAGACACCTTGAGGTCTAATTAATCCAGGCTCAATTTAGATGGATGATTTTTTTTTCTTATGTTGTAGTATTTTCATTGCAATGAAGGATAACATAATTCCTATTGTACAACATTAGCATATAACTCAGCTAGTAAGTTTAAAATGTACTAAATGATTAGGTAATTTGTTTTATTAGTGTGATATATAATGCAGAAATCATTTGTGCATTGTGATATAGTAATTTATGATAAATAAGGAATAAGGTCTACATCCTTCATTCCTGACTCACAGCTCCCCCAGTCCTTGTAATTTCCTGATTATAACATTAAGAGCATTAGGGCACCTGGGTGGCTCAGTTAAGTGGCTGACTCTTGATCTTGGCTCAAGTCATGATCCCAGGGTCATGGGATTGAGCCCTGAGGCTCTGCTGATGGGGTGGAGCCTTCTTGGGATTCTCTCTCTCTCCTACTCTCTCTGCCCCTCCCCACTCACATGCAAATGTACTCTTCCTCTCTCAAAATAAATTAATTAATTTTTTAAAAAGAACAATAAGAGAAGCTTTACTTGTGATAAGCACTGGGTGTTATATGTAAGTGGTGAATCACTAAATTATACTCCTGGAACCAATTGCATTATACGTTAACTAACTACAATGTAAAAAAAAATTGATACAAAATAAAGACAGAAAAAATAAATAGGGCTTTGTTCCTCCAAGTTGTCTGGTAGAAATGACAAATAATCCTAATGCGAGCAATATGCCAAATTAAAAAAGTAGGAACAGAATACTGTATGCACATAAAAAACACAATGACCAGTCCTACTTAGGAAAAGTTTCAGAAGAGATGATATTTGAGCTAAGGATTTCCATTAGCATGAAGTCTATCATGCAAGGCAAGGAATGAGCACCTATAGGAAATTTTGCCACACTGATTTCCTTAAGAGGAAATTTTATAAAGAAAAATGTAAATTTTATAAAAGAAAACAGTAATTTAATAATGAACAGTCACTGCATTCAGGGGAATTTCTTTAGCATGAGTTATCTAATGTTGAATAATTTTCTAAGCTTTTGGTACAAACTCATCATTGCCCTGAATTACTATTTTGAAAGTAATATAGACATTTCTAAAAGGAAAGTGAAAATTCAGAGTAAAGATGCATATTTCAACATTTGCCCCCTCTAAAGACAAACGTATTTTTAACTTTAGCTGTCTTTTGTATCACTGAGATACTGAGAAGTTTATTTTCAATACCAATATCTCAATATCATATAAATCACCAAAACTGTTTTAAAAGAGTTCAAGGTAGGGGCGCCTGGGTGGCTCAGTTGGTTGAGTGTCCGACTTCGGCTCAGGTCATGATCTCGTGGTTTGTGAGTTTGAGTCCCACGCTGGGATCTGTGCTGACAGCTCAGAGTCTGGTGCCGCTTTGGATTCTGTGTCTCCCTCTCTGCCTCTCCTCTGCTCACAGTCTGTCTCTCTCTCAAAAATAAATAAACATTAAAAATTTTTTTAAATAAATAAATAATAGAGCTCAAGGCAGTGTTCACAAAATCACCAACTTCTAGAACTAGAAGTGGTCCTTGGCCTGGTCTAAGGCCAACCAAGTTCAAATATTACCGCCTGAACCCAGATCTTCCTTCACTTCCTTCTTGGCTGTCTATCCCTACTTCCTCTGACCTATTATCATTGATAATTACTTTGCAGTACAGTTTGGATTAGAAAACATTGATCTGATCTAACTGCCCCATTTTTCAGAGGATTCAATTTCAGAAATTCAAATTGAGGGGCTTTACGTGACTCAAATCTACTTGCTTTCAAACTCAAGTCAAAGGCAAAGATAATGAAAACTGGGAAAAATATCTCACACTGAGATCAGCTCAAAGTGCAGTGGCGTATTTAGTTGGAGGTAGTGAACATTCAGGTAGTGAAATGTTTCTTCGGCAAGCAACTTGAACTCAAATGTATGAATGTCTCAGGAAGGTATTTTCAGCTCAACTTTAGAAACAGCTAAAAGCTAGTGCTTTCTAACTACCTTACATCTTCTGTTATTCATAACAAACCCCTTTCAACCACATCTGAATTCAGGTTAATGAGATGATTTTTGGAAAGCCCCCTGACAAGCTAAGGAGAGATGCTGGTTGCCAGTGATTAGAAGGTTGGAACTTCAGCACCCCACACCACCTCCAAGGAGGGGAGACAGGATGGAAGTTTAATTAATTGTCACTGGGCAATGACTTAGTTAATCATGCTTACATAATGAAGCCTCTGTAAAAACTCAAAAGGACAGGGTTTGGAGACCTTTCTTTTGACGTTCTTGTTTTATTTTGTGTGCATGAACAAGAACACATCCATATGCCACAAGGTTGGTGTCTCTCAAACTTCGTGCTCAGGACCCCCTGGACATCATTCTATGTATTACTTCGTCTGGCTGTTCACTCACCTCCTTTAATATCCTTTCCAAGAAACCAGTAATCAGTAAGTAAACTGTTTGCCCAAGTTGTATGAGCTACCCTAGCAAATTAATCAAACCAACGTTAACTAATAAAAATTAATGAGATAGCTGTCCTGTGAAAGGACGTTTGTAATCACTGCCATGCAACACAGGCAGACCTATGGGAACACTCAAGAAACTCTCTTGGAAAACCTGAATAGTGAGTATGACTTAGATCTTTTCCAAAGAGCATGAGCCCAGGCTTCAGAGGATTTGGACAAGTTAAGGCTGCAAGGCCAAATCGCAGAGGGGAGCAACATGATTAAAACAATTGCTAAATACTTGGTACCGTTCTTCCTATCCAGAAGAATATGTACGACTGGGACATATTTACATATGTGAATTCTGTTTAGAATACCTGAAGAGCCAAATGATGCTCAGCCAACACATGTCTAAAAATGTGTATGGAAACACCCACCCGGTGATGAGATATATCAGAAAGGCTCAATCTTCATGTTTGAAGTAGACAGCAAGAAAAACAAAGCCTACTGCCCAAACCTATGCCTGTTGGCCAAGATTTTTTTGGACCACAGGCATTATATTATGATATGGAACCCTGTCTGTTCTATGTTATGACAGAAGTGGACAACACCAACTGTCACCTGATTGGATAGTTTTCCAAGGAAAAGAATTCATTCCTCAATTACAATGTATCCTGTATCCTTATCATGCCTCGGTACAGCACACAGGGCTATGACAAGATGCTCATTAATTTCAGTTATTTGCTTTCCAAAGTGGAAGAAAAAGTTGACTCCCCAGAACGTCCACTCTCCAATCTGAGGGTCATAAGTTACAGCAGTTACTGGAAAGAAGTGTTTCCCCATTACCTGCATTAGTTCCAAGGCAAAGAGATTTCTAGCAAAGAAATTAGCCACAGTATTATACTCACAGTAGTTTGGGGGGAGTGTGGACATTGTCAACACTCTACAAACCCTCAAATGCTCAACTAATGGAAAGGAAAACACATAGTTTTAAAGAAACAGAACCTGACAGATGAGTGGAGAGCTAAAGAGGCCAAAAGATCCAACTCCAATAAAACCACGGATCCAAGCTTTTTACAATGTACCCCTCTGGAGCCAGTGAACCCCAGCAGTAGGAATCTCTACCCTAGGGATCCGTCTGTCATTTCTGTAGCTCTTGTGATTGGTAAATACAGCATTTTGGGAGAAGACCAACGTCCTCAGGACTGTTCTGGCTTTGACACTGGTGGTACACTATAGACACTGGTTCTGAGGAACTATGATTTCAGCCTCAGTGAGGTTGCCTGGATGAGATCTCTAGTAGACTTAAGTGCAGATCCCTCATAGCACTGACACATGGTGTTCTGTTTGGTACTGTACCTGTCCAGTCAGTCGTTCTCCTCACACCCCCTAGCCTCATGAGTTTGTGTCATATCTTCCAAACTTTGAAACAGTGCTTCTTGCTGCCTGGTCACCAGACTTCCAAATAATGGCTGCTGCCACAAGGACCTTTCCAATTACTCCTTACATGTGTTTACTTTTTTTTTGAAGAGCAGAGAACAAGTAACACTTCTGAGTGTGTGCATACTGGAAGGGGTCCATTCCCTTTGGATTTTTCTCACTTTAATTTTTTCCTCCATTTTTATTGAAAGGCTTATTTTTAATCAGTTATCAAGCTGACCAGAGAGAGATATTTTTTAAGACTCTTCCAAGGACTGGTCTTGGTAACAGCACATAATCTATCTGAATGAGATGAAGAGGACAGTTAAGAGGTGGTGATTCTGTACTGCCTTCAGGTGAACTGTGTTTTGGTGGAAGGAAACAAATACTTCTTTTTGCCTCACCAGAAAGTACCCAGTCATAAATGCTTTCTTCTCTCTTAATAACTCCCTGGCCCCTTTTACATTTGCAGGTGCCAAAATGGTATTCAGTTCCCTTTCATGCTGCATGTTAACAAGTTCACTAGACTGAAGAAACTTTTTCCCCAGTCTGATGTAGCACACCTGTAACTCCATCTAAGTTGTACTGATTTTTCTCTGAACATCCTTTGAGATGTAGGAAATGATTGCAAATGATTTCCAGATCTCAGCCCAAGACTCAATAGGCCACCCCCACCAAGGTTTGCTTCTCTTTAACAGTGGCTCACCCTCCCTCTTGAACTAAAGTGGCCATGCTCTTCCAAGAACTCCTCTTCCATTTCCTTTTTTGGGATTTGCCACCATTTCCCCTATTCTCTGGTTTCCTATTTTTGGTGTTCAAGCAAAGAAAGAGATTCTCCCTTTAACTTCTCTCCAGCCCCTTACAAACTTTTGATGGGCAGCTTTTGATACATGACATGCCACCTTCCCAACCTGGTCTCCTACAACACTGCTGTCTTCATGTGGAGCCCTCACATTCCTGACTCTGGTCATTTGTGCCTTTCTCTTGTCATCTCTGTTAGTAGTTATACTCACAGTAGTTTGGGGGGAGCTAATTTTAAGCAGACTTAACCAGTTTCAGTCACTGTTAAGTCACTGTTAAAGTTTATCCAAAAGCAACTTCACTGGGGATTTTCTTAAAGGTAAAGGGCCTGCACCAAAGCTAACCCTTCCCCACAAGTGGTAGAATGTGCTGTTCCATATCTATTTTTCAATAAAGCATGTTCTCTGCTCAAAAAAATTAATGTGAGATAAATGGTTTTCTAGAAAATAAAAATTAAATGTATTAAGCCTAAAATTCGCAGGGAAAAATAAAAGGAAAATGTAGTCCAAATAAACAGTCTTAAGTAGGCAGCAAGTCTGGAAAACTTCATGTTTAAATTTAAACCAAACATCTAAGAAATATTTACCTAAACACTACATTCTGAATGTTTGTGTTCCCATAAATTCATATGTTGAAATACTAATGCTCAAAGAGTATGGTATTAGAAGATGGGACCTTTAGGAGGTGCTTGGGTCATGAGAATGGAGTCCTCTTGAATGGAATTAATGCTTTATAAAAAGAGGCTCTAGAGGGACCCCTAGACTAAAGACAGTGATAAGGTGCAGGCTATGAACTAGGAAGAGGGCTCTCACCAAAATGTGATCATGCTGGTGCCTTAATTTGGGTTTCCCAGCCTCCAGAACAGTGAGAAATAAATTTCCATTGTTTATAAGCTACCCAGTCTGTGGCATTTTATTAGAGCAGCCCAAACAGACTAAAACACTACATTGAAGGTGAACTTAACCAAACTGTTCAGAAAATAGGGGAAAAAGCATTCTGATTCATTTAATAAAGCTAGTGTACACCTGTTACAAATTGTAAGAGCACCAAAAAACAAACAAAACAAAAAACAAAAAAACTATGGGTCATCTCACTTTTACAGATGCTTAGATCAATAACTGTACCCAATGTAGTCCATCAGCCCTCAGCATCCATTCCCACCTCCTTCAATGTGCCTACCAGTGCTTCAAAAGCTGGAAAGTTTGAGCTACATTTTTCAGACTCCCTCCAACTACTTTCTTCATGAAAATTTTAACCACCAATTAAACAAAATAGTGTGAGACTTGGAAGTAAAAATAAAGCTGGAGAGAATTTCCTGCCGATGTTTCTGCTGATAGTCAAGGTCATAAATTATGAATTTCTGGATGTAATCGCTAGGGCTAGATTGAGTATTCCAACGTCTAGCCTCTTGTGGGTGGAGAGTCAATTGTGATGACAGTGGCATGGCAGCAACAGCTTCTGGTTGCTACTGCTACTTCAGTGTGATCTTGAATTCAGAGATATCAGTCAAGAACTCCCAACTTTCATTAATCTAGACTCCAATTAAATATTCTTTATATTTGGACTTTGGGTTCACAAAAATGTTTTAATCATAATTTGAGATTCATAATATATACATAATACAAAATATCTTCTTGACATTCTTGCTTTATTTTGTTGTGTTTTTTAATTTTTTTAAATTTTTAATTATTTATTATGAGAGAGAGAGCGAGAGCAAGAGCAGGGGAGGGGCAGAGAGAGAGAGAGAGAGAGAGAGAGAGAATCCCAGCAGTCTTTGAACTGTCAGCACAGAGACCAATGTGGGGTTTGAACTCACAAACCATGAGATCATGACCTGTGCAGAAACCAAGAGATGGACACTTAACCAACCCAGCCATGGGTTGGACACTTAACCAACACCAACAGGTGCCCCTGTTTGGTGTTTATTATATAAATATCACTGCCCAATACAAAACCTGGAACTCTATCACATGGCTGTGTGCTCCTCCCAATCCCTGCCTACCATCCAAATGTAACCATTATATTGAGAATTATGTTTATCTAACTCCTGTTTTGTTTTCACTTTTACCATATGTGTGCCTAAATAACATAAGCATACAATGCAGAAGGTCTCCCTAGTTAAAGTTATCCCCACAGAATAACCCTTCATTCCAGTACCCACATTTCATAGACTTAGACCTTCCTCAACACGGCATTTGTTAGCTGATGCTTACTATAAGAAAAAATGTAGATTTATTTATTTTCCAATATGGTTGTACCAGTATAAGCTCAAGTTAGCAAAGTATAAGAGATACCATTTACCTACGTCTCCTCCAACTCTTGGTGTTATGTTTCTTCATTTTAGCCATTAAAATGGATATGAAATAGTATATTATTGTGGTCTGGATTGACAGTTCTTGACAGTTCTCAAATTATTAGTGGAGCCGAGCATCTCTATAAAAACACATTTATTGATTCTCTATTTCCTCTTCTGTAACATGTTTTTTAAATATTTTGCCTAAATTCTGTCTTTTCTAATTGATTTGTGACAGCTGTTTATATGTTCTCATGCAGTATTAATACTATGTTAGTTATAAGTATTTAAAATATCTTCAGGGCACCTGGCTGACTCAGTCAGTAGAGTATGCAGCTCTTGATCTCGTAGTTGTGAGTTCGAGCTCCCATTGGGTACAGACATTACTTTAAAAAATAAAATCTTTAAATATTTTTCTTTATAATGTTTTGATAAATATGAGTTTAATTTTTATTGTAGAAGAATTTTTAATTATTTTGCTTCTTGGAATACATATTTTGTATCTTTTTAAGGAAATTCTGGTATGGCAGCCAGACTCCAAGATTGCCCTCAATGATTCTCACCTCTGGCGTTCATACCTTTGGATAGTCCTTTTCTTTATTTAATTTTTTAAATTTTTTAATGTTTATTTATTTTTGAGAGAGAGAGAGACAAAGCATGAGCAGGGGAGGGACAGAGAGAAAGGGAGACACAGAATCTGAAGCAGGCTCCAGGCTCCGAGCTATCAGCACAGAGCCCGATGTGGGGCCTGAACTCACAAACTACGAGATCATGACCTGAGCTGGTTGGACACTCAACCTACTGAGCCACCCAGGTGCCCCAGTCCTCTTCTTTATTATATCAGGTTTGGTCTGTGCGACCAATGGAATTATGGTGTTTGGCTTTTGAAGCTAAATCATAAAAGACATTGCTGCTCTCACTTGCTCTTTGGATTACTTGCTCTGGTGGAAACCAGCCAACATATTGTGAGGACACTCAAATAACCCTAAGGAGAGACCCCTGTGGTGAGCAACTGAGGCTTCCTACCAATAGACAATATCAAATTTCCATGTGAGTAAACTGTGTGGAAAGCAAATCCTTCAGCTCTTGCCAGGCCTTCCAATGATTGCAGTCCCAGTCACCATCTTGGCCAAAATGGCTTTTAAATAACATTTTGATGAAAGAAATTCATAATTTTCAAAAGATATTTTGTTATGAGTCTTCTAATAGACAAAATTGCACAATCACTGGCACAAGGAACGTTTGTAAAAAGAAATATGAAGAAAGGAAAGAATGACTAACAGAGAGAAAACAAAGGAAGGAAGAGTTCATTTTATCATTTGTGAAAAAGAAGAAACTAGAAGGGGGATGATTGAAGGCAGAAAGGCATCTGAATATTTCCATGAACCTCTGTGATAAAGATTATACATAAATTGCAAGAGGAAATTATCATTTTATGATAGGTCTTAACTTTAAAGGTTTCAGTGAATAAAGTTCCATTCAGAGATAAATCTTCTTCATCTCACATATTGAATTTCTCTTACTATCACAGAAAACATCATTCCAGCCCCATCCTCTATTTTCCCAGAAAACTATTGAAGCACATTCCTCTGCAGAAAAATTGGGCTCGTTCTGGTGCCATAATCTAAAGAGAAACAAAAAGGTAAAAGACTTCAATGAACGCATTGTGATTGTTTAGAAGGTATGTAGGGTCAGGGTTCAACAACGAGATTCAGAGTGAAAAAGCATCCCAATGATCGCTCTCTTCTCATACTGCCCTCTTCAAAACCCTCAAGTGTGGACACATACTTTTACTTTTGCTCCTCTGTCTCTCCCCTGGCAAAATTTGTATGCAATATTGTTCTTGGACCTTTCCCCCAGATTCTGATCTTCACTTCCTCATCTATTCAGAGCCCTATCCCAACCTAAGTTATTAAAAAGTTCCTCACTTAGTGGCATGTAATAAAGAGGCTGACTTCTCATTTGTGTACTCTTATCATGTTTCTAAGTTAGTTTCTCTATTCTCATGGAACTATGCTAAACAAGTGTCAGGGAGAATGAGTCTGAAAATAAGAAGCTACTCTGCTTCCAAGGAATACAATCTGTGGTAGGAGGTGGGGGATGTGGGTAGGACCTTATTTTTGGAATGAAGAAACTGGATTTTGCTGCCAGCTCACTACTCACTATGATCTTAAGGAAGTAACTTATTCTCTCAGGTATTAGACTAGCCACCTATTAAAAATAGGAATCAGGGGTGCCTGTGTGGCTCAGTTGGTTGAGTGTCCAACTTTGGCTCAGGTCGTGATCTCATGGTTCATGGGATCGAGCTGGCAGCACAGAGCCTGCTTGGGATTTTCACTCTCTCCTCTCTCTCTGACCCTCCCCCACTCATTCTTTCTCTCTCTCTCTCTCAAAATAAATAAATAAACTTTAAAATTTAAAAAAAGGAATTATAATGAGGTCTCCAAATAGATCACGAAACTGTGTGAGAATCAAATGAGACAATGTACATTAAATTGATTTTTAAGCCACAAATAAATACTATTATTATATTATTATCCTATCAGAATTGAACATAGTTCTGCCTCAGATATTTTAAATCATATTAACTAGAGAAAATTTTCATTAAAATGTCTACATGTGTTTAGAAGCAGTAAAGTGTAATGGCTGACAGCATCACCATCTTTGGAGTTAGACAGACATGGAGTTGAGATCTAGTTTCTCTTACTAGTTTACTGACATTAGGCAAGTTATTCAATTTTTTAACCCATAAAATGAGTTCTAAAAAATAAGCTTTCATGAAGTTTAAGTGACATAATACATGCACTTAGTAAGAGCTTACTGTTAGAATCTGTTATCAATGTTATAATTGGAAATATTAGCATTAATTATCACTACTAACAAAATTCCCCTAAATTTTCTACATAAACAAGGCCCTATGCTTCATTAATCTGATTAGGCACTCACCTGATATTTTCCTTGTAAGGTGTCTGATCAACCCATTGCCAATTGTTATTCCCTTGTGTATCTGAGAGTCCCAGAAAATAAGACAATGATTCATTCAGTTTCTGGACAAGGAAATTCTGCATGAAGAAAAAGAAGGGGTCATAGACTGCAATTTCCTATAACTCTAAAGAGAAAAGAAAATGCGAGGTGTGACGAACAGTCACATCACAGCACATTGACCAAGAAACCAAGCCAAAACACCAACATGGTCACACGAGGGTAGGACTACTAATCAGCCTGTCTCAGGCAGAATTTATTCTTTTTTTTTAACCAAGAGACAGAATTCTTTTAAAATTACATGTCAGTTTTTGCACTTCTAATCATTTTTTAATTTTATAAGTTCAGAGGTGTTTCATCTCATTTCTGATTGCTTATCAGTGAAATTGAATTTGGGTTATCAAAATTTACATTTCCATATTCTCCTAAGAAGTACTTCTCTAGGAAGGAGGAAATTATTTGTAAAAGTTGAACATAAAGGAGTGCTTACTGGATTTTAACAGTAGTGATTTTAACAGTAGAGAGAGTATGTGCAAGTGGAAGAGGGGCAGAGAGAGAGGGAGAAAGAGAATCTCAAGCAGCTTCTCTTGAGATTCTCTCTCTCCCTCTCTCTCTGCCCCTCATCTCTCTCTCTCTCTTTCTCTCTCTCTCTCTCAAAATAAATAAATAAACTTAAAAAATAATAAAATAAAATGGTATCCCTTTGCAAAGAGCTAGGGATGAACAATGTACATCCCTAGTACATTGTTCTCAATGTACAATGAACTCAATACTTTTAGAAGCATAAATTTTGTGTCCTGAAGTTTCTAAATAGTATAATAGTATATAATGGTATATTTCTAAATAATTTTAGATGAATAATATGGTTTTTAGAGAGTGAGGAAGGAAAGAAAGGGAAAATAAGAAAAAGAAAGCAATTTGAATGCAATTTATCTTTTCTTTTAGGGCTCAGAATTTTGCAATACATACAGGAGTCAAATATTCCTTTGTTTTGTGTGAAAAAATATGCTATGGAACTCTATAGAAATCATGGTGCTTTGTAATAGATTCTGAAAAATATTAAAATAAACTCAGCAATATTTTCTCCTGAGATTTATTAAGTACTAAGAAATCTACTTTGCAATATTCTATGTGGACATTTACTTCTGTTTCACTATAATATAAATTAACGTTGTCAAAACAGATATTCCTCAAATAAAGATGATGCTTTTGAGATGTGTTTATCTACTAGCCAATGCCTTACAATTAACATGTATGCATATTTAAAGTAAAAGTTAGATTGAGGCTTACTACATTGAAATTTTTCATTTTGTCAGTTGAGACTGTGTATCTGTTAGAAAAAGCAAGTGAAATTCTGAATATTAAGGTGAGCTTTATAAACATTTTTTTACAAAATTTTCCTAGAACATATAATGCTTATTACTTGTTACATTACATTGGCATGTTTCTATTCATAAATCAGATCTGATAATTTGCTATTTTTTCATTTTAGAGATGATTTGCCCTTAAAAACAATTCACCTTCAAGATGATTTCCATTTCACCAAACAAAGCAAAATGCTTATTAATTGTATGGTTAAATGTTGACACTTCTTTGAATATAGGGAAAAATAGAATTTTGAAACAGAAATTGTTAATTATTTGCTTGGGAAGGTCTTAATACAGAGAATTATGTGGAATCAGATTTCATTACACATATTCCATTCATTCATTCAGCAGAAAGAAAATGGAAGGACCACATAGATTTCATCACTCTATGTGAATGTTGAAAATATATAAAGATTGATATTTTACTATGTAAAATAAATAAATATTTACTTTTACAAAATGAAAAATGTCTTTTGAAAAATGTGCCTGCTCCACTGACATCAGCAAGATGGTGGAATAGGAAACCCCAGGTTTCATTCCCCCAGGGAGACACCAAAGTTAACATTATACAGACCAAATTGTCCTTATGAGAACTCAAGAAACCAGTTAAGACATTGCAGGGCCCAAGGCAAGTGCAAAGCCAAGCAGAGCTGCATCAAAGTAGGTATGAAAGTTTGTTGAATTTACCCATCACTTCATGGGCATAGTACAAAGCAATCAAGAGAAAATCGACAGCCCACACCTTCTCTCCTGGGAAAGAAATATGTCCATCGCTCTGGCTTTTCAAGGAGTCTGCTGGAGGGACTGGTTTTTGTCCAGCCTGAGTGGGAGTACTGGGACTGACTGGCTCCCACCACGATGTGTGTCTGCAACTAGACCCTGCCACAACTTAGGCAAATGCAGCTGGGCCCCACAGCAAAGTTTGTGCATATCATCAGCTCCAGTTACTGCCACTGCTTGCCCTAGTCCCCAATGGACTTGGAACCACCACTGACACACCATGAGTCCTTGTACCCTCTGTGGACCTCCTACAGTGCTCTCCAAGGACCACAGAGCTGTCTGATGTGTACCCTGGTGACCTAGGCCAAAGAGACTTCCTTACCCCCAGACCTGTGCTTTCACAAGCCCCTATCCTAGGTGCCCTGCATCACTAGACCTATGTCACAGCACACTCCAGTGTGTCCCTGCCCACAGGTGAAAGTCTTCCCTTAATGAAATCTACCCATAAAGTCTGGATAAGAGATTTTTGCTTATTTAAATGTGCAGACACCTATGCAAAGTACAGGAATCACAAATTTGTGAAAAAAAAAAAACTCCACCAAAGGAATACAGTAAATCTCTAGTACAGTCCCAGGGAAGTGGAGATTAGGAATTACCTAACAAAGAATTCAAAAGAATTGTTCTTAAGATACTCAGAAATCCCTTTTAAAAAAGAAATTGCATTCAAATTGCTTTCTTTCTCTTATTTTATTTTTTTCTCACCCTCTAAAAAGACATTACTCATCTAAAATTGCTATTATACTACTTAGAAACTTTAGGAACACATCTACACTAAGAAAAAGAAAGATCACACAAAAAAAAAACAACACCTAACTATATACCTCAAATATTTAGAAAAAGAAAAAAAAAACTAAGCTCATTTGAGCTTAGAAGGAAGGGAATAACGAAGATCAAAGCAGAAATAAATGAAACAGAGACCACAAAAGATAAATGAAATCAAGAGCTGGGTTTTTTGTAAAGATAAAATGGACAAACCTTTGGATAGACTAAAAAAAGTGAGAAGATTCAAATAAATAAAATCAAAAATGAAAGAGGGGACATTACAACTGATACCACAGAAATACGAAGGATCATGAGAATACTATGAATGATTACATGTCAAAAATTAGATTATCTAGAATAAATGAAAAAATTCCTAAAGATATATAACCTACCAGGACTGAATCATGAAAAATAGAAAATCTGAAAATACCAATAATGAGTAAGGAGACTGAACAGTAATTAAAAACCTCTGAACACAGAAAAGCCCAGGACCAGATGGTTTTACTGGTGAATTTTAACAGACCTTGACAGAAGAATTAATACCAATCCTTCCTGAACCTTTTCCAAAAAATTGGAGAGAAGGGAACACTCCCAAATTCATTTTATGAAGCCAGAATTATCCTGATACCAAAGCCAGACAAGGATTCCACAAGAAAAGAAAATAACAGGGGCGCCTGGGTGGCTCAGTCTGTTGAGTGTCCAGCTTCTACTCAGGTCATGATCTCCCAGTTCATGGGTTCGAGCCCTGCATCAGGCTCTGTGCTGACAGCTAGCTCAGAGCCTGGAGCCTGTCTTCAGATTCTATGTCTCTCTCTCTCTCTCTCTCTCTCTCTCTCTGACCCTCCCCTGCTCATGCTGTCTGTCTCCCTCCCTCTCTCTCTTTCTCTCTCTCTCTCTCAAAAATAAATAAAAACATTAAACATTTTTTTAAAAAAAGAAAAGAACAAGCCAATGTCCCTAATGAGTACCGATACAAAAATTCTCAACAAAATACTAGCAAACCAAATTCAACAGCACTTTTAAAGGATGGGGCACCTGGGTGGCTTAGTCGGTTCAGCATCTGACTCTTGATTTCAGGTCAGGTCATGATCCCAGGGTCATGGGATCGAGCCTTGTGTCAGGTTCCACACTGACCATGGAGCCTTCTTATGATTTTCTATCTCCCTTTGCTTCCTCCCCCACTCGCTATAAATAATAAATAAATAAATAGATTATACACCATGATTGAGTGGGCTTTACCCCTGGGATGCAAGGATGATTCAACATATGCAAATGAATAAATATGACACACCATATTAACAGAATGAAAAATAAAAATTATATGAGCACCTCACTAGATGCCAAGACTCATTTGACAAAATTAAACATCCTGCCATAAAACAAACAAAAAAACTCCTAACAAATTGGGTATAAAAGGAGTGTTCTTCAATATATACAATAAGCCCACGACTAATATCATACTCAGTGGTGGAAGGTTTAGACTTTTTATTTAAGATCAGAAAGAAAACAAGGATGCCCACTCTTACCACTTCTTTTCAACAAAGTGCTGGGAGTCCTAGCCAGAGTTCACTATGAAAAAAAGGAAGGAAAGAAAGAGAGAGAGAGAAGGAAAGAAAGAAACAAAAGACATCCAAATTAGAAAGGAAGAAATTAAATTCTCTCTGTTTGGAGATGCTATAATCTTATATAGAGAAAATCTTAATTCCACCAAGAAATTGTTGGAATTAATAAACAAATTCAGTAAGTTGCAGAATACAAAAATCAGTTGTGCTTTTAAAAATGAACTACCTGGAAAAGAAATTTAAAAACAATCCCATTACAATAGCATAATAAATACTATGCATAATAGTAATAATAAAATACTTAAGAATAAATTTATCCAAGGAGATGAAAAATCTGTACACTGAAAACTATAATACATTAATGTAAGAAATTGGGAAAGACACAAATAAATGGAAAGATATTCCCATGTTCATGGATTGGAAGACGTAATATTGTTAATATGCCCAGACCACCCAAAGCCATCTGTAGATTCAATGTAATTAATCTCTACCTATTAAATACCTGTAGCATTTTTCACAGAAACATAAAAAAAAATCCTAAGATTCATATAGAACTATAAAACACCCTATATACCTAAAGCTGTCTTGAGAAAGAATAAAGCTGGAATCATCACACAAACTGATTTCAAACTATGTTACAAATCTATAGTAATCAAAACATGATATTGGCATAAAAACAGGAACATAGACCAGAGGGACAGAATAGAGAGTCCAAAAATAAACCTATGCACACATAATAAATTAATATATAGCAAGGGAGCCAAGAATACTCAAAGGATAGTCTCTTCAATAAATGGTATTGGAAAAACTGGATAATCACTTGCAAAAAAATAAAATTGGACCACTGTTATTCCACTTAGAAAAATTAACTCAAAACGGATGAAAAACTTATATGTAAGACCTGAAAAAACTTCTAGAAAAAAACACGGAGGAAAACTTCCTTGACATTGGTCTTGGCAATGATTTTTTGGATATGACTGACACCAAGCATAGACAACAAAAGCAAAAATTGAATTTAGAAGTTCTGCACAGTAAACAAATAATCAACAAAATATAAAGGGAACCTATAGAACAGGAAAAAATATTGGCAAACCAGCTACAGATAAGGAGTTAATATCCAAACTATATAAGGAACTTTTACAACTTAACAACAAAATTAAATTAGATTAAATAATCTAAATCCAATTAAAAATGGGCAAAGGAACTGAATAGACATTTTTCTTTTTTTTTCAAAGTGGTTTCTTAATGTTTACTTATTTTTGAGAGAGAGAGAGAGACAGAGCGTGAGCTGGGGAGGGCAGAGAGACACGGAATCTGAAGTAAGTTCCAGGCTCTGAGCTGTCTGCACAGAGCCTGACACGGGTCTCGAACTCATGAACTGTGGGATCATGCCCTGAGCCAAGTCGGATGCTTAACCGACTGAGCCACTCTGGTGACCCAAATAGACATTTTTTCCAAGAAGACATATAACTGGCCACTAGGTATGGAAAGATGCTCAGTGTCACTAATCATTAAGAAAACATAAATCGAAAGCACAATGAGATATCACCTTATACTTGTTAGGATGACTAATCTCAAAAGATACTAAAGAAAATAAATGCTAATATCAGAAGATAATAAATGCCATCAAGAATGTGGAGGAAAGGGCACGTATGTGCAATCAAAAGATTGAAAATAAGACTTCCATATGATCGAACAATCCCTCTTCTGGGTATATATCTGAAGGAAATGAAACTACTATTTTGAAGAGATGGCTGCAACCCCATGGTTTTTGCAGCATCAGTTACCATACCCGGACACAAAAACAACTGAAGTGTCTCTGCATGGATGAAGGAATAATTAAAGTGTGGGGAATATACAATGTAATATTATTCAGCCGTAAAAATGAAGGAACTACTGCCATTTGTGACAACAGGGATGGACATTAAGGGCACTAAGCTGAGTGAAATAAGTGAGAGAAAAACAAGTACAATCAGATCTCACTCACATGTGAATTCTAAAAAAGCCAAACTTATAGAATGAAGAAGTCACAGGGATAAAAGACTCAGCATAAGGATATAGTCATTGGTATTGTAACACTATTGTAGGATGAAAGATGGTAGCTACACTTGTGCTGACATAGCATCACGTATAAGCTTGTCAAATCACGATGTTGTACACCTGAAACTGACGTAATATTGTGTGTTAACTGTACTCAAATAAGAAGTAAATTAGTGAAATTAATTTAATTTACACTAAAAAGCCACTTATAGAAATAGACTATAATAGCGGTTCAGGTGCTGGGGTGTAGGGGAAACGGGAAGATGTTAGTCAAAAAGTACCACCTTCTAGTTATAAGATGAATATAAGTTCTGGAACTGTAATGTAAAGCATGTTGTCAGTTAACAATACTGTACTGTAAAAAAATAAAATAAAATATGTTGAGTTAAAACAAAACAATGCTGTACTGTATACTTCAAAGCAGATAAGAGAATAGAACTTAAATATGCTAACCTCAAAAACAAATGGTATTTGTGTAACTTGATGGATGTGTTAACTAACCTTTTGAGGTAATCATTTTGCAATACATACATATATCAAGTCATCACATTGCACACCTTACACTCATACAATTTTATATGGCAATTATATCTCTTTAAAGCTGGAAAACACTGCTGGAACTAATACACAAATTCGGAAAAGTTGTAAGGTACAAAATAAACATACAAAAATCAGTTGCATGTCTACACAATAACAATAAACAATACAAAAAGAAAATTAAGAAAGCAATCTCACTGACAATAGCATTGAAAGAATAAAATACCATAAGCTTAGCAAAGAAAGTGAAAATCTTATAATTTGAAAATTACAAAACATTTTTTAACGAAATCAAAGGAGACACAATTTTTTTTTTAATTTCAAGTTTTTATTTAAATTCTAGTTAGTTAACACATATGGTAACGCTAGTTTCAGGTGTAGAATTTAGTGATTCATCACTGACATACAACACTCAGTGTTCATCACAACAAGTGCCCTCCATAATGCCCATCACCCATTTAACCCATTTCCCACCCTCCCCCCTCCATCACCCCTCCGTTTGTTCTCTATAGTTAAGAGTCTCTTACGGTTTGCTTCCCTCTCTGTTTCTTTTTCCCCGTCCCCTATGTTCATTGTTTTGCTTCTTAAATTCCACATGTGAGTGAAATTTGTCTTTCCCTGACTGACTTATTTCACTTAGCGTCATAATACTCTAGGTCCATCCATATTGTTGCAAATGGCAAGATTTCATTCTTTTTTTCGTGGCTGAATAATATTCCACGGTATATCTGTATATACCACATCTTTTTTTTTTATCCATTCATCTATCTATGGACATTTGGGCTGTTTCCATATCTTGGCTATTGTAAACATTGCTGCAATAAACATAGGGGTGCAGATATCCTTCCAAATTATCATTTTCATATTCTTTAGGTAAATATCCAATAGTGCAACTACTGGATCATAGGGTACTTCTATTTTTAATTTTTGAGGAACCTCCATACTGTTTTCCACAGAGGCTGCATCAGTTTGCCTTCCCAAAACAGTGCACAAGGGTATATGAACAGATTCTTAATATTGCTAATTATTAGAGAAGTGCAAATCAAAACCATAATGGAATATAATCTCACACCCAGTAGGATGGCTGCTATCAAAATAAAAAAGAGAAAAGGGGCACCTGGGTGGCTCAGTTGGCTAGGCGGCTGACTTCGCCTCAGGTCATGACCTCATGGCTGGTGGGTTCGAGCCCCCTGTGGGGCTCTGTGCCGACAGCTCAGAGTCTGAAGCCTGCTTCAGATTCTGTGTCTGCCTCCCTCTCTCTCTCTCTCTCTCTCTCTCTCTACTCCTCCCCCATTCATGCTCTGTCTCTCTCTCTCTCTCAAAAATAAATAAACATTAAAAAATTGTTTTAATAAAAAAGAGAAGAAAAGAAAACATAACAAGTGCTGTCAAGAATGTGGAGAAATCGGAATCCTTGTGCATTCTTTGCAGGAGTGTAAAATAGTACAGGCACAGTGTAAAACAGTGCAGTTGTTCTTCAAATAAATTAAAATTAGAATTACTATATGATTCAGAAATCCAACTTCTGGGTATATATCCAAAGTCACGGAAAGCAAGATCTCATGGAGACATTTGCACACCCATGTTCACTGCAGCATTAGTCCCAACAGCCAAGAGGTAAAATCATCCCAGATGTCCATCAGCACTTGAATGGATAAATGATATGTGGTCTATGTAAGATGGAATACTATTCAGCCCTAAAAAGGAAGAGTGTTCTGTTACTGCTACAACATGAAAGAACTTTTTTGGACATTATGTTAAGTAAAATAAGGCAGTCACAAAAAAACAAATGCTGTGTGGTTCCACTTACATGAGGTGTCTAAAGGAGTCAAACTCATTGAAGTAGAGAATAGAAGGGTGGTTACCAGGGCCTGGAGGTGGGGAGCAATGGAAGTTGTTGTTAAATGGGCATAGAGTTCCTGTTCTGCATGATGAAAAGTTGTAGAGATCTTTTTGCAACAATATGAATATGGTTAACACTACTGAACTGTACATTTAAAACGAGTTCAGAGGGTAACATCCATATTTTCTTCCACAATTAAAAAAAATTTAATGAAAAATAAACACAAGTACCTGCTCTGCTTCTGTGTTGATCACCACCAAATGAGCACCCATCGCAACACAGTTCTGCTCACTCTTTGACCAAAAATTCCGCTCAGTAGAAATGAAGTAGCAGCTGGAACCAAATGACTTCCAACTACATGGGCAACATGCCCAGACATTCCCTGTGTTGCATGAAAGAGAGGAATGTGTGCCAGATGGCATAAAAAGGATTAAAGAGGTAGGTTTCATACACATCAAATTCCAAGGATCTGCATTTCTTTTCTAGAGATGAGTTTCTTATTTCATGTATTTACTGTTTCCCTGAATTATGTAATTTGGAGCCATAGATCTGCTTTTACATAAACATTCTTTAGCATTAAGCCCTCAATATTAACTAAAGTTTACCTGCATAATTGCTCTGGATTTTTTGCAGAAAGAGTTATTATCAATGTTTTTTCCTGTTCTTCAAATCCTTTATATATTAGAAGCACTAAGGTCTCTCAGGATTTCAAATGACTAACACAGGTGAATAATTTTAGCAGATAAATATATATATGTTTATATATATAAAAACATATATGTATATGTAAATATATTATATGTGTGTATATATATATATATATATATATATATATATAAATAACAAGTCATTTAGATTTGTTGAGGTTTGAGAGTTTTTAAAGCTATTATAATATATCTGGTCTTGCGCTTAAGTTTTGCTAAGATTCATCTATGTTGCTTGTAGGTCTATTTTATTTATTTTGTATGTTATTACATCATTAAGTTATGAGAAACAATGTACAGACTTTTTTATCTCTTATAATACTATAAGTTGAATAAAATAGGCCATATCTGTATCATTTTGATATTAGCCACTGTTAGAAATCTATCTCAATTATGTATCCTGTTCATTCGTTTTTTAAAAGTTTATTTGTTTATTTTGAGGGAGAGAGCAAGCAGGCGAGGGTCAGAGAGAGGGAGAGAGAGAGAGGGAGGGAGGAGAGAGAGTGAGGGAGAGGGAAGGGCAGAAAGAGGGGAACAGAGGATTTAAAGCTGGCTCTGCACTGACAGCAGTGAGCCAGATGCCAGGCTCGGACTCACAAACTGTGAGATCATGACCTGAGCCAAAGTCAGACACTCAACCAGCTAAGCCACCCAGGCGCCCCACTGATTGTATTTTTTAAAGTCTAATTAATCTCATTAAGAGATGATTTGTGGTGTTTCACATGAGGTCCAGCCCGCTTCTCTCTCTCTCCCTCTTCTTTCTCTGCCCTTCATGAGATTCACTCTCTCTCTGCCCCTTGCTCAATTGCACCCTCTCTCTCTCAAAAAAGAGAGAGAGAGAAAGAGAGAGAGAGAGAGAGAGAGAGAGAGAGAGAGAGAGAGAGAGAGAGAGAGAGAGATGAGCTGGGGCACCTGGGTGACTCAGTTGGTTGAGCATATGACTCTTGATTTCAGCTCAGGTCATGATCCCAGGGTTGTGATATCAAGCCCCTTATCAGGGCTGGCTTGAAATTCTCTCTCTTTCCCAGCCCCTCTCCCCAGCTCATGCTCTTTCTCTTTCTCTCTCTCTCTCTCTGTCTTGCTCTCTCCAAGGTAAATTAAAAGAGAGAGAGAGATGAGTTTCTAATAGTTTTACTTTACTGGTAATAATTTATCAAAATTTGTAATAAATGTGATGTTTTGAATATTGTATCCTCATAATATGGATAAGTCAATGATAAGTAATGAGAAGTCAATCCAGAAGAAATTTTATAGACACGTAAAGTCTAATGTTCCTCAGGAAATGAAAATATCAGACATATAGTACATATTTTAGAAAATCAAGGAAGTACGATGTAAACATTAATTGAAGAGGGGGAAAGAATAATATAAAACATCCAACTGTTAAAGAATACATATTCTTTTTTTTTAATGAATGATGGTAGTAGGGTTATCACTGCTATGATAGTATTTAAACATTAGTAGATAGATTTTTTAAAGAGATGCAAGAGTTTTGTGCTTTCAGTGTCAATTGAAATATTTTAGATTTCAATAACAATATTTTAGAACTTAAAGCCTTCGCTTCTATAACTTGGTTTAGAAAAAACCAAAAAGACTTTAAAGGTCAAAACAAATCGTATAAGGGGGTACATAGTTTTTCAAAATCCTTTTTGGGGACTGACAAGCAAAAGAGTTGAAAACTACAGGTCTAGGTAGCATTCAGGTGTACTGAAGAAACTTTACCCGAGCATCTGAATATCTCAACACTCTGACTGGGACTCAGGGGGAAACAAATTGGAGAAGATACATTGGGGCTATCAATTATTTCCTAACTGTAATTGAAATGAAAATTTTGTGTTTAGACTTTTACTTTTCCTCTTCATTGTTATAAGAATTTGAAAATATATTGTTAAAATTTGAGTCCTCTTAGTTGTTGTTATGGTATTATGTAAAATAATTTTAGTGTGTAAACTTGAACCATGTAACTTGAATTACATGGTTGTAATTGAACAGCTCAGTTGGCCATAAATAACAGGTTGGATATTTTTAAGGAGTAAATTTGCAGTCTCTCATGGCACAAAAATGTGGGGTTCATTTCATTAATATCCATCTCTGTCTCATTCATTTCAGAACATTCTGAAGGCAAAGGGTAAAGCGCCCACTGCTGCTTCCAAGAAGACATTCTTTAAAACTCCAGTTGCTCCAGTGCCTACATCCTGATAGAATTATGTTTTCCTCCCCAGAAGGGCCAGTTCCACAGTTGTTTGACAAAAGAACCCCAACGTGACAAGAGAACCAGAAGGCAGGGAGAGCAAAGAAAATCATCCCTCACCACCCCATGTTCCATATTGTTGCCAAATAACATAAAAGAGAAAATCCCAACATCTCATCAAAATACAAAGAAATATCTGCCCTCCTTTTATCCCTCATAGGCTTCTGCATAGATGCAGAGGATTGGATTATTTAGTTCTTGAAGTAACAAGAGTCTGAAACCTATTTGGATTTTTTTTTCTTGGAAAGAGTAAGGCCATAAAGACTACTACAAACATGCACTTTACCTTTCTCTGACTTTTTTCACTAGATATAGTGATGATTCTCAATTCAACTGCCCCAGCTCTTCACATAGGAAGTTACCAGGACTGTATTTTAGAGTGAGGGCAATCTCTTCCTGAGCCATGTTCCAAGATCCACGCTGACCAGTAATAAAGCTGATACTTGGAATGCAGATGGCTATTACTGAGAACTTTAGATATCAAAAAGAGGAATTTTATCCATTTGATAAGGATGAGGATAATGTGAAATGAGAACTGTTATGAATAACTTCCAGTGTTAGCTTGAGCAAAGTACATGGGATGTGTTGTAGAAGTCTGGAGGAAAAATTGTTTTGAGGGTGAATCTAAAGCCTGATATGAACATGTATATTTAGAGATTCCTTAAAGCAGATATTCCATTTTTTCAAAAAAATGGAATCAACCAATGTTGAACTTGACCTTAACCTCTCTCTGAGAAAAGAGAAAGTCCTCTTAGGCATTGCAACACCTTACCTGTCACACTTGTGCCTTCACTGAACCACGTTAAACTTGAGTGGTATGTGTGTAGTTCAGACAGCCTTTTGCCAGTTTTGCCATATGTAAGATGATAAGTCACTGTGAAGGAGGCAGAAGGATTAGTATTCATCATTTGTTTTTATTATAGAGACTCATGCTCTATATATCTTGACTACCTGGCTTGCTTCCAACCACCACCAAACTCTTCTCTCTAGGCAAGCTCAGTAAGGACTATGCTGAATTACTACTTGTTTGTATTCATCAATTTTGTTTGGCTATATACCTGCACATTTATTTTGGTTCTTTCCCCACTGATATTTAAGTTCTATATTCTTGAGCAGAGATTTTATCTGTTTTCCGCATCAATCAATCACAAACACGTGGAACAGTGATGGTCACAGAGTAATCAATATTTGTTGACTCACTAGCTGTTTCTCCATAATTTTATCCTGAAGCAAGCTTGCAGATTATTTGGATATATTCTAAAATTTCTGACTGTTGTAGCTACAGATAAATATGTAGGGTAAATAACAACCAAGGGGACTTTTAAGCATTTAGGTATTTTAAATGTCTTGGATAAATACTCACTTTTATGCTCAAGAGTGCACACATTAAGTAAGACCTGCTCTCTCTCAGGTCCTGCCATGACTCTTTACTTACTTTTTCTTGTCCTTATACTACTGAAGCTCAATACAGTCAAGACTTTCTACCTTGGGGTCCTGAATATCTACTTCCTTTAATGAAATAACTATTCTTTTTTTTAATGTTTTACTTATTTTTGACAGAGAGAGAAAGAGACAGCATAAGCAGGGGAGGGTCAGAGAGAGAGAGGGAGACACAGAATCTAAAGACAGGCTCCAGGCTCTGAGCTAGCTGTCAGCACAGAGCCTGACATGAGGCTTGAGCCCACAAACCATGAGATCATGACCTGAACCGAAGCCGGACACTCAACTGACTGAGCCACCCAGGCGCCCCTGAAATAACTATTCTTAAATCTCCTCTTTTGCACTTTACCATGAAAAGTAAAGCAGATTTTAACTTAGGTGATAACTGTGTTTTAATAAAGGCTAGGAGATTGGTTTACATCTCAGAAGGAACTTCAAACACGGCCCATTTGACGTAGGTAGTCACTCTCACTCCCGCCCAGACTATTCAAAATTATTTTTAATTATGTTATCAATGAATAGAGAACCAAACTGTAGCCTAAAGAGCAAAAAGATCTTTGAAACTTCTCACAAAATGAACCTGAAATATTTACTTGGAAGTATATTGAACAAGGAAAAAATACTTCATTCCTTTATATCTTCAATATTGCATTTGAAAACGTTTTCATCTCATACTGGGAAAGACTCCCACATGAAAATCAAAGAGCCTAGTCTATATTATGATTATAAAAGTAATTAGTTGAGGTCTCAAAATAGAGGACTTTTGTGCCCAGAGAACAATGATCACTAGGGAACCCAGGGGTGGATGACAGTGTCTTAGAGGATGTCTCCAACTAACACACATTCATATGTGAGGCCATGGTGGGGAACATGCTAATAAAACCAGGTAAAGTAGATCTGGAAGCAGAGTCAGTTACCAAAAGATAGAAAAAGAGGAGGGAAGGGAGGAGGAGGAGGAGAAATCAAATATGATATTCCAAGTAAGAGCTAACATATTAATGATATTTTAAAAAAAGAACATACCTTAGGAAACCTTTATAGAACATGATAGGAAAAGGAATCAAGGGAAATGGCACCTGAGTGAAGAACTTACCCACACAGCTCGCAATGAAACAAGCACTGAGGAGTGCTATGGAAATCACAGCAACAGACCAGCATCTTACTTGGGACCGCCATACTGCGTTCTCTGTCAGATCAGCAAGACAAATGCAGTTATCAAGGAGCCAGGAAGTGAACATTTTTAAGAAGCTTAGATTAATGAAGAAACCAAATGAAGAATCTCAGAGTAATTAAAACCCTAAAACAAGAGGAGAGCTTAGAAACTCCCTCAGAATAGGGGTATCTGGGTGGCTCAGGTGGTTGAGTGTTGGACTCTTGACTTTGGCTCAGGTCATAATCCCAGGGTCATGGGATTGAGCCCTGCATTGGGATTCATTCCCTCTCTCTCTCTCTCTCTCTCTCTCTATCTCTCTCTCTTCCTCTCCTTCATTCATACTCTCTCTCTCTCTCTCTCTAAAAAATAAGGGGGGGGGGAACTCCTTCAGAAAAAATAAATGAGTAGTAGCTCTGTAGTCCTAAATAATCTGGCCAAAACTCACCCTCAGCCAACCGTAATTCCCATTTCTTTATTCTTTCTTCTTAAATATAATGTTAATCCATTGAGTCTCTGCCTTGCTGAAAACATCACTTTGCCTCCCTCTTCCCATACCACTGTATTAATATTTGGTTTCTTACTCTTTGAAGTGCCTCTGGCTCTGAGGAATTATTCTTTCTTTCAACTTTCTATCATTCTTACTATGGTGGTCCAATCTCTGTCCCATCAACCTGTTGTCTATCCCTTCTCTCCAAATGACCTTTATCATCTCACCATATCCTTCTAACCTCGTCTCTGGAACTGAGAAAAGGAATGCTTACCTTGACGTTGAGGCTGCCCTTCTTGTACCATTATCTTCTGTATTCAGAAGATTCAGGAGCCTCTTTTACCTCTTGCTCTGAAGATGTCACCCAGAGTTCTGCTTCATTCAAAGAGGTCACAGCTCAGAGACAAACTGCTGAACACTCTTATGAGGCTAAGAGACTTCTGGTATAAGCTGTATCTTGAAGAAGAAGTTGTGGTTTGGAAAAGTTTCAAGTGATTTAAAAATACTAGGAAAATAAGAGGAAATTGAGAAACATATCCCAAACTGCTCACTGAAACTTTGACAAGAATTTTATATTATGCATTCAATTCCTGACATAAGATTTCTCTCTCTGATTCCTATTCTGGAATACAAAATAGAAAATTTCATACCCCCTAAAAAAATTTATTTGTAGGCCTTAATTTAAGTGTTCACAAGCCAACATTGGATTTTGTGTAAAGTTTAATCCAAGTATTGAAGAGTGTCTTGGAAGTAAGCAAAAGTCTGATTGACTAGATATGGCTTCAATAATAAGGGTTAATATAGAAATTACATAAAGATCCACAGACATTGTTTAGGAATATGATTGCAAAATGGAAGATTCTGGAATCTATCTGCAAAGCGATGAAACATTCTTATTGCATCAAGACCAATATTGGGCATAGTTTAGTAATCTTTTAGTATTTCCCTGAGTAGGTAAGGGGGAGCTTGAAGTGATATAACATCAAAGACAGGCTTCATTAATTCCTTGTAATTACTCAGGAGCTTGGAGATTCTTCAATACATACAGTCTCTAGAATGTAGACCTTTCTTTTTATTCAGATCACAAATATCTCCACATTCTCAAATGAACAGTCTTGAATACAGAAACAAAAACAAAAACAAAAACAAAAAAACACCCTACTATGAATAGGTGCATATTGAATTCAACAAGCTTTTAAAGTGATGGGATAGTCACAGTAAATGATAAAATAGATATTGAGAACAGTATTAAAAGCCCAGAAAATTCTCCCTGGGGTTGGTTAGAGATACAACAAGTCATAAGGGGGAAAGAAGTGGCTATAAAACATATGCATCTCCTTCCAGTTCCCTGCGGAGATAAACACAAACCCAAGGACTCAGATGGTCCAAAGAGCATAATTCTTGTAAACTTTATATATAGGAACATCAATTTAAAGAACTATTTGCTTCCTTGCCCATCTCCAGTATATGCTCCCTAAGTCACTTTCTGCTCTTGACCATTGGCAACCCTGTGCTCCATTTTCTTTTGTTCCTTCTACAGTTCTAGATTACAGCAGCAAGCCTTTGAATAGAGTGCTGAGATGGTATGAGCAAAGGCAAAAAGGAGTAATATACCAAAATACAAAACAAAATGAAAAACTAATAGGGAGAATGGGAGATTTGATCAAAAGAAGACTTGTGGTAGGTTCAGGTCAGATGTACAGGCAAATATAGGATATTTGAGTCTAATAAGGGAGTCATGCAAAAACTAGCAATGGAAAAGATAACTTGTATGAATTGAAAATAAAATCACGTACTATCAGAGTCAAAGTGTATATTGTTCTTTTGGCTTGAACTCTTTTCATCAGGAATGAATCAGCAATTTGAAACCCTTTTTCAAGAAAACAGCACTGCATTGCCCTTTTGAAAATTATCGCCCATGACTGAACTAAGTAGACCCAGTTTGATTCTCCTGTTTAAGAAGTTAGATAAAGACAATTAAATCAATAGGTGGTGGCAAGCACTACCTTCTAAGAGATATTAAGACTCAGATATTTTCCCACACAAATGTGTTTAAGATACTTTTGGTCTACAGACTCACATTACAAAATATATAGCATCTCGTTATTTTCAACTTATGAGATTATTATTGCTGTTTCCTATAATACCGCTGGATGCTAAGAAATTTAATATAAGTCATTCTTGGGATGATCCTTCGAGATTACATCAAGATTCTAGGGATTACCTAATACCAAGAAATTGGGGGAAGAATGGCTGATCACTGTTCATGGATCCAGACGGGTTATGTTGCTTCATGTACCTCAAGTCTTCAGTGTCAGGATAGCTCCCCAATGCTTTGAAACCAACTTCCTCTTGCTTTGTTGTTGGTGTTGTTACAAGGATTGGTCTACAACAAAAGAGTTCCCTATGACTAGAAAGAGAACAGTTTATTTGTGTAACCTTAAATGATTTTGTTTTTCATTAGCCCTTACCAGAGGACTGTAGTAGTGAAGATAAGATGTTGGGAAGTTGAAATCAACCCAGATACATAATGATGAAACTCTTCTGGGCCACTAACTCATTTGAAGTTCTGATGAAAACTTCAGATCTCCTCAAAGAATTTTTTCATAGGGGCACCTGGGTGGCTCAGTCGCTTAAGCGTCGGACTCTTGATTTCAGCTCAGGTGATGATCTCACTCTTCGTGAGTTCAAGCCCTGCAGGCTCTGCATTGTCAGTTGCTTGGGATTCTCTCTCTCTCCCTCTCTTTCCCTCTCTCGCTCTCTGCCCCTCCCCCACTCATGTGGGCACACTCTCTCTCTCAAAATAAGTAAACTTTAAAAAATTATTAAAAAATTAAAAATGAATCTTTTCATAAATGCGGTAACAAAAATTGTATACTTTTTATTTTATTTTTCAAAGGTTTATTTAGTTTTGAGAGAGAGAGTGCAAGAGACAAAGAGGGACAGAGGATCCAAATCAGGCTCAGAGCTGACAGCAGCAAGCCAGATGTGGGGCTTGAACTCTCAAACTGCGAGATCATGACCTGAGCCAAAGTAGGATGCTCAACCAACCAAGCCACTCAGGCACCCCAAATTATATACTTAAAAAAAATTTTTTTTGAATTTTTGAGCCAAAATAGATGCTTAACCAACTGAGCTACCCAGGCACCCCCCCAAACTGTATCTTTTTATTGAAAATTAATTTCCCTTGGCCAAGAGACATATCAAAAGATGTTCAACAATACTAATCATCAGGGAAATGCAAATCAAAACCACAATGAGATACCACCTCACCCCTCTCAGAATGGCTAGACTCAATGAGACAAGAAGGAACAAATATTGATGAGAATGTGAGAAAAAGGAACCCTCATGCACTGTTGATGGAAACATAAATTCCTACAGCCACTGTGGAAAAAAGTATGCTAGTTCCTCAAAAGTTTTAAAATAGAAATATCATATGATCCAGTAATTCCACTACTAGGTATTTAGCCAAAGAAAACAAAAGCACTAATTTGAAGGGATATATGCACCCCTATGCTTATTGCAGCATTATTTACAACAGCCACATTATGGAAGCAGCCCAACTGTCCACTGATAGATGAATGGATAAGGAAAATATGGTATACACACACACTAGAATATTATGCAGCCATTAAAACATGAGATTATGCCATTTGAGACCACATGGATAGACCTAGAAAGTATTATGCTAGGGTGAAATAACTCAGAGTGAGAAAGGCAAATACCATGTGATTCTACTCATAAATGGAATCTAAAACAAACAAAAATCATTGAACTGTGCTCTAAAAATGTTAGCTTCTTCCTTTAGACTACTGAATCTGAATAAAGTTAGGTCAAGTAAAAATATACTATTTTACACTATCAACAATAGCCAAAGTATGGAAAGAGCCCAAATGTCCACTGATGGTTGAATGGATAAAGAAGATGTGGTGTGTGTGTATATATACACACACACAATGGAGTATTACTTGGCAATCAAAAAGAATGAAATTTTGCCATTTGCAACTACGTGGATGGAACTAGAGAGTATTATGCTAAGCAAAATTAGTCAGAGAAAGACAATATCATGACTTCACTCATATGAGGACTTTAAGATACAAAACAGATGAACATAAGGGAAGGGAAGCAAAAATAATATAAAAACATGGAGGGGGACAAAAACATAAGAGACTCTTAAATATGGAGAACAAACAGAGGGTTACTGGAGGGGTTGTGGGAGGGGGGATGAGCTAAATGATAAGGGGCATTAAGGAATCTACTCCTGAAATCATTATTGCACTCTATGCTAACTAACTTGGATGTAAATTTAAAAAATAAATTAAATTATATATATATATATATATATATATATACTGCTTTTTATCAGTCATGATTCAATCAGACTTAAATTAGAAAATTTATTAGTTTTAATTATTAAAAATTCGGAGTAGAATATGCTTCAGGAATAGTTGATTCAGTGGCTCAACAATACTCTTAAGAAACCAGATTCTGGAGGAGGAGGACAAGATGGCGGAAGAGCAGGGAGCTCTGTAATCCGAGCACGCCCGTATGGATTGAACTGAGAAGGACTGAAGGGATAAAACTTGGATTTGCAAGTGGGGGAAAGAAGAAACAGACGCCAGAAAGAAGACAACCTCAAAGATGCCTGAGTGAGTGACTGTGATCTGGGAAATTAGGGGACGGGCGGTC
>CM053571.1:92677280-92711918 GCA_028646485.1 Cryptoprocta ferox | reverse complement strand
GGGAGAAAAAACACAAGAGACTCTTGAATCCTGAAAACAAACTGAGGGGGGAAGGGGAAGGGGAAAAGGTAAAGCGGGGTGATGGTCTTGGTGGAGGTCACTTGTGGGGAAGAGCACTGGGTGTTATATGGAAACTAACCTGACAATAAACTATAAAGTTTAAAAAAAATAAATAAAAATTAAAAAAAAATTAAAAAAAAAAGAAAAAAAAAAGAAACCAGATTCTTTCCATTGCTCTAGTCCATGGTGTTCCTGTCATTCTAAAGCTAGTTCCCCACATGGTGATAGAATGACTCTAAGTAGCAGGCAGGACTACATATTTCTCTGTTCATATTCTTTGGGAGAGGGAGATTAGCTCCCTGATTCATTGGAGAACAAGGAGAGGGGATTCATTGGTTTACCTTGCAACTTGTGCCTATTCCTAAACCAACCACTAGGGTAATTATTTTGATGCCTTGAATTAATCAGTATCCATTCACAGAGCTGAAACTGAGGTCACCTGGGCTGCATGAAAGAAAATGACTCTCTGTAAAGAAAATCAAAGTTTTGTTTCTAAGGAAGAAGGTATAAATTGATCAGCAATATGCACCACCGTCCTAAATACTGGTTCTTTATTATGTAGTTCCGTTTGCAACAATTTTAACTAACGCAAAGCATTTCCATTGTGTAGAGAAAATGTGATTAACTTAATTAAACACTTATCCTGAACATGTGGCTTAATACATTTGCATTGTTACTTTATTTCTTCCATGCCTGAGTCACTGAATTCATCTTTGACAAAGTGGGTAGCATTGATGATTTCCATATTGGCAAACATAAAACTATTATTATTAATTCATGTTTCAGTATTATCATCAAGACAAAATTAATATTCATAGGCTCAGAAGGGTTTGTCATGTGTCAGCAGATTCCCACCTTCAGAAAAATCATCCAGGCTAATCATTTTAACTTCATGGAGCAAAAGTATTTTCCCCAGTACTGAATATTCCACTGCTTCTGCTTCCTTTCCCATTTACTAAGTGGCAGGTTGACTAAAAGGGTTTTAGGTACTGGTAAGTTTGTTTGTATGTTTATTTGTCTTTAATAGCAATCATAAAAATGAATATAGATCCTAAAATTCTAAGTATATGTCATTCATAGACTTAAATGTATCTTCTTAATAAACCAACATAAACACACGTTCTTCAAATAGTTTTGTTTGTAGCCTGTATTTTTCTTTTACCTCATATGGAACAATACCTAAACTTTAATCGAGTATTTTAAAATCCATCTTCTTTAAAACAAAACAAAACACCTTTTTTAACCTTTATTCATTTTTGAGAGACAGAGAGAGACAGAAAGTGAACAGGGGAGGGGCAGAGAGAGAGAGGGAGACACAGAATCTGAAGCAGGCTCCAGGCTCCAAGCTGTCAGTGCAGAGTCCGACATGGGGCTCAAACCCATGAACCGTGAGATCATGACCTGAGCCAAAGTCAGACGCTTAACTGACTGAGCCACCCAGCCACCCTTAAAATCTATCTTCTAGAATAGTGATCTGAAAACAATTTTTGTTTGCTCATACTTAATATTTGAAAAAAATTATAACTGCACACTTAATATATTGAACTTTAAGAACCACATACCTATGATATAATATAATATACCTACAACATAAGAGTAAGAATTAAATTGTATAAAAAACAAACTTTAATTTTGCATTTTATTCACTTAATGATAAAATTCATCTACTCTTACTTTATTTTTTTTTAATTTTTTTAAATGTTTATTTATTTTAGAGACAGAGCACAAGCGGGGAAGGGGCAGAGAGAGAGGGAGACACAGAATCCCAAGCAGGATCCAGGCTCTGAGCTGTCAGCACAGAGCCCGACGTGGGACTCGAACCCATGAACCATGAAATCATGACCTGAGCCAAAGTCGGCCACTTAACCGACTGAGCCACTCAGGTGCCCCTACTCTCACTTTAAAACTGTCAATCTTTTGGGGCGCCTGGGAGGCTCAGTAGGTTAAACATCTGACTTTGGCTCGAGTCATGATTTCCTGAATCAGGGGTTTGAGCCCCCTGTTGGGCTCTGTGCTGACAGCTCAGAGCCTGGAGCCCGTTTCAGACTCTGTCTCCCTCTCTCTCTGCTCCTCCCCTGCTTGCGCGTGCACATGCGCACTCTCTCTGTCTCTATCTCCCTCTCTCTAAAAAATAAACATTTAAAGAATATGTTTTTTAAATTGCTTTCACAAATGGCTCAAGTTTGAGGGTGAGTTACTAGAAGCATAGAATGGCTGACATTCACAGCAAAAATGGCAGTGCCCACCAGTTCTCGAGATTTTATCCAAAAAAACCCCCACAAAAAACAAAAAACAAAAACTGTCAATCTTTTTAGAGACAGCAATGTGATTGAATACGTTTCATTGTTTTGCAGCATCTGGTTCAAAACTGTAATATAATTCACAGGTGTTTCAGGTATATGTTGCTAAATAATAAACCAGCCCAAAACTTAGTGGCTTAAAGCAACAATTTTATTTTTCACAATTCTGTCTGCTGATTTGAAGTCAGCTAAGATGCCTCTTCACTTTAATATAACTCTTTAAACACAAATCTTACATAACTCTGTTACCCACAATCTTGATTTAGTGGTGCTTTCTAGAAAATTAAAGAAAATAAGATCTGAACCACATTCATAAGATTTGGAGGTTAGAGAAAGGTGCAGCAATGACTAATGTCACCATTCTCCCTTACACTCCAGTTCAAGCACACCCTCTATTCCGACTATCAAAAACATTTAGTAAAGTGGTTCTTTTTGCTCTTCATTCCAGCCCCATATTATTGAAATAATAGTGAGAAAAGCTCTTTGTAAACAGAGCTTCCCTGGAATTCTTCCATAATTATAAGTAAGATACTCTCCAAGGAGTAAACTGGTAAATTCTACATACAATGGATAAGATCAGACCTGAATAAAAACAACTCATTTTAAGATACAGTCAGGAAATGAGTGGCAAATGTAATTACTCAGTTGCATCAAGATAATCAATCAGGGCATAATCTCAAGAGGTCATACTTGAATAGCCATGGCTAGAATTAGCTTTACTGTGATCAATTATAATTAGCATACGGCAGCAATGAATAACAGGCTTCATTATAAATATATTTTATATTGAGTAGATATAAAATGATCTGTAAGAACTTCAGTGAAAAGGGGAAGACAAATAAACCAGGAGCCATTTTGAGTGTCAGTCTACACACAGAAACTGTAAAACTCAAGAAAAAAAAAAACTATCAGACTACCTAATGATCATACATCTATGTCAACTCGCTAGGAATAACTTCTGATTCTAAACCTCTACTGTTTAATTTCTGATTTCCCTTTGAGTGTACCCTGATGTTAAGTGACAGTCCAAGACTGAACAGAGAAGGCTGAGAATCCCCAAAAGTCTACTGGGCCAGAGCCGGAACCTAACTTCTACTGATGTGTGTTATATTCCAACTGTCACATAATATGCTTCAGTTAAAGGTGATAAATGTCTGAGAGAAATGGAAAGTAATAGTTGGGATTATTTCGCTTTTGACCACTCACATGGAAAAAAAATCCAGATAGAGGAACCCCATCATATAATTATATATCAATATCACATATAATTATATCAATATCTAATTCCTTAAAATTAGGAAAAGAGGCTCATGCTTTCTCCATGTGTCTGCAAAAGTATGATCTCAGCCCATGGAGAAGGAAGAAATGAATGAATGTGTACACTGATTCTCTCATAAATGGAACAGGTGACAGACTATGGAAAACTTCTAAGGAGATCCTTACACAAGATTTTCATATGAATAAAAAGAGCAAATTAGCTATCTCTGTAATGGTAATGGTGGATACCAATTCAACCACATGTTCATGCAGACTGTTTCATTCATAAGTAGATCTTTGTCATCTTGCAAAGTGACCTGTGAAATTCATTACAAGAAACATCATTCCAGCCCCATTTTCTTAATTCACTACGAAATAATAGTGCAACACAACCGTCATCAGAATTACTGGGTTCACCCGAGTGCCAAAATCTGAAAGGGAAAACAAAAATGGATGAGATTATTTCTTCAAACAGTGCTTTGAAAGGGGTTAGAGTCAGTGAGGAAGGGGCTGGGGTTGAACTGGCTGGATATGCCCATATCATTCCTTCTCCACTACTCATGCAGTTTCTCCTTCACCTGAAGCTCTGGCATTTCCGCCAGAAACGATGCTGGAATCACCCAGTATGGTGTCATTTCATTGCATTAAACTCTCCTAGCAGATAGCCCTTCTATGTGTCCATCATTATGTCCCATACCAGGGGACTGCCAGTCCATAAACTCTTTTAAATGATGAAAAAAAAAAAAAGAAAAGATTTTATCCTAGTCCCAAATATCACTGGAGTGTGTTTCCTTTTTCTAAATATATGTTGCTTTTGGCGTCTGAAGAACTAGTTAAAATCCTAAAATCTGCTAAGATCCCTGTTATCTTGGACATATAATTTAATTTTCCTGATTTCCATATCTAAAAAATAGAGACTAGAGTCATATTCCTTTATGATATGAGGATCAAAGATAGTAGTATACTAAAATGCACTAAAGTATTTAAGAGTTTTAAAAGATCTACATAAATATGAGATCTTATATGTATCAGAATTTAGCTTACTTGCTTGATGAGAAATAATCAATAACTGGCCATGATCTGAAGTGACAAAAAGTTTTGTTATGTTTAGAGACATAATATAGGAGTTAAAAGTACAGACTTTGGTGTCAAATAGAGCTGGATTTGAGGGTCACTGCCACCACTGCTGATAACCTTTGCCGAGTCATCTAAACTCTCTAACCTCAATTTCCTCATCTCAACAGTGGGAAACATAATGTGTGCCTCCCACAGTTCTTGTGATGATTACATGAGACAATAAATAAAATTACTTAAAACCTAGTGTCCAAGAGTTAAGAGTGAGCTATTTTATTTTCATAGCTGATAGTCGAACACTCTAAAATCCGTGCATGATCCAGGGCCCAGGATTCCTTTATCTAATTCTATACTCACGTGACACTTTCATTGTATGGTGTCCGATCAACCCACTGCCAATCTCCTTCTCCCTTTGGGTTTGACAGCCCAATATAATAAGCAGAAGACGTAGCTGTGTTCTGGATGATAAAATCCTAAGGTAAGAAAAGAAAAGAGCTATAGTCTTTCTATAGTCTATAGAAAAGAGCTATAGGTAGAACTAAGTTCTTTATAGCCTTAGAGAGAAGAGAAGAAAAAGGATCCAGGAAGAGCCATATGGGGCCCCTGCCCAGGATCCTGGGTCTTCTCTGGCTGAGCAGTACAGGGTCAAAGGTAACACTTGTGAGCATGATGTTTGTCTTAGTCAGCTCAGGCTGCTATAATGAACAGGCTGCTTATAAACCACAGAAGTTTCTTTGTCTCAATTCTGGAGGTTGGCAACCACAGATGAGGGTACTAGCATGGTCAGGTAAAGGCCCTCCTCCTGATTCATAGCCAGCTTTTTCTCACGGTGCATATTCACATGGCAGAAGGGGCAAGGGAGCTATTTTATAAGAACATGAAACTCCATTCATGAGGGTTCTATCCTCATTACCTAAGCACCTCTCAAAGACCCTACCTCCAAATACCAACATCTTGGGGGGCTCAGATTTCACCATATAAAGTTTGGGGGAGATATAAACATTTAGAACATAGCAATGTTCAATATAAGTGGAAGTTTGGGGGAGATATAAACACTTAGAACATGGCAATGTTCAATATAAATGGAAGCAATTTCTATCCATGATCATAATGAATTCTCATCTCAGATTCACTTCCCTTCTCCACTTAAGAAGTAGTATTCTTCAAAGTCATGCATTAGAAAATTTTCGCAGATTAAATCATTTTCTTTTCATAACTTTTAACTTCATTCATTTCTGGTTGTTGATTGTGACTCTTCATGATTGAACTGTTTCTCTATTGGATATAATACCCCTTCTCCGTGAAATAGTTAATAATTTATAAAATACTTATAGGTTGAAATAATAAACTGATATTTCAGACTAAACCATTTTCATTATTCCACTCAAACCCCACATATTATATTTTAAATGCCCCAATTTATTTTGGGAGAGATTCGTTTTATGGAAACAGGAAGAAGGTGTAGCATGTAAAGGCTTAGGTAGCCTTTCTTATCAACTTTACTAAAAGCCTTCTGCCACACCACCAATATTTCCAAACAATGAAAACCTCCTCCTCGGACAAGAGAGGTAAACAACCAGATGGGACTCCTGACTCCATCATCTATTAGAAAGCACCTGCTCGTCCTTGGTGTTGATCACTAGCAGGTGAGCCTTCATTGCTAAGCAGTTCTTCTCACTCTCCATCCAATTTCTGATTGTATTAGGAATAAAGTAGCAGTTGGAACTGAATGACTTCCAATTCTTTGGGCAGCAGCTCCAATCTTTCCCTGTATTGACGGAAGGCCACAGATGTCCAATATAAAAGAAAAATTGTAAGTGTGAGTATTATTAAAATTAAGGACCAAGGAAGACCCCATGGAAACTGGAACTTGCATCTTCATCCAGAGGTGAAAAGGAGCCCACCCTCCAGGTGTCAAGGGGATCAAGGCCACCTATATCACGCAGTAACAAGGCAGGGCCCCCCCTTCCCTTGCCCGAGCAGTGTCTGGAAAAGCCAGCTAAAACAGAGGTTTAGGGGCACCTGGGTGGCTCAGTCGGTTAAGCGGCCGACCGGCTCAGGTCATAATCTCACAGTCCATGGGTTCGAGCCCCGCGTCAGGCTCTGTGCTGACAGCTCAGAGCCTGGAGCCTGCTTTAGATTCTGTGTCTCCCTCTCTCTCTGCCCCTCCCCCGCTCTCTCTCTCTGTCTCTGTCTCTCAAAAAATAATAATAATAATAAAGACATGAAAAGTTAAAAAAAAAAAACAGAGGGTTTAAATAAGATCCAGACTCAGAATATTACACAAAAATGTCCAAGTTTCAGTGGAAATCACCCATCATACCATGAATTACAAGTTCTCAAAATTAATTTTTAAAAAAGAAACTAAATATATGCCAATATCAAGATAACAGAAATATTAGAATTATCTGACAAAGATTTTAAAGAAACTATGACAAAGATGCCTCAACAAGAAAGTACAAACATGTCTGGACCAAATGAAAAAAAAAAAAACGCCTCAGAAAAGAAATAGAAAATCTCAGGCAACAGAGGCACCAGGATGGCTCAGTTGGTTGAGGGTCTGATTTTTTATTTCAGCTTAGGTCATGATCTCATGGTCTAGGATTGAGCCATGCATAGGGCTCTGAACTCAGCATGGAGTCTGCTTAAGATTCTTTCTCTCTCTCTCTCTCTCTCTATCCCTCTGACCCTCCCCCACTTGTACTCTCTTTCAAAAAAAAAAAAAAGAAAGAAAGAAAATCTCAGCCAACAAATTAGAGATATAAAGGAGAACAAAAAAAATGTTATGACTAAAAAATATAATAACCAAAATAAAAAGCTCAGTGGCTGGGCTCAAAAGCAGAGAGGACAGAAAAATCAGTGAATTGAAAGACAAATTACTCAAGCAAATGACAGAGACAAAACAAAAGTAAGTAAGTAAACAGACTTCCAGTTTCCAGTCTGGCCATACCATCCTAACCAGTACAAAGCCGAACAAACCTCATTCAACAACTCTTCACAGGCAAAGCCACTGCTCTTAAAATTATGCAGACAGACAAATACAGAGGATCACAGCTTACTGAAGCAGGAACCCAGGGGACAAAACTTCTGTGGGAACCAGTCCCAGGGAAGGGAAACCTGACGTGTAACTGGTGAATTGCTGGAAGCTCGGTGTGGAAAATCGGAGATAAAAACTCCAGGGTGACCCAGTAGTGGGAAGGAGGGAAAAACTTTTGTGAGTTTTACCTTCTGGAGCACTACCAGGTTCTCACGGTGAGTATCTGAGAAAATTCCCCTAGTGCTTCTGGCAAGGGGAGGGGCAAAGTTCCAATCACAGCAGGTGAGCCTTCATTTCTCGGCAGAATATAGAATATTCGGAAATATATGAAGCATTCTGTTCTTTTTCACAAGGTTGAGCCTCGGGGAAAACTGTGGAACCAGAGCCTAACCTGCTGTGGTTTCATCAGGGCCTGACTTGGGGAAGGGAAAGATCCCACTCCAACCCACTCCACATCCTGTTCTGCTTTCAGGTAAGTCATAAGAGCTACGAGCACTTTTTTTTTTTAACGTTTATTCATTTTTGAGAGACAGAGTGTGCACACAGGTGGGGCAGAGAGACACGGAAACACAGAATCCGAAGCAGGCTCCAGGCTCTGAGCACTCAGCACAGAACCTGATGGCGGGGCTCGAACCGTGAGCGAGATCGTGACCTGAGCCGAAGTCGGACGCTCAACCGACTGAGCCACCCAGGCGCCCCCAGCACTTTTAAGTTCAAAGCCCAGAGGCAAAGACTCACTAAAAGAATGAGAAGAAATTATAGGACCACAGAATTCTTCCCCTCCCACCACACCTTACCACCACATATCTAAAGGCCTATTTACAGCAGTTCCTTTTACTCGGTATATCATGTCTAGATCATGAGAAAAAATTGCAAGGCATACAAAAAAACAAAAAACATCCCACCCCACCCCCCAGTTTGAAGAGACAAAGCAAGTATCAGAACCTGACTCAGATGTAACAGGATGTTGGAATTATCAGACCAGAAATGTAAAACAACGGTGATTAATATGTTAAGGGCTCTCATGAACAAAGTAGATAGCATGCAAGAAGAGATGAGCTATGTAATCAGAGAGATGGAAATTCTAAGAAACAGAAAGAAACATGATAGATCAAAAATGTTGTAACAGAAAATGAAGAATGTCTGGGATGTCTGGTGGCTCAGTCAGTTAAGTGCCCAAGTCTTGATTTCAACTCAGGTCATGATTTCACAGATTGTGAGATCAAGCCCCAGCTCTGCACTGGCAGCACAGAGCCTGCTTGGGATTCTCTCTTTCTCTCTCTCTCTCTGCCCCCTCCAGAGCCTGGAGCCTGCTTCAGATTCTGTGTCTCCCTCTCTCTCTGACCCTCACCCCCGCTCTCCCTCAAAATAAATAAACATTCAAAAAACATTTTAAAGAAAAGAAAGGGCTGCTGGTAGAAATATGGAGTTAAAGATCATTTTGGTGAGGACTCAGTAAGAGAAGAGAGCTTTAGAGAAAGGTTCTATCATCTCAAAGAATATACACACACCATAATGAACAGAATGTTGGTAGAAATATGAACATTAAAGATGCTTCTGGTAAGGTCTCAGAAATGAGAAGCATGTTATTGGAAATAGGAGGAAAGGCAATTCTTTTTTTTTATTTTTTTAATGTTTTATTTATTTTTGAGAGAGAGAGAGAAAGAGAGACAGCGTGAGCAGGGGAGGGTCAGAGAGAGAGAGGGAGACACAGAATCCGAAGACAGGCTCCAGGGTCTGAGCTAGCTGTCAGCACAGAGCCCGACATGGGGCTCAAACCCACGAACCGTGAGATCATGACCTGAGCCGAAGTCGGACGCTTAACCAACTAAGCCACCCAGGCGCCCCAGAAAGGTAATTCTTATTATAAAATAGCAAGGAATTTGCTGAATTGTGTTCTGATGTTTTGTGAAAGGTAGAACTTGTAAGTGACAGCCTTGGGTATTTAGCAGAGGAGATTTCTAAGCCAAGTATTAAAGCTGTGGCCTGATTTCTCCTTACTGCTTATAGTAAAATGCAAAAGGAAAGAGATAAACTGAAGGAAGTGTGAAGCAAAAAGGAACCAGAATCTGAAGACCTGGAAAATTATCAGTCATACTGTAAAAAGTGAGAAGGTGTGTTCTGGAAAGAACACCAAGGATGTGGCTGGACAATCATTCCATAAAGAGATCATCCATGGATTTAAACAGCCATCTCCACAAAGAAGATTATTTCTTGGTACAGATAAAGATATGCATATAAGAATTTTAGGTCTTATTTATTTGTACACTTGAAGCTTGAAGTGATCACGAGACTCAACTTCTTAGTATGATCTGCCATGAATCTTATTGGGAATATTATCTTGATATCCTTACATAGTATATAGTCAACCACTGAATCATAGGCACATTCATTTTTACCTTCCATGGTCACATTTTCTCTCAGACATTCCAATGCTGTGTGAGTGAGTTCTTTTGTAGTCTTATTTTCTTTAAGCTGAGAATACTTCTGAAAAAAAACTGGAAAAAAAAAGGCCATTCATTTTCTTGAGTGTTATGACTCTGCTCTCTATTGTTACTTTCTTGCATTCTATTTTATGGGAACAAAATCTACAAATGTCCAATTGACTGAGTAGAAGGATCCTGACAATGGAAAAGACTTCTCATCACCCCGCATTCAATGTAATCCTAATCCTACTGATTTTAAAACCATAGATTTCTCCAGTATTCACTGAATGATCAGTAGTTGAAAGGAGACGTGATGGTTCCATTAGAATGAGTGCAAAGGGATTGATCCATATTTTCCTTCAATACTAAATGCAGAAACTAAGGCTTGAAGGGGGGAGAATGGAGAGAAAACAAACACTTCTATCTGAGGATGTACACAGCATAGGTCTGTTGTGGGGGTGGGGGGTGGAGGCGGTTGTGGAATGAGCTAATTCTGAGTTCTGGGTTACCTGTAGAGTGAGAATTTTTTTTTTTAAATCCAACATTAATCAGGAGATACGGGCATTATTTTCTTCATCTTCTTTCCTTTACTCCATCCACTCCCAACTGGCTCTTATTTTTCAGTACACCAATATACTCAAATATGTCACAACTTAAAAATAACTTACCTCTTCCTCTAGAAAGTGAATTTTCGCTTTCTTTCCTCCTTATCTCCCATTTGCTCCCTGACCCACCGCACACTGGCTTCACTACTTCTTATGTCTTTTAAAATTTTGATAAATTCTTAAACCCAAAGATATGAAGAAATCCACCTGTTTGCCAAATTGGCCTTTAGATCTTACACAGTCTTGGGCAGGAAAGACATGATTAAGGTGAAATTTCAATGGGAAACTCTTCCTGGAATATCTCTTCCCATCTCCTTTTGTCCACTTGCTCATCTCAAAATATGTCTGTGAGGTCAGAAAAATCTGGCTTTATAAACACTAATAGGCAAATATAGATTTGTCCTCACTTACACAACTGTTTAGCATAGAAATGGTACCCAATTTATGTCCCTCTACAACACAAACACACACATATATTCTTCAATTTCTCTATAGAGTGGATTCCATTATATTTATAAAGAAGTAACTAAAATCAAATAAGTAACAAAATTCCTAACAGAGTCCCATTAATTGTCTCCCCCTCCCAAAGAAGACTTCTTTTCCAGATTTCTGGATAGACCCATTATTAAATGTCAGTATTTAATGGATGCCATCTCTTCATGAAAGGCAGGCATTCCATATAGATTCAGTTGGATACTTACTGATAAAAGCGATAAAAAATGAGATTGCCAATAGCAGCAGAAGTACCAGCAATGAGGCAAAAAGTAGCTTGGGAAAACTGGGGTTACTTTTGTTCAGGCTGGTTTTCTCTTTGGGAGCTGAAGGAGAAATCAAATGAATTTCATCAGTAATAAATCCTGACTTTTCCTTTCTTCCTCCTCCCCTTCCTCTTCTCCCTTTTCTTGGATGACGTACTATTACCAAGAATATGACATTTGAAATCATAGGAAAGTAGGACAAAAAATAATGTTTGTTGTAGAAACTCTGGAAAATACATAAAAACACAACCCCTTACCACTGAGGCTAACTGTTGCTAATGTTCTGGTATATATCCTTGCAGTAATTTTCCAAGTGTATACACATACATACACATTTTCCCACATGATTGACATCCCATAGATACCAGCTTCAGACCTACTATATTTGTATATACTAGACCATGACCATTTTTCATACAACCACATTTTCATCTTTAACACTGTCTATTGTGGTTGTATTTCATTATGTATTTTAATAATCCTCCAGATTGTTTCCAACTTTAACTATTTTCAGTAATGCTATAGCAGATAAATCTTTATTATGGTCATCCCTCATCACATTCTTAAAATACGGTCAGCCCTTTTTAGTCACTATTTCACGGTTAAGAATTATTTTCTCGGGGCACCTGGGTGGCTCATTGGGTTAAGCTTCCAACTTTGGCTCAGGTCATGATCTCATGGTTCATGGGTTTGAGCCCCACCATAGGGCTCTGTGTTGACAGCTCAGAGCTTGGAGCCTACTTCAGATTCTGTGTCTCCCTCGCTCTCTGCCCCTCCTCTGCTCACTTTCTGTCTCTGTTTCTCAAAAATGAATAAACATAAAAAAAAAAGAATTCTTTTCTCAATGGCTAGTATCATAAAGAAAAGATGTTTAAGGAGGGCACTTGTGATGAGCACATGGTGTTAAATGTAAGCGATGAATCACTAAATTCTACACCCAAAGCCAATATTACACTATATGTTAACTAACTAGAATTTAAATAAAAACTTTTTTAAAAAAGACAAGAAATAACAAGCGTTGGTGAGGATGTGAGAAAAGGCAACCCATGTGCACTCTTGGTGGGGATGTAAATTGGTGCAGCCCCTGTGGAAAACAGTATGGAGGTTCCTCAAAAAATTAAAAATAGAGGAGCGCCTGGGTGGCTCAGTCAGGTAAGCATCTGACTCCTGATTTTGGCTCAGGTCATGATTTCATAGTTTGTGAGCTCAAGCCCCATGTCAGCTGGCTCTACGCTGACAGAGCAGATCTTGCTTAGGATTCTTTCCTTTTCTCTCTGCCCCTCCCCCGCTCACTCTCTCTCAAAAATAAATAAATAAACTTAAAAAAAATGAAAAATAGAAATATCAGACAATCTATTAACTCCAGTACTTGGTATTTACCCAATGAAAACAAAGACATTAACTAAATCAAAAAGGTATATGCACCCCTATGTTTATTGCAGCATAATTTACAGTAGCTAGGAAAAGCAATCTAAGTGTCCATCCATCCATGAATGGATATAGAAAGTTGATATTTATATACAATGGAATATTACTCAACCATAAAAAAAGAAGGAACTCTTGTCATTTGTAACAACTTGGATGGGACTTGAGGGTATTATGCTAAGTGAAATAAGTCAGAGATCTCACTTATCTGTTGAATTCAAAAAACAAAATGAAAGTCATAGATACAGAAATAGACTGGTGGTTGCCAGAGATGGGGTAGGGGGTGGTGGGGAATGGGTGAAGGGGATTTAGAGGTGCAAACTTCCATTTATAAAATAAAGAAGCCATGGAAAATAAAAACAAGATAAAAACAGAGAGGGAGGCAAACCATAAGAAACTCATTTTTTTAAATATTTTTTAACATTTTTATTTATTTTTGAGAAAGAGAGAGACAGAGTGCAAGCAGGGGAGGGGCAGAGAGAGGGAGACACAGAATGTGGAGCAGGCTCTAGGCTCTCAGCACAGAGCCCGATGCGGGGCTCAAACTCATGAACCATGAGATCATGACCTGAACCGAAATTGGATGCTGAACCAACTGGGCCACCCAGATGCCCCAAGAAACTCTTAACTATAAAGAACTGAGGGTTGCTGCAGGGGAGGTTGGTGGAGGGATGGGCTAAGTGGGTGATGGGCATTAAGGAGGGCACTTGTTGTTGGGATGAGTACTGGGTGTTTTATGTAAGTGATGAAGCACTAAATTCTATTCCTGCAACCAATACTATACTGTATGTTAACTAACTTGAATTTAGATAAAAACTTGAAAGAAAAAAAAGAAGTAATGGAGATGTAATGTACAGCATGTTGACTGTAGTTAAAAATGTAGATTATTATAATATTATCAACTATTAAATATTATATATTTGAAAGTTGCTAAGAGATTAAATCTTAAAAGCCCTCATCACAAGAAAAAAAATTGGGGTAACTATTTATGGTGATAAATGTTAACTAGACTTATTGTGGTGATCATTTGACCAATATATACAAAAATCAAATCACTATATTTTACACCTGAAACTAATAGAGTGGTTCCCCCCCACCTTACCCACAGTTTTGCTTTCCACAATTTGCTACCTGTGGTTAACTGTGGTCTGGAGGCAGACGACCCTCCTTCTGATGTATCCTCAAAAGGTGAATAGTAGCCTAATGCCTGTATCATTCACCTAACTTCATCTCATCATGTAAGAATTTTATCATCTCACATCATCACAAGCAAGATGAATACAGTTCAATATTTTGAGATCGAGAGACCATATTCACATAACTTTTATTATGGTATATTAATAAAATTGTTCTGTTTTATCATTAGTTATTGATGTTAATCTCTTACTGTACCTAATTTATAAATTCAACTTTCATCATAGATATATATGTATAGGAAAAAAAACATAGTATATAGGGTTTGGTACTATGCACTATTCAGGCATTCACTGGGAATCTTGGACAATATCTCCCCAGATAAGGGGGGACTATTGCAGAATCATACCTCCATTAAAAAAATAATGAAAGAACTGTTTTCCCAAAGTTATGAGGTATTGGCAAGCAGGGGGACAAAATCCTTAATAATGTATAATATAATCTCAGCTTTAGAAAAAACACATTTAGATATAGTATTTATATCTGGAAAGATCTACACTGAAATGTAAATTCTAGTGATCTCTAGATGGTAAGAATAAATATAAATTCGTGTATGCCTCTAGTTTTTAATTTCTTCTAGAATGAGCATTTCAACATGTAATAAAGAAGTTTTCTAAAAATTCTTAAGGGGAAAAAACAGTTTCCCTGAGCATTCTGCCTATCTCCACGGGTGTTTTGGAAAGCATGTGTGATCATGACCTCCCTCTCACAGCTTCTTACAATACACATGCTTTTTTTTTCTCTTTTGCTTTATATCTGATATATCCTAAGTGATAACCATATTACCTTTAATTTACTCCCAAATTCAGTTAAATCCAGCCTGGGGATGCAGAATGCAATGGATTTTCTCAATGCAGGCAAGTCACGGAAGAGATTCCCTTTGCAACTTTCTAGTTCTTCATCTGCAACGGTCTTTGGTTCCACTTTAGTCCGGTAGTAACAGATACACCCACAACACTCTCCACCCAAATCCTTTCCCTCTAACTGAGCCTAACTGAGCCCACTAATTCATCAACAGCCCTGCATCAGGGCTGATGGTTTCCAGATCTGTACCCAATCTCTCTCTCTCTCTCTCGTTTTTTATTTTAGAGAGAGAGAGAGCACGCAAGTGGAGCAAAGGGAGAGAGAGAGAGAGAGAGAGAGAGAGAGAGAGAGAATCTTAAGCAGGCTCCATGCTCAGTGCAGAGCCCAACATGGGGATCAATCCCATGACCCTGGGATCATGAGCTGAGCTGAAATCAAGAGTCAGACATTCAACCAACTGAGCCACCCAGGCACCCCTGTACCCATTCTTGATTGGAGTCTCACTCAGCCTCAGAAAACACGGGAGAATAACTTCTCAGCATAATTAGCACTCTCCTTAGCTCAGGACTATAGTGGACTTGTCACACCTCAGTTTTGTTAGCATATAACTATACAACCCCTTAATGCTTATCTTCAGGTAACTCAATCTTCTGAGAATCCTATGTGTCCCAACTGTGGCCAGAGAACCAGCAACTAACACTATCATGCTTCATTTACAATATTCTCTCTTCATCCTTCATCTCATCATTAACTTTGACCACCAGAAAATGTTCTTACCTGCAGGAGGTCTTGATTTGGTGCATGAAGGCTTGGATTCATTTTTGAAACTCAATTCAACGTAAGTGGTCTCTGAAGTCATACTGAGAAGAAATCTGCTCTTCAAAAAAATCCTGTACACCACTTCCTTAAAACATCTTAAAATGAAACCCAAAAATGGTAGCAATTTGTCACACGTCCGATTACAAACAGGGGCCCCATATAGGCAAAAAACTCTGAGAGGAATGTTATGAAATTTAAAAACCTCGGAAGCACGAGACTCTTGAATACTGAAAACAAACTGAGGGCGGAAGGGGGAGGGGGAAAGGGGAAGGGGAGTGATGGTCATGGTGGAGGACACTTGTGGGGAAGAGCACTGGGTGTTATATGGAAACCAACTTGCCTATAAACTATAAATTTAAAAAATAATAATAAATAAATAAATAATGAAAAAAAATAAAAACCTCAGAAGCCAAATCTCCAGGATCAGTCAGCATAGTGAGAATCATAGCGTATGTCAGCAAATGTAAGAAAAGTAGGAAAAGGGTAGGTTTAAAAATATATATAGGAAGGAAAGAAATAGAGAAACTAAGCAATTAGAGAAGTCTTTTGAGACCTGTATTATCTGAGCTCACCAGCAATAATGAACTTCAAGTATCTGTGTACATCTGTATGCAAACATAATTATTTATAGACCAATCTGGGCATATATTCATTCATGCTCTATTCTCATCATGTGTGGCTGATTGGGCAACTGTTGGTGACCACATTTTAAGAGGATCATTGACAAAAAACTCACGTGTCAGCCTCCCCACTTTCAAGAGCGTATGTAGTAGGGAAGTCAAAGCTCAGGTCATATGTGTTCTTAAGCTGCTCCCCAGTGCTCTCTGCGTTTCCCTGTTCTTAACTGACTCCTTCATGGATCTCCATTCATTTTGTTATAGTCACTTCCAGCAGCTCCTGAAAGCAGCTCTCTCTGCTGGATGTTAGCAGAATAGGCCAGTCTTTACACAGCCTGTCTCTCTTTAATCCCTACATCACCACAACAAAAAGACTCTACAGGTCAATGTGACTATTTTTCTTAACAAGTTAGGATAATTTAATAGAGTCACAAATTAGGAGATAAACTCAGCGACAAATGTGACTTTTTCCAAAGGACAAGAGGAAAACATTCCAAAATTGAATCCTTCAGGTAGAATCTTCCCAGACATGCTCTTGATAGCTCACTCCCTCGATTCAGCCCTCCCCAAATGATCCTCCTTCTTTTAATCTCCCCCACCAAACTCTTTCATCTCCTGCATAACACACACACACACAAACACACACACACACACACACACACACATGCTTACGTCTGTATTTCCATATCAAGGTACACTGAAAACCGTGCATTTGCACTAATAACCTCTAATTCTAACCCAACACTAAAGAGTTCATTCTAGTTTTCTCCCTTCCATATTTCTAACTCCCTTCTGTTATGGTAAGAAACCTGCTTCCATTGTCTATTTATTTATTTATTTATTTATTTATTTATTTAAGTAATAAATACATTTAGTCAATTTTCTATCTTTGCTATTCTCTCCTCTAAGATGCTCTTCTCTTCCTGACTTAGGCTCTGACTTCCCAATCCAGGCCAACATTACTATTGGGGCCTTTATCCTGCTTGGGTATTCTTGCACAGAGCCAGCCAACCCCCACGGACATCATCCTCAACTTGCTCAGATCTGGCCCTACGCTGGGCCATTTTGCATAGGAAATCCCTCCTCACTCTGCCTAGACTCTAATTTCTGATGCTGGCTCCCTAACCCCCACCTGGAATCCACCCTTACCCCACTCAGGTTCTAAAACCCTATATAAGATCTCCCTGATGTGTGGAAGCTGTCCTCACCCTCCCTGGGCTCTGAATCCCCACACTGGGCCATCCTACCATGTGGACAGCTTCCTTATCCTGTTCAGCTTCTGAAACCCACACCAGGTCTACCACGTTCCTCACCCTGCTCGGACACTGAAACCCCATGCCCGGTCCCCCACCTCCCAGCAAGGACCACCCTGCTTAAGCTCCCTGCACTGGCCACCCCACCACATAGATGTCTTCTTCGCCTTTCAGGTACTGGCACACCAGAGCACACTGCTTCTGATACCCTACACCAAGTCACTGCCATGTGTGGACACTCTCCTCAGTATGCATAGGGTCTGATGCCCGAAATACTTGCCCATCCCTGCAAGGATGTTCTCCTCACTCTTTTGGGCTCCAACACCACTATCAAGCTAACTCCCTGCAAAGTCACTCTTCTCACCCTGTCTGAGCTCTGACAACCTGCACCAGACTACTGTTGCTCTCCCACCCCACACTACAACAGACACCTACCTTGTTCTGCTCTACCTAATGTTTTATAATTCAAGACTGAATTGTCTAGTAAGGAAAAGGAAAGGTTTTGAAAAAAGGTCAGAGAGGGGAAGAGCTAATTCTTGCAAATTTTCTAGCAAATTACTAGACCTAACAAGTACTTGTACACTTGCGTGTATGCATGCATACACCCTCCTCCCAAGAATAATCACTGATTATCAGAGCCTCAACAATTTAAGTTTGTAAAGAAAAAAAAATGTTCCTAAAGGTATCTCTGTTCTTCTGGGGTAAATAGCATTATAACTGTATTATACTCTATCACAAATAATCCCAAAACCTGAGTGGCTTACAGTGACATTTATGTCTCACTCACATTGCAGGTGGGCTTACGGTCTGCATAAGGTTGACTATAACTGTGCTTGGCTCTTCTCTTAGTATTTTCTCATTATGGAACCTAGGATCATAGAGCAGCCTCTTATAAGTTAAAACATGTAGTAACATTCAAATCCTCTATTTAGATAAGGTATACATTACATCCACTATGATTCCTTTGGCCAGTGGAAGTCACCTAGCCTTGATATGAATAGGGCAGGGAAATACACTCTACCTATGGGGACACATGTCAAGGGCAGCAAAAATACCACAGACGAAATGGTTTAAATAGTAATCTATTTCTCATAGTTCTGGAGGCTGGCAAATCTAAGATCAAGATGCCAGCAGATTAGATATCCGGTGAGAACCCCACTTCCTAGTTCAGAAATGGCCATCTTCTCACTACATCCTCCCACGGCAGAAGAGATGAGGGAGCTCCTTGGGGTCTCTTTTATAAAGACACTAATACCATTTATGAGAGTTCTACCCTCATGACCTAATCACCTCCAAAAGGCCCCATCTCCTAATACCACCACATCGGGAATTAGGACTCAACATATGAATTTTTGAGGGGACACATTCAAGGTATAGCATGCTTTATTTTTATTTTTTAATTTTTAATGTTTATTTTTGAGAGAGAGACAGACACGGGGGAGTGGGGAAAGGGCAGAGAGAGGGGGGTACTGGGAGCAGAGCCCACACGGGGCTCAAACTCATGAATCATGAGATCATGACCTAAACCAAAGTCAGACATTTAACCAACTGAGCCACCGAGACACCCCTAGCACTCTTTAAATAATTTAGCCAAGGGATCTCTAGAGCAGTGATCTCTAAATGGGGCACAACACCCCAAGTGGTATTAAAAAAAGGATCCTCTAGGGGACAGAAATAAAATACTGGAACATCTATTTATAGATATTTAAAATGTTAAGTAAAATAAGCTTTATTACTATCATATGAGTTTAGTGTTGGTTGCATGTCATGTGTGGTACAGGATCTATCATGAGGAAAGAGTGGCTGTTCTACAACTTCAAAAAAAATTTTTTTTAATGTTTATTTAGTTTTGAGAGAGAGAGCATGTGAGCAGACTAGAGGCAGAGAGGGAGACACAGAATCTAAAGCATGCTCCAGGTTCTGAGCTGTCAGCACACAGCCTGACGTGGGGCTCAAACCCACGAGCTGTGAGATCATGACCTGAGTGGAGCTGACTGAGCCACCCGGGTGTCCCAGCGTTCCACAACTCTGAAGAAGGTGATGTTGTAACTATACTTGTTCATTCACTCTCTGCATGTTGCATCATATTATAGTTTAAATATCTGTATAATTAAGAATTTGGCTGACGTTTGTACCCAGTTCCTGGGAGGTAACCTCTAAATCCTAAGAATTTCCTGAGTAATATGAATGTCTTTGTTATTCATGATGAGCCCTGACACTTCATGGTAATGAAGTCACTTAGTGAGCCCCTAGTTTGTGCTAACAAGATGATGCAAGATAGGGACTGTCCAAGCCAGAAAAAACCATGGGATGAGAGGGTTGAGGCTTCAAGCCATGAGATACCAGTCCAGCCAGGGGAGAGATGGAGATTGAGTTCAGCCTCATGGCAAAAGACACAGCCAAGCATGCCTATGTAACAAATGCCAATAAAACTCTGAGCACCAAAGTTCAGAGGAACTCCTCTGTTGGGCAATACTATGTGCACTGTCACATATTAATGTGCCAGGAAGGTGACATATCCACAGGGACAATGAAAGCTTCACACCTGGGACCCTCTCAGATCTCACCCTATGCATCTCTCCCTTTGGATAGCTCTGATTTGTATCCTTTTGCTATAATAAAACTGTTAGTTTAGCTGGCAGTCTTCTGAGTCCAGTGACAGTCTCCTTATCAAACCTCAGAGAGTCATGGGAACCCCCAAATCTGTAGCAAGTTGATAAGAAGAAAGGGAAGGCCCAGAAACCCCCACACTTGTGACTGGTATCTGAAATGAGGGAAGTCTTGTGGGCAGACAGCACTGCATATCTATCAGAGTAAGATGGATCCTGACCAAGCCAGACAGCCCCTCCTCCAGACCAATGCAGTCACTCATTCCAAGGCACCATCAGATTTTAGTCCAACGGTTTTGCATTTTCTGATTTGCTTCTTGGTCAATTCCTTATATATATATATGTTTTTTTTCTTCCTTTTCTTCCTCTTATTTCTTCCCTTCTCTATTCTCTATTCTGGTTGTTGGTTTAAGCAGACATTTTTAAGCTATTCTTTTTACCTCTTCTATATCTCCTTATTTATTTTTCCCTCTTTCTATTAAGCCATATAGTTCCTCTGATTCTCTGCCTGGTCATTTTTTTTTTTCCTTTTCATTATCCCTGCCCCTGTCATTTCTCTCTTTGTATGGGATAAGGTGTCTTCCACCAGCCCTGCCTTTCTAAATTTTTTCCAGGGTTACTTCAATGAACAAATCAAAGCACACCTGGTGGAGGGTCCAAACCACCACTACGAGTAGGGAGATAAAGCAACCAGAGTCACAACAACAGACAACACACAACACACTCCAAAAACTCCTCCTGAAGGGCCAGGCCCTGGACAGTGTATGACCCCTTTTTAATATATTAGTGCTCACAGCTGCAGGACACATAACAACCTATTGAAACACATAAAAGACAGAAAACTAGCCAAAATGATGAAATGGAAGAATTCTCCTCAAAAGAAATTCCAGGAAGAAATGACAGCTAGAGTATTGCTCAAAACAAATATAAACAATATATCTCAGCAAGAATTTAGAATAATCGTCATAAAATTAATTGCTGGGCTTGAAAAAAGCACAGAAGACAGCAGAGAATCTCTTGCTGCAGAGATCAAGGAACTAAGAAATAGTCACAACAAATTAAGAAATGCTGTAAATGACATGCAAAATAAACTAGATGCAGTGACAGCAAGGATGGAGGAAGCAGAGGGGAGACTACGTGAAATAGAAGATAAAATTATGGAAAATAATGACGCCAAGAAAAAGAGAGATAAGAAAATACTAGACCACAAAAAGAGAATTAGAGAACGAGTGATTCAATGAAACATAATAATATCCATATCATAGGAGTTCCAGAAGAAGAGAGAGAGAAGGGGGCAGAAGGTTTACTTGAGCAAAGTATAGCTGAGAACTTCCCTAATCTGGGGAAGGGAGCAGACATCCAAATCCAGGAGGCTCAGAGAACTCCCTTCCGATTTAACAAGAATAGGTTTTCTCCATGGCATATCATTGTGAAACTAGAAAAATTCAAAGATAAAGAGAGAATTCTGAAAGCAGCTAGGGACAAACCAGCCTTAACCTGCAAGGGTAGACACATAAGGGGAGTAGCAGACCTGTCCACTGAAACTTGGCAGGCCACAAGGGAGTGGCAAGAAATATTCAATGTGCTGAATAGGAAAAAGATGCAGCCAAGAATCATTTATCTTGCAAGGTTATCATTCAGAATAGAAGGAGAGATAAAGGATTTCCCAGGCAAACAAAAACTGGAGTTCATGACCACTAAACCAGCCCTGCAAGAGATCCTACAGGGGACTCTGTGAGTGGAATGCTGCAAAGACTATAAAGGACCAGAGACATCACCACAAGCATGAAACCTACAGATAACACAATGACACTAAATTCATATCCTTCAATGACTCTGAATATAAATGGACTAAATGCCCCAATCAAAAGACATAGGGTATCAGAATGGATAAAAAAAATAACAAAGAAGATCCATCTATATACTGTCTACAAGAGACTCACTTTAGACCTGAGGACACCTTCAGATTGAAAGTGAGGGTATGGAGAACAATCTATCATACTATTGGAAATCAAAAGAAAGCTGGAGTAGCCATACTTATATCAGACAAATTATATTTTAAACTAAAGGCTGTAACAAGAAATGAAGAAGGGCATCATATCATAATTATGGGGTCTATCCATCAAGAAGAGATAACAATTGTAAATGTTTATGCCCCCAACTGGAAATAACCCAAATATATAAATCAATTAATCACAAACATAAGCAATCTTATCGATAAGAATACAGTAATTGCAGGGGACTTTAATATTCCACTTATAGCAATGGACAGATTATGTAGGCAGAAAATCAATAAAGAAACAATGGCCTTGAATGATACACTGGACCAGATGGACGTGACAGATAGATTCAGAACTTTTCATCCAAAAGTAGCAGAATACACATTCTCCTCAAGTGCATATGGACCATTCTCCAAGAAAGATCACATACTGGGTCACGAAACAGCCCTCAATAAGTATAAAAGAATTCAGATCATACCATGCATATTTTCAGATCACAATACTATGAAACTTGAAATCAACCACAAAAAAAATTTTGGAAAGCCTCCAAATGCATAGAGGTTAAAGAACATCCTACTAAAGAATGAATGGGTCATCCAGGCAATTAAAGAAGAAATTTAAAAATATATGGAAGCAAATGAAAACATGACAGTCCAAATCCTTTTGAAAGCAGCAAAGGCAGTCATAAGAGGAAAATGCACTGCAATCCAGGCCTATCTCAAGAAACAAGAAAAAAACCCAAATACAAAACCTAACCTCACACCTAAAGGAACTAGAAGCAGAAAGCAAAGAAACCCCAGAGCCAGAAGAAGAAGAGAAATAATAAAGATTAGAGCAGAAATAAACAATTTAGAATCCAAAAAATAACAACAACGACAGTAGAACAGATCAATGAATCTAAGAGCTGGTTTTTTGAAAGAATAAACAAAATTGATAAACCCCTAGCCAGACTTCTCAAAAAGAAAAGAGAGAGAACCCAAATAGATAAAATCACAAATGAAAGAGGAGCAATCACAACCAACACCACAGAAATACAAACAATTATTAGAGAATACTATGAAAAAGTATATGCCAACACACTGGACAACCTAGAAGAAATTGACAAATTCCTAGATACCCACACACTACCAAAACTCAAATGGGAAGAAATAGAAAATTTGAACAGGCCCATAACCATCAAAGAAAACTGAATCAGTTATCAAAAATTTCCTAACAAATAAGAGTCCTGGGTCAGATGGCTTCCCAGGGGAATTCTACCAGACATTTAAAGCAGAGTTAATACCTATCCTGCTCAAGCTGTTCCAAAAAATAGAAATGGAAGGAAAACTTCTGGACTCATTCTATGAAACCAGCATTACCTTGATCCCCAACCAAAGAGAAAACCCACTAAAAAGAAGAATTACAGGCCAATATCCCTGATGAACATGGATGCAAAAATTCTCAACAAGATACTAGCAAACTGAATTCAACCATATATTAAAAATTATTCACCATGATCAGGTGGGATTCATTCTTGAGCTGCAGGGCTGGTTCAATATTTGCAAATCAATCAATGTGTTACATCACATTAATAGAAGAAAGGATAAGAACCATATGATCCTGTCAATAGATGCAGAAAAATCATTCAACAAAACACAGCATCTTTTCTTACTAAACACCCTCAAGAAAGTCAGGATATAAGGAACATACCTTAACATCAGAAAAGCCATATATGAAAAGCCTACAGCTAATATCATCCTCAACGGGGAAAAACTAAGAGTCTTCCCCCTGAGATCAGGAACACGACAGGGATGCCCGCTCTCACCACTGTTGTTTAACATAGTGTTGGAAGTCTTAGCCTCAACAATCAGAAAACAAAATGAAATAAAAGGCGTCCAAATTGGCAAAGAAGAAGTCAAACTTTCATTTTTCGCAGATGGCATGATACTCTACATGGAAAACCCAAAAGACTCCACCAAAATCTGCTGCAACTGATACATGAATTCAGCAAAGTCACAGGATACAAAATCAATGTACAGAAATTGGTTGCATTTCTATACACCAATAATGAAGCAACAGAAAGAGAATTCAAGAAGTTGATCCCATTTACAATTGCACCAACAATCATAAAATACCTAGGAATAAACCTAACCAAAGATGTAAAAGATCTGTATGCTACAAACTATAGAAAACTTATGAAAGAAATTGAGGAAGACAAAAGGAAATGGAAAAACATTCCATGCTCATGGATTGGAAAAAGAAATATTGTTAAAATATCAATACTACCCAAAGCAATCCACACATTCAATGCAATCCCAATCAAAATTGCACTGGCATTCTTTTCAGAGCTAGAACAATCCTAAAATTTGTATGGAACCACAAAAGACCCCGAATAGCCAAAATAATGTTGAGAAAGTAAACCAAAGTGGGAGGCATCACCCCAGACTTTAACCTCTACTACAAAGCTATAATCATCCAAACAATATGGTATTGGCACAAAAACAGACACAGAGACCAATGGAATAGAATAGAGAACCCAGAATTGGACCTACAAATGTATACCAACTAATCTTTGACAAAGCAGGAAAGAGTATCCAATGGAAAAGAGACAGCCTCTTTAACAGATGGTGCTGGGAGAACTGGACAACAACATGCAGAAGAATGAAACTGGACCATTTTCTTACCCCATACACAAAAATAAACTCAAAATGGATTAAAGACCTAAATGTTGACACAGGAAACCATCAAAACTCTAGAGGAGAAAACAAGCAACAACCTCTTTGACCTCAGACACAGCAACTTCTTACTTGACACATCTCCAAAGGCAAGGGGAAAAAAAGCAAAAATAAACTATTGGGACCTCATCAAGATAAAAAGCATCTGCACAGCAAAAGAAACAATCAACAAAACTAAAAGGAAACCAACAGAATCGGAGAAGACATTTGCAAATGGCATATTGGATAAAGGATTAGTATTCAAAATCTATAAAGAACTTACCAAACTCAACATCTGAAAAACAAGTAAGCCAATGAAGAAATGGCAGAACACATGAATAACACTTATCCAAAGAAGACATCCAGATGCCCAACAGACACATGAAAAGATGCTCAACGTCACTCATCATCAAGGAAATACAAATACAAAACAATGAGATACCACCTCCCACAGGAAATTAACAGCTCAGGAAACAACAGATATTGGCAAAGACGTAGAGAAACAGGAACCCTCTTGCACTGTTGGTGAGAATGCAAACTGGTGCAGCTGCTCTGGAAAAGTGTGGAGGTTCCACAAAAAATTAAAAATAGAACCACCTGATGACCCAGCAATAGCACTACTAGGAAGTTATCCAAAGGATACAGGAGTGCTGATGCATAGGGGCACATGTACTCCAATGTTTACAGCAGTGTTATCAACAATAACCAAATTATGGAAAGAGCCCAAATGTCCATCAACTGATGAATGGATAATGAAAATGTGGGTTATATATACAATGATATACTATTTGGCAATGAGGAAGAATGAAATCTTACCATTTGCAACATGGATAGAACTGGAGGGCATTATGCTAAATGAAATAAGTCAGAGAAAGACAAATATGTTTTCAATCATATGTGGAATTTGAGACTTAACAGAGGACCATGAGGGAAGGTAAAGGGAAAAAATTGTTTCAAAGAGACAGGGAGGCAAACCATAAGAGACTCTTAAATACAGAGAACAAACTAAGGGCTGATTGGGGGGGGGGTGCAGGGGAGAGGGGAAAATGGGTGATCATCACTGAGGAGGGCACTTGTTGGGATGAGCACTGGGTGGTGTATGTAAGAAATGAATCATGGGAATCTACTCCCAAAGTCAAGAGCACACTGTATACACTGTATGTTAGCCAACTTGATGATAAATGACATTTAAAAGAATAAATACATAAATAAAGATAAACTGCTACTTCTTGCAAATACATACATACATACATACATACATACATATATAAAAAGTTATCTTTCAAAGAATGAGCTACTCAAGCATATATTGGATAACTATATATCAAAGATGTTATGGATGTTTTCTACAAAACTGTCATTAAATCTCTTTCGAATTAAAATTTTTGATTCCTTGGAACCTATAAAAACATTAAGGATTTGAATTTTAAAAAGATGGAGTTTATGTGGTGGCTGATGAGAAATGGAAAAAATACACGTGTGTCTCCAGTCCCCCTATTGCTGAATATTATTTTTGCGGAAGTCCCATGCAACTAAATATAGGTTGTGGCAACCTGCCAATGATTCAAAGATATTCCTCCTGCCAAGGAAATATCTCAGAATCAGCCCCTTAGAGTTTCGCCCTGAATAATTCCAAGCTGACCTTCAACCAACAAATGTGAAGCATACTCTTGGCAAAAAGGAGCTAAGCTGGGGTGTATCAGTGACTCAGTTGGTTAAGCATCTGACTCCTGATTTCGGCTCAGGTCACAATCTCACTGTTCATAGGATGGAGCCCCGCGTCAAGCTCCTCACTGACCGCGTGGAGCCTTCTTGGGATCCTCTCTCTTCCTCTCTCTCTCTGTCCCTCCCCTCCCCTGCTCACGGTCTCTCTCCTTCTGTCTTTCAAAAATAAATAAACTTAAAAAAATTTTTTTAAAGCAGCTAACTCGGCAGTAAGTTGCATATCATAGAGATTGAATTTATTGTTTACTTGTTTCTCACTAAATTTAAAGACTGTTAAAGACTTGTCAAAACAATATCTACATCTATATCATATTTCCCTAATACTGATGAAATAAAAATCTTGGTGCACCTGGGTGGCTCAGTGGGTTGAGTGTCCAACTTCGACTCAAGTCATGACCTCACAGTTCATGAGTTCGAGCCCCGTGTTGGGCTGTCTGCTGTCAGTGCAGAGCCCACTTTGTATCCTGTCTCCCTCCCTCTGCCTCTGGCCCTCCCCCGCTCACACGTATGTGGGCACTCTCTCTCTCTCTCAAAAATAAACAAACATTAAAAAAAAAAAAGTCTTAGGGCACCTGGGTGGCTCAGTCGGTTAAGCATCCAAATTTGGCTCAGGGCATGATCTCACAGTTCATGGGTTCAAGCCCCACATCAGGCTCTGCACTGACAGCTTGGAGCCTGGAGCCTGCTTTGGATTCTGTCTCCCTCTCCTCTACTCCTCCTCCACTTGTGCTCGCATGCTCTCTCTCAAAAATAATAAATAAACAGCGAAAAACTATTTAAAAAATCTGATTAATGTCACCAAGCTATGTCTAAGCTCCTGAGCATAGAGTAATGTGATAAGTCACCTTTATTTGTACTTTTCTTCAAGCTTTATTGAGATAAAATTGACATATAACTTTGTGTAAGTTTAAGGTGTACAATGTGATAATTTGATATATGAATATATTGTGAAATTATTATAATAGAGTTAGTAAATCCCTCCATAACCTCATATAATTACCATTTCTTTTTTTGTCATCAGAACATTTATAATCTACTCTCTTAGCAAATTTTAATTATATAATACAGCATTTGACAATATTAGACTATACTCACAATGCTGGACATTAGATCTCCAGAACTTACTAATCTTAGAGCTGGAAGTTGGCAACCTTTGACCAACATCTATTTCCCTTGGTTCCCAGTCCTTGGCAACCATGATTCACTCTATGATTTCAGCTTCTTTAGATTCCACATGTAAATGAGACCATACAGTATCTGTCATTTTTTTCCAGCTTTGTGCAGATATTGCTGACATATAAAATATGTAAGTTTAAGATGTATGAAGTGATGATTTGGTACACATATATATTGCAAAATGAACACTACAGTAGGGTTAGTTAACATATCCATCCCTTCACGTGACTGATCTACACTCTTAACAACTTTCAAGTATATAATACAGTAATGTTATTTGACACAAAAGCAAAGGCAACAAAAGCAAAAATAAACAAGGGGGGGGGCTACATCAAACTAAAAAGCTCCGGCACAGCGGCAAAGCACAGACCGCCCATCAGTAATGCCTCTCCCCAGGCTTTAGATTAAAAAGAAAAACTAGTAGTAAAACACAAGGTGAATCTGGAATATCTTGTTCCATCAGAGATAAAGGAACTGAATAATTTTTTTTCAACATTACCAAAACGGATGAAATAGGAGATTCCCAGCCTCTGTCTCCCCACAAAGATCAACAGCTATCCGTGAACAAAAACTGCTCTAGGAGAGCTCGAAAGTCTACTTCAGAAACTTTAGCAACACAGTGGAAGAAAAAAAACCTGAGAACCACCACACAGGAAGAGAAGAAACAGCTTCCTTTTGCCTGCACTTTCCCACACCCACCCCACCCCAATCCCAGACCACCCAAGGCAACAAACACGGCTCGGCATCAAGAGGGTTCTTCCCAGCTAGAAAGGGTTCTCCTTACCAGGAAAGGAAAAATGGGGTGAGTGATCAGCTTCTCTAGCCTCAGAGCGCTTCAAGGTCTCACTTCAGTTTCATCCCACCCAGACTGGCAGAATTGAGTTGCATAGCATCAGCTAGGAACAAGGAAGAAAAGCAGAAGCTACCAATAGCAGCCACACATTGTCACAGGTCACATTTCACAGTTCAGTGACATGATCTGCAGACTCACTCTTTGCCCAGATTTTTGCCACCATAGATAGAAACTAACAGACACAGCCAACTCTCTGTAGATTTCACTGGCTTTTGCCTCACAGATAGTCACATTTGCTGACATCAGACATCCGAGTCCCTCCCCATTCCCTCCAACACCTCTCCATGTACCCTCACCCTTGCCAGAGCTCTTGAACCACACCAGCCCTTGAACCACACCAGCAGTCAACCACGGCCTCTGCAGCTATTCAAATACATGATGCTAGCATAGACCCCAGAACATTACCCCAAACATCATGTGCACACTTAAGTCTAGCTTCTCTGGCTATACACTTGCACACCGCCAGCCTGATGCCTATCACTAGCCACCACTACAGTGCACGCAGCCAGAGGGGGAGACCATGCGACTAAGACGAGGATACACCAACAGCCCAGGCTGTTGCTGGTGAGCCCGAAGCTGGCTCCAGCCCTTGCTGCCTGCCCTGGCCCCCACTACTACATGTGTCTGCAATTGGCCCTCACCACTTACCTGGCACTTGCAGCTGGTCCCCACAGCTAAGTGTGTGCATACCACAAGGTCCAACCACCACCACTGCCTCCCCTGGCCCAAACTGCTGGGGACTCCAAGAGCCCTTATGGCCTCTGCAGACCTCCTGCAGTACTTGCCAAAAACAAGCGTCAATGCTGTGGACCCCACTGGTCTGAGCCAAAGACACATCATGCCCCACCCCATATATGGTATAACTACACACCCCCAGCAGTTAGCACCCTGCACCACTAGAACTGGGGTCACAGCATGCTCTAGATGTGCCCACCCACAGACAAATGCCTTCCCTTATGGAAATTAGGCCGTAAGTCTAGAAGAGGGACTGTTTCTTCAAATATTCAGACAACTATACTAGGCTACAGGGATAATGAAGAATCAGGGAAATATGCAGAGAAATACAGTAAACCTCTAGTAACTAGCCCCCAAAGAAATGGAGATCCAGGAATTACCTGACAAAGAATTCAAAATAATTGTTCTAAAGATGCTCAGAGAGCTGTAAGAGAACAGAGAGAAACAACTGAATGATATTAGAAAAACAATACAAGAAAAAGTCCAACAGAGATTATAAGAAAAAATCAAACAGAAATTTTGTAGCTAAAGAATTATTACTGAAGAATTCAAGAGAAAGCTTCAAAAGCAGCTTAACCAAGCAGAACAAAGAATTTTGAGCTAGAAGACAGATCAAATGAAATCTAGAGAGCAAAAAGGAAAAAGAATGAAAAGAGAGGAATACAGTCTACAAGACTTATGGGAAACCATTAAGACAAACAATCCACACATCATTAGAGTCCCAGGATAAAAAAAGAGAGAAAGGGACAGAAAGCTCTTTAAAGAAATAATGGTTAAACATATCCCAAACCTAGAGAGAGATTAGGAAATTCAAATTCATGAGGGAAGAGATCACCACAAAATCTTAATTCAAAGTGGTCTTCTGCAAAGAAGAACACAATTCCAGATTTCAAGATATACTACAAAGCTGTAGTCATCAAAACAGTACAGTACTGGGGCGCCTGGGTGGCTCAGTCAGTTAAGTGTCTGACTTTGGCTCAGGTCATGATCTTGCAGTTCAAGAGTTCGAGCCCCACATCCAGCTCTGTGCTGACAGCTCAGAGCCTGGAGCCTGTTTCGAATTCTGTGTCTCCCTCTCTCTCTGCCCCTCTCCTGCTCACACTTTGTCTCTCTCTCTCAAGAAAAGTAAATAATAGACATTTTAAAAAGAAAAAAAAAAGAAAAAGAAAAGCGCAGGGAAGAAATATGCAGTCTTCTCTGTGGCACAAAGAAAGAAAGAGAGAAAGAGAGAAAGGAAAGAAAAGAAAAGAGAAAAAAGAAAAGGAGAGAAACGAAACGAAACAAAACGAAACAGTACGGTACTGCACAAAAATAGACACCCAGAAATAAACTAACACTTATGTGGTCAATTACTTTATACAAAGAAAGCCAAGAATATACAATGGTTAAAAGACCCGTCTCCTCAACAACTGGTACTTGGAAAACTGAACAACTACATGTAAAAAAAAAAAATGAAAACTGGACCAGTCTTACACCATACACAAAAATAAACTCAAAATAGATTAAAAACCTAAATGTGGGGACGCCTGGGTGGCTCAGTTGGTTGAGTGACCAACTCTTGATTTCCACTCAGGTCGTGATCCCAGGGTCCTGGGATTGAACCCCATGTCAGGCTCTGTGCTGAGCAGGGAGCCTGTTTGAAATTCTCTTTCTCCCTCTGCCTCTCTCCCCAACTTGTGCTCTCTCTCTTGAAAAGTAAAAATAAAGGGGCACCTGGGTGGCTCAGTCAGTTAAGCATCCAACTTCGGCTCAGGTCACGATCTCGTGGTTTGTGAGTTCACGCCCCAGGTCAGGCTCTGTGCTGACAGCTCAGAGCCTGGAGCCTGCTTCAGATTCTGTGTCTCCCTCTCTCTCTGCCCCTCCCCCATGCACTCTCTCTCTCTCTCTCTCTCTCTGTCTCTGTCTCTCTCTCTCTCAAAAATAAACATTTTTTTAAAATAAAAAAAATAAAAGTAAAAATTAAAATTAAATTAATAAATAGGGACGCTTGGGTGGCTTAGTTAAGTGTCCAACTTCAACTCAGGTCATGATATTGTGGTTTTTGGGTTCAAGCCCCAGATCGGGCTCTGTGCTGACAGCTCAGAGCCTGGAGCCTGCTTCCGATTCTGTGTCTCCCTCTCTCTGCTTCTCCCCTACTCGTGCTCTGTCTGTCTCTCTCTCAAAAACAAACATTAAAAATTTTTTTTAATTAAATAAATAAATAAAAACCTAAATGTGAGACAGGAAACCATAAAATTCCCAGAAAAAAAATCAGCAATAATTTCTATGACATCAGTTATACAAACAGTACAAAAGTGAAATAAAGTATTGGGACTACACCAAAATACAAAACTTTTGCACAATGAAGGAAACAAATTAACAAAATGAAAAGGCAACCTACTGAACAGGAGAAGAAATTTGCAAATGATATAGTCAATAAGGGGTTAATATCCAAAATATATAAAGAACTACAACTCAACACCCAAAAAAAACAAATAATCCTATTAAAAATGGGCAGAGGACTAAACATTTTTTAAAGAAGACATACAGATGGCCAAAAGACACATGAAAAGATGCTCAATATCATTAATCATCAGGGAAATGCAAATCAAAACCACAATGAAATATCACCTCATACCTGTCAGAATGGCTAGAATCAAAAAGACAAGAAATAACATGTGGAGAAAAGGAATCCTCAGGCACCACTGGTGGGAATGCAAATTGGTGTAGCTACTGTAAAAAACAGTATGGAGGCTCCTCAAAAAAATTAAAATTAGAAGTACCATATGATCCAGTAATTCCACCACTGGGAAAACAAGAACACTAATTAAAAAAGATATAGGTAGGCACCCCTTATGTTTATTGCAGCATTATTTACAGTAGTCAAGAAATGGAAGCAACCCAAGTGTCCACTGATAGATAAATGGATAAAGAAGATGTGCAGATTATATATATATATATACACACACACACACACACACATATACATATATATATACACATATAATATATATATACACCTATATATACATTACATATATATATAATGGAATATTTCACAGCGATAAAAAAGAATGAGATCTTGATATTTGTAACCTGGATAGCCCTAGAGGGTATAATGCTAAGTGAAATAAGTCAAACAGAGAAAGGCAAATACCATATGATTTCATTCACATGTGGGATTTAAGAAAAACAAACAAACAAACAAAGAGACAAAAAAACAGACTCTTAAATACAGAGTATAAACTGGTGGTAGCCAGAGGGCAGGTGGGTGGGGGGATGGGTGAAATAGATAAAGGGGATTAAGAAGTATGAACTTCCACTTACAAAAAACAAATAAGTCACAGAGACGAAAAGTACAGCAGAAAGAATACAGTCACTAATATTGTAATAACGTGGTTTGGAGACAGACCGGGGCTACACTTGTTGTGGTGAGCACTGAGTGATATGTAAAACTATTGCATCATTACGTGGTATACCTGAAACTAATAAAATACTGTATGTTAATATTTCAATCAATAAAATAAATTATCTTCTTCAAGACACAATATAGTAAAACTGTCTAAAATCAAAGACAAAGAGAGGATTTTAAAAGCAGCAAGAGAAAAAATATCTCTCTCATACAAAGCCATAGGCAGATTTGACAGTAGAACCCTTGTAGGCCAGGAGAGACTGGGGTGATATATTCATATTCAAAGTATGAAAGAAAGAAACAACCAACCAAGAATATTGTACCCACCAAAATTATCATTCAGAAATGAAGGTTGAGGGGCGCCTGGTTGGCTCAGTCAGTTGAGTGTCTGACTCTTGATTTCGGCTCAGGTCATGATCCCAAGATCGTGGGATCAAGCCCTGCATCAGGATCCACACTCAGCTTGGGATTCTCTCTCTCTCTCTCTCTCTCTCTCTCTCTCTCTCTCCCTCCCTCCCTCCCTCCCTCCCTCCCCCCCCCTCACATACTCTCCCTCTATCTAAAATAAATTTTTTAAAAAGTTTAAAAATGAAGGTGAGAGAAAGACATTCCCTAACAAACATAAGTTGAGGGTGTTCATCACTACTAGACTTGCTTTACAATAAATGCAGAAAGGAATTCTTCAAGCTGAAATGAAAAATTGCTAGTTAGTAACATGAAAGCATTCAATACACTCATAAAGATAAGCATATAGCTATATTCACTTAATTCTAGCATAAAGGTTAAACACAAAAGCAATTAAAAACAGCTATAGCTAGAATAATGGATATACAATATAAAAAGAGGTAAATAGTAACATCAAAAACATAAAGGGGGGAATAAAAGAGTAGAGTTGTTGTATGCAATCAAAGTTACATTGTAATCAGCATAAAAGACTGTTTTATATATGTGTATACACACACATACATATATATATATATATATATATATATATATATATATATATATGGTGTTTCATGGAAGCTTCAGGGCAACCACAAAACAAAAACCTACAGTAGAGTTAAAAACATTAAGAGAGGAGAATCAAAGCATACCCCTACAGAAGATCATCAATTCACAAAAGAAGGCAGCAAGAGAGGAAAAAAGGAACAAGGGAACTACAAAACAGAAAACAATTTTACGAATGGCATTAGTAAATCCTTGCCTGTCAATTACTCTAAATGTAAATGGATAGAATTCCCCAATGAGAAGACATAAAGTGACTGGATGGATAAAAAACCAAGACCCAACTATATATAACATACAAGACACCCACTTCAGCTTTAAAGACACACATAAAGTGAAGAGTGAATGGATGGGATAAGATATGCCACACAAGTAGAAAACAAAAGAGAATGGGATGGCTATACATATACCACAAAATAGACTTTAAGCCAAAAATTGTAACAAAAAAATAAAGTCATTAAATAACGTAAAGAAGATATAACAACCCCAAATATATATGCACCCAACAGCAGAGCACCTAAGTATATTAAGGAAATAACTAACAGATCTGAAGGGAGAAATAGAACAGTAGTAGCAAGAGACTTCAGTATCCCACTTTCAACAATGGATAGATCATCCAGATAGAAAAATCAACAACGAAACGTGGACTATAGCCATACTTTAGACTAAGGGACATAAACAGGACATTCCATCCAACAACAGCAGAATACACATTCTTCTCAAGTGCAAACATAACATTCTCCAGAATAAATCATATGTTAGATCAAACAAAAAATCTTAGAGAAATTAAGAAGAGTGAAATGTTCTCCAACCACAATAGTA
>CM053571.1:92602283-92676780 GCA_028646485.1 Cryptoprocta ferox | reverse complement strand
AATACTGAAAACAAACTGAGGGCGGAAGGGGAAGGGGGAAAGGTAAAAGGGGGTGATGGGTATGGTGGAGGTCACTTGTGGGGAAGAGCACTGGGTGTTATATGGAAACCAACCTGACAATAAACTATAAAGTTAAAAAAAAAAAGAAAAAAGAAAAAAGAAATATCTCAAATAAATAACCTCACTACACCTCAAGGAACTTGAAAAAGAAAAATAAACTAAGCCCAGAGTTAGTGCAAGGAATGAAATAACAATGGCCAAAATGAAAATAAATGAAACAGAGACCAGAAAAACAATAGAGAAGATGAACAAAACTAAGCTGCTGTTTTGAAAAGATAAAACTGACAAGCCTTTAGCAAGACTGAGAGAAAAAAAAGACTCAAATAAGTATAGTAAAAAATGAGAGAGGAGACATTACAACTGGTACTACAGAAATACAAAGGAAAGTAAGAGACTACTATGAACAATTATATAGCAATAAATTAGATAAGCTAGAAAAATGAAAACATTCCTAGAAACATTCAGCCTACCAAGATTAATCAGTAAATAATAGAAAATATGAACAGACCAATAACTAGTAAGGATTTTAAATCAGAAATTCAAAACCTGCCAACAAAGAAAAGTCCAGAACCAGATGATTTTACAGGAGAAAACATTACAAAAAAATTAATCCTTCCAATCCTTCTCAAATTCTTCCCAAAAATTCAAGAGGGGAAAACACTCCCAAATCATTTTATGTAAAAGAAATAAGGAAAACGATCCCATTCACAATAGCATGAAAAACAACAAAACTGGAATAAATTCAACCAAGAAGGTAAAATTTCTATACACCAAACACTGCAACTTTGATGAAAGAAACCAAAAACAAAAAATGGAAAGATATCCTATGTTCATAGATTGGAAGAGTTAATATTGTTTAAATGTCCACATTTTTTTACAGCACTCCCAAAAATTAACTCAAAATAGGTTAAAGATTTAAATGTAAGACCTGATATCGTAAACTCCTATAAGAAAACATAGGGAGGAAGCTCCCTGATATTAGTCTTGGCAGTGATTTTTTAGGTATGATACCAAGAGCACAAGCAACAAAAGCAAAACTTAATGAGTGGAACTATATCAAACTAAATAGCTTTTGCACAAAAGAAATATTTTTTTAAAAATGAAGAAAACCTATGGAATGGGGAAAAATATTCGCAAACCATATATTTGAGAAGAAGTTAGTTCTCAAAATGTATAACGAACTCCTACAACTCAGTAATAAAAAAACAATCCAATTAAAAATGGACAGAGGAAGTAAATAGACATTTTTCCAAAGAAGACAAAATGGCCAACAGCTTTTTTTTTTCTTTCATTTACAAATGGTGTATTTAGTCACAAGTAGTTGACTATCTCAATCTGACTCAAGACCACAAAGATATCATTTCTACTTTACTCCATTCCAAGCCCTGGGGTGGGCCCCAGCCTGGCAGGAGTGATGCTTGGGGCCCATTCACAAGAAAGATGCTCAACATCAGTAAACATCAGAGAAATACAAATCAAAACCACAATCAAATATCACCTCACACCTTTTAGAATGGCTGTCATCAAGATGACAAGAGTTAACAAATGCTGGCAAGATGTCGAGAAAAGGAAACACTTGTACACTGTTGATGGAAAGGCAAATTGGTACAGCACTACACAAAACAGTATGGAGGTCTTTTAAAACATTAAAAACAAAACTACCGTATGATCCAGCAGTTCCACTTCTAGGTATACATCCAAAAGTAATGAAAATAGGATACTGAAGAGATGTAAGCACCCAAGGTTTAGCGCATCATTATTCAGAAAGATCAAGACATGTGTGTGTACATATGTATGTATATACATACACATACATATATACACACATACATAAAAAATCTTATTCAGCCATGAGAAAGAAGTAAAACCTGCCATTTGCAACAACATAGCTGGAGCTTGAGGGACAATGCCAAATGAGATAAGTCAGACAGAGAAAGACAAATACATGTTAACATTTATACGTGAAATTGAAAAAAAACAAACTCATAGAAACAAAGAGTAGATTGGTGGTTACCAAGGGCTAGGGGATAGGAGAGTTGGGGAGATGCGGTTTAAGGGTACAAACTTGCCACCAGTAGGTAAGTAAGTCTTGGAGATCTAATGCACAGCATAGTGATGATAGACAATACTGTGTTATAACCTTCAAAAGGGTAAGAGACTAGATCTTAATTATTCTCACCAGAAAAAAGAAATGATAATTCTGTGATGTAATAGAAGAGTTCCCTAACACAATGGTGGTAATCATATTGCAATATATAAATGCACATACCTAAACTAATATAATGTTATATATATCAATTATATCTCAATAAAAAAATTTTTTTAAAAAGAACTCTCATCATTTATCATTACACTTATACTTATCATTATATTGCACATCCTGAGAGCCAGAATGAGAATAGCCAGTAAGCAGCAGTAGTAGTAGTACCATGTGCTAGGCCATCATGAGCACTTTAAAATTTTGTCACTGTCTCCCAAGGCAAAGGAAATAAAAGCAAAAATGAAGTATTGGGACCTCATCAAGATAAAAGGTGTCTGCACTGCAAAGGAAACAATCAACAAAACTAAAAGGCAACCGGTGGAATGGGAGAGGATATTTGCAAATGGCATATCGGATAAACGGTTAGTATCCAAAATCCATAAAGAACTTACCAAACTCAACATCTGAAAAACAAGTAAGCCAGTGAAGAAATGGCAGAACACATGAATAGACACTTATCCAAAGAAGACATCCAGATGCCCAACAGACACATGAAAAGATGCTCAATGTCACTCATCATCATGGAAATACAAATCAAAACCACACTGAGATACCACCTCACACCAGTCAGAGTGGCTAAAATTAACAACTCAGGAAATAACAGATGCTGGCGAGATGTGAAGAAACGGGAACCCTCTTGCATTGTTGGTGGGAATGCAAACTGGTGCAGCCGCTCTGGAAAAACAGTGTGGAGGTTCCACAAAAAATTAAAAATAGAATTACCCTATGACCCAGCAATAGCACTACTAGGAATTTATCCAAGGGATACAGGAGTGCTGATGCATAGGGGCACGTGTACCCCAATGTTTATAGCCGCACTTTCAACAATAGCCAAATTATGGAAAGAGCCCAAATGTCCATCAACTGATGAATGGGTCAAGAAGATGTGGTTTATCCATACAATGGAATACTACATGGCAATGAGAAAGAACGAAATCCTGCCAGTTGCAACAGCATGGATGGAACTGGAGGGTATTATGCTAATTGAAATAAGTCAGTCAGAGAAAGATAGGTATCACATGTTTTCACTCATATGTGGATCTTGAGCAACTTAATGGAAGACCATGGGGGAAGGGAAGGGGAAAATATAATAGTTTCAAACAGACAGGGAGGCAAACCATAAGAGACCCTTAAATACAGAAAACAAACTGAGGGTTGATGGGGGTAGGGGGTGTTGGGGAGAGGGGAAAATGGGTGATGGGCATTGAGGAGGGCACTTGTTGGGATGAGCACTGGGTATTGTATGTAAGTGATGAATCATAGGAATCTACTCCAAAACCAAGAACACACTGTACACACTGTACGGTAGCCAACTTGACAATAAATTATATTTTTAAAAAATAAACATTAAAATTTTTTTTCTTTTATAGTTTATTGTCAAGTTGGTTTCCATATAACACCCAGTGCTCATCCCAAGTGCCCTCCTCCATGCCTATCACCCCCCTTCCTCTTTCCCCTTCCCCCATTAGCCCTCAGTTTGTTCTCAGGATCAAACAGTTTGCCTCCCTCCCTCTCCCCAACTATATTTTTCCCCCTTCCCCTCCCCATGGTCCTCTGTTTAGTTTCTCCTGTTAGACCTATGAGTGAAAACATATGGTATCTGTCCTTCTCTGCGTGACTTATTTTGCTTAGCATGATACCCTTGAGGTCCAACCACATTGCTACGAATGGCCAGATTTCATTCCTTCTCATTGCCATGTAGTATTCCATTGTATAGATGAACCACATCTTCTTGATCCATTCGTCAGTTGATGGACATTTAGACTTTTTCCATGATTTGGCTATTGTTGAAACTGCTGCTATGAACTTTGGGGTACATGTGCCCCTATGCATCAGCACTTCTGTATCCCTTGGGTAAATCCCTAGCAGTGCTGTTGCTGGGTCATAGGGGAGTTCTATTGATAGTTTTTTGAGGAACCTCCACACTGTTTTCCAGAGCGGCTGCACCATAAATGTTAAAAATTTTTTTAATTCAGTAAAAAAATAAAAGTATAATAAAATAAAATTTTATTGTCGCAGTAACTCTACAAAGAACTATTATCTTCATATCACATAGGAAGAAACTAAGGCAAACAAACGTTAAGTAACTTGTCCAAAGTTAAAAAGCCAATGGGGTGCTCAGTCAGTTAAGCATCTGACTTCAGCTCAGGTCATGACCTCAAGACTCATGAGTTCAAGCCTCGTGTCGGGCTCTCTGCTGACAGCTCAGAGCCAGGAGCCTGCTTCAGATTCTGTGTCTCCCTCTCACTCTCTGCCCCTCCCCCTGCTTGTGCTCTCTCTCTCTCTCTCTCTCTCAAAAATAAACAAACATTAAAAAAAAGGTAAGTGGCACAGCAAAATTTTGTATTATGGCAATTTGTTACCTCCCAAATCCATGCTCATAACCACTACTACGCTTTACTACCCAATAATCATCTATTTTGATGAGAGCAGGGGAAGGGTCACTAAAATTAATAAGTATATTCCCCATTCAAATATTTATAAAGTATTAAAGTCTGAAGAAAGTATTATTCTGTACTTCATTTTCTGCCTACCTAAACAGCTACTTTTTCTCAACAAATACATCAAATGCCTGTTTAGACTCCTTAGATATGTCCCTTGACAGTCTTCATGTACGTCTTTCTTTTAAAACACCTTCTGTCACCAGGGTATATGAGCAATACTTCCTACAGTTACTAGAGTTGCTAGAGGGAGCTTGCCCTCTAGTGGTCCCACGCTGACATGCAGCCAGATAAAACATTCCCAGAAAGTGCTTCAATGATATTCTTTCGTAATGCAAGTTCAGTGCCAGAGCACATGTAGAAGAAAGGATATTACAAAACAAGTAATCCATAATGGGTATTAATGGGTTATTGTAGGGTTTTTTTAATGTTTATTTACTTTGAGTGCACGGTCAGTGCAGAGCCCAACATGGAGCTTGATCTCACAAACTGTGAGATTATGACTGGAGCCAAAATCAAAAGTTGGACACTTAACCGACAGAGCCACCCAGGTGCCCCCCGGATTATTGTGTTTTAATTGAGGAGATGACACTGTCCTTAGACTGATTAGACCGATAAGGCAGAACATGAAGTCACCGTGGACAATGACTTTACTCCTGGCTCAGATGTAGCCAATTCAAGTTTACCAGAGCTTTAAAAAAAAAAAAAAAAAAACTACCCGTTATCTTGATATCTTTCAAAAGGGGACTGAAAATGACAATTATTGCAAAATCTGAAGTAAATGCCGAAAACAATCACAAGCCTATATATAAGTCCCCCAGGGTTCAGGGACTGAAAGTAAGGATAACTCTCTTCACTTTTCCTTTCTTTCTCAAGAAAATATGTATGTGATTGATGAGGAGCTCTTGAGTAGTTCTTTTTTTCTTTTAAGTAGGCTTCACACCTAGCACAGAGCCCAACATGGGGCTTGAACGCAAAACCCTGAGATAAGACGTGAGCTGAAATCAAGAGTAGGACATTTAACCAACTGAGCCACCCAAGCGTCACAAGTAGGACTTCTACAGTCACAAACCTCATGTATTCCTTCATGTACAATTAACAGGCAATAACAGAAATGGGTTTTTTTTAAGCTACAAGATAACTAAAACATAACCAAAGTACGATGTAATCTTAAGTGATAGTCATCAAAAGGAGAGCTTAAACTACCAAACATATCCACAGCCGTGCTTCATTTACAATATCATTTTTCTTTTCCTGGCTCACAGGGTTTACGTACCGAAGTAAAATTTTTCTTCATCACTGCGTTTCTGATCCCTAATAGTGATGGACTCTGGAGCACATGATAGGAACAACCCTGAGAATGAGTAAAAGAAGGAAAATATCCAACTTACTGATTTCTAGTCCTTCTTCACTGAAATCACTGTTAATTCAACAAGTATTTAATGAGCATCTACTAGAATAAAAAACCACATGGGAACTATGGTTTGTAGATTAAAGTGAAGACATGGTCCTTATATTCAAAGAGCTTACAAACTAATATTCTAATATTACAAACTAATATTCTTATTAGAGAATTTCAACAGCAACCCAAACAAAACAAGGGAGATCAATCTTTCAGACTGAGAGAAAAGGTGACATTTCAGGAAGTAGTATTTGCGCTAGCTTTATGAAACGGGAAGGATTTCAACAGGCAGGAAGGTATTCTAGGCAGGGGGAATTTTAGCAAGCAGTCAGTGCTCAGGGTGCTAATGGCATTTGAAGAATGACTGGTACCCTAGTTTCAGGAGCTTATTTTGAGTGCAAGGGAAAACAAGGTGGAGGATGAGACAGTACTTTGGACTTTATTATTTGAGCAAAGGAAAATCATTAGAGACAATGAGTCGGGGAGGAAAGCGTATGAGCAGGGCTTGATTTAGGAGCGTGATGCTGGTGGCAACAAGGAAGCTGAACCGGAGCCAGAGGAGGAGAAAGCTAGAGGCAGGCCAACTGCCTAGAAGGTTATCAGGATGGAGGAAGCGGAGTAATGCAAGTTCACACTATCACTGTAGATTCTAATGTATAACTGAGGGAGCTGAGCTAAACAAACGATTGTCCACATTCTTCCCCAAACAAAACCTGAGGTTCATGATACACTTCTATCAGTGGTAGTGCCTTACCACCTCAGTGATGGTAAGAAAGGCCATGGGTGGGAAAGCCATGTAGGCCCTACTCTAGGAGGAGGTACATCAGAATCTCTATAGAGAGCAGTGTGTTACTTTATTTTAAAAAAGCAAGCACATGTTATCATTCTGATTCACCTTCTGGGAAAATCATTGAATGAGAACTCCAAGATCCTTCTGGCTTCCAAAGTCTAGAACTCTGTCTTTAGTTCCATCTCTTACAGATTCCCCTCACTGATGCTGATTATCATTGCGGGATGTGAGTGGTGGCCTAGATCATGAAGATAATCTGAAGCAAATGAAATGAACTGTACCAGCAAATAAATAATTAAGATATATGATCTCTATAAGGAGTGAAGTGCTCTGTGGGTTTAGAACCATGTGTACTGAAGTCTGACCTGAACTGCTGAATAAAACCCTATGTCTTAGAAAAGAATAATAGATATAAAATGTCCGTTTATTACCTACTGGCCCATTTATATTGGGTCAGTTAAATTTAAAAGGCACTGAAATAGGCAAATTAAAGATAAAGGAGACACTACCTTTTTCCATATTTTTAATTACCATTATTGCACCAATACAGCATACGCTTTATATACATATATCTTAAATTTCATTTTCAATTTTCCAGCAATTCAAATACATAATATATTATCATCTTGAGAATACAAAGAACACAACATGGAGGAAGATTGAGAAAATAGTTTCCCAGTAGTTAGTCACTAGTGATTCTATAGACTTTCCATTTAGTGTTTTCTATTGGAATTTTAAAATGCCCTGCCACGGCTCTGTAAGAATAGAGCTGCCTGGAACAGGAGGCAATGAGAAAAAATGGACCCAAAGTGAAAATAGAGTGAAGAAGGAAATCCAGGAGAGAGACTACATTTTGAAACGAAACAGAAGGCTCCCTTCAGCCAGAGTGTACACATCCAAAGAAGTGCTAAGGGAAGAAATGGTATCTTCCCATCTCACCTTCAAAATTGCCCATAAGAAATAAAACTGAGGGTGCCCATTCCTCTAAGAAAGGGAACTCTCTTCACAGCACTGTAAAAGGAATGGTGGGGGAGGGGGAGGGAAAGTGGTGGGAGAGCAACTTGCTTTTGAGATGCCTGATGTGATGGTCTGGCAAGGCCGTCACTCGGGCAGACCCTAGCACAGCTACTGCTGCGGACTCTCCAGCTTCCTTCATTAGTGACGATGTGTGTAATAGCAGCTTTCTAGGAAAGGGCTAGATGCGTTGAAAAATATGTTTATGGAAAGGGGCCAGATACCCAGGCAGCAAGGCAATGTGGGTACTGAAAAAGAGTTACGTGCTTTTCAACCCATCTGCTCTACAGATCAGGTTAAAAACTCTAAACCCTTCAACTCCAGATCATATAAGGAGGCAAATACAAAGTAATGCCGCGCTTCAAATGCAGCAACTAGATGGAGCTGCAAGAAAGTAAACGCTTCTCTGCAATATAACTTGGAAAACACAGCCCCTTGAACGTCCTTCATCCAAGAGACACCCACTGATCAAAGATGTTGCACTATTCAACAAATAAAAGAACAGAGGAGGTGCCACCAACAAAACCCTCTGAGCACAGGAAGAAACGTGTAATCACACGAGAGGGTGATGGAGCTGCACCCAGCGCTGGTGCTCACCGGAGAGGATAAGCCTGAGGGAGGGTCTGCAACAGGGACCCAGGACACAGGTCTTTCTTCACATACCCATCCCTATCAAAACTCTGAATCTGTAAACACTGAGGTCAGTCAGTCCATTTGGAGGGTCGTGGGTTAGTGGAAAAGGAAATTTCAAGGTTTCTGTCTCCCCTGAAATTGCTAAATGGGGCTTCACCAAGAGGCACACAGGGTCATGAGATGGTTCTGAAGTAAGTTAAACAATTGAAAAGAACAATTTTACAGATGTTAATTCATTTCTCCCTCAAAGAGATCTGGCCTTTGGGGCCCTGCATAGTCAGCCACAAGTATGGTAAGACCCACAATTTCCCTGCCTGAATAGCGAACAGGAGATAAGAGATACTTTCCTGGCTATACAGCAAGTACTGACATAGGGGAGTCACGTAATCCAGCTTGAGTGCAGTGGAGGAGCTATGAAAAAGATTGTCCAGTCATTTTGGTTCTGGGAAGAGAAGGGGTTCCTAACTTCCCTCACAGATTGGTGCCCTCAAGGTCATTTTATTTTTTCTTCAAGTCTGTCCTTAATGCTATTCAGAACTGGACCCAGTTGGACGGCTGTGGTGCCTGGTTTGGAACAGAGCTGCAAGACAGGAGAAGAGAGAGAAAGCCAAAGCAATTAGGATAGCTACTCCATTCTTCGCTTAACAGTTTCCGAGAAATCACTGCCCAGAATTTCTGAAACTACACCTCACAGAAATTCTACTTATCAAGGTTTGAAATATCCCAGTCAAAGTTCATCCTACAGCTTTCTTATCCCACCATCCCCAGCACTAACTCTAGTTCCTTACCTAGACTTCCTGCCTAAGACTCTATGATCTGGAAACGCCCTGCCTTCCCACATCGAGATTTCATTTGACCGTAACATTCGCTGTACCCTGAGCAAGCGTATGCTGGCTTCACTCTGCTCGTACCTGGAAGCAGGGCTAAAGTCTCCCCACAGGTCATTGCTTGCAGACACTGGAGCTGGTGCTGGTGCTGGGACAGGGGCAGGAGCATCCAAATCTAAAAGGATATCTGAATACACAGCAAAGGGAAGAAAAAAGAAAAGGAGAAGCAGAATAAAAATCTTAGAAACAAAAACTTCTGCTCACACCAAATCTATACACAAATGTTCGTTGCAGCTTTATTTGTAATAGCCAAAAGCTGGATATGACCCAGATGTTTCTCCACGAATGAGAGTTAAACACACTGTGGCACATCCATACCATGGACCACTACCCAGCAATAAAGAGAAACGAGCTACTGATATACACAACTTGGATGGATCTCAAGGGAATTATGCTGAGTTGGAAAAAGCCAATCCCCAAAGGCTATGTACTATAAGTTTCCATTTATAAAACATTCATGACGTGACAAAATTCTAAGAATGGAGAACAGATTAGTGATCGCCGAGGGTTAGAGGGGGTGTGGGGCAGGCCTCAGGAGGAGGTGTGGGTGTAAAAGGATGACATGATGGATCCTTGCACTGAGGGAGCTGTTCTGTATCCTGACTGTGGTAAGGGACCCAGGAACCTAACATGATCAGAGTGCAGAGAACTAAAAACACATATACACACAAATGAGAACACGTGTATCTGGTGAAATCTACATAAGATCAGTAGGCGGTATCAGTGTCAATTTCCTGATCAAGCTATTCCACTTTGGTTTTGCAAACTGTTACCATTTAGGGAAAATGGGTAAAGAGTACACAGGATTTCTTTGTGTTATTTTTTATAACTGCATGTGAATCCACAATCATCTTAAAATAAAAAGCTTCATTCAAAAAAATTAAAAATAAATCTTAGACATTATCCCCCAGTGCCTTCTGGAGACACTTATGAAAAGTAGGTTACAACCATTTTTATCTCAAAATTCCAGAAAGAAAAAGTTTACTCAATTCCAGAAAGAAAAAGTTTACTCTTAGCAGTCAATTATATGAATGATCTCAGGAAAATTCCTTTCTGCGTTTTAATGTTCTCGTTCTTTTATTTTTTTTTAATGTTAATTTATTGTTTGAGAGAGAGCACACATACATACGTGTGCAAGAGAGGGGGAGGGGCAGAGAGAGAGGAGGGACAGAGGATCCAAGGTGGGCTCTGCGCTGACAGCAGAGAGCCCGATGAGGGGCTCGAACACATAAACTGTAAGATCACAACCTCAGCTGATGTCAAACCCAGGCACCCCTAATGTTCTCATTCTTGAAATGGAAAGAACTTATCTATTCTTTTTCCCATTCGATGGTACAGAAGGGTGAAAACGTATTCACGAACCCAGATGCTGTCTAACTGTCTCCCAGCTGCCCTAGTAAAGAAACCAAACAAATGAAAATGTCACGTTTACTGAGTAGGTGCTCTGCTCCAGGGACTGTGCTAGGTGGTGTCAAGTCACCTCACCTTCACAATCCTGGTGTAGTTTTAAGTCTCCATTGTGCAGATAAGGATACTGAGACAGAAAATATAAATAATATTACCAAGTACATTCGGACGATAGCAGAGCTCTCACCAAAATCTGGGTCCATCTGACTCTCAGGCCTACTAGCATCTAACCACTCATAATCTTTTTTTGGGGGGGCGAGGGGGAAAGAGAGAGGGAGAGAAAGAATCTCAAACAGATTCCATACCCAGCTTGAAGCCTGATCTCACAACGGTGAGATCAAGACCTGAGCTGAAATCAAGAGGCAGATGCTTAATCAATGGAGCCACCCAGGCGCCCCAATATTTGCTCACTTTCTGACAAAGAACCTACCAAATACCATGACTCTCGGTTCACTAGAAAAGCTTTAATTCCTTGCTAGAGGCAGTCAGAATCACCTTGTCAGTACCTAGTGCCATTTAATAGCAAAAACATCAATACTCGTCTTGGCAAACAGGTGGTACCCAATTGAAACTTAAGATATGATGATTTCTCTATGTATAGATGATGAATCACTAAATTCTGCCCCTGAAATCATCATTACACTGTATGTTAAACTTGGATCTAAATAAAATTTAAAAATTAAAAAAAAAAAAAAAAGATATGAGGATTTCTCAAAGTTAAGAGTAACAGAAATGGGGCATCTGGCTGGCTCAGGGGGTAGAATGTGCAACTCTTGTTCTCAGGGTCCTGAGTTCAAAGTAATAGAGAGATTTACCTGCATCACTACCTCCATGGTTAGATTTTGGAATGGGTGGTGGAGTGACATGATTGCTGATGGCAACTGAAGAGGATGGTGGGGGGATAGTGACTTTGCCTCCAGGTGGGGGTGGGAGCAAGCTCAGGCCCCCAGCCCCTGCAGTCTTGGGCCTGGAAGCACCCCCTTTCTTAGTTGTAATGTTCTACAAAAAAGAAAACAGAGAAGAAAGAGAAGGAAAAAGTCACCAGCTTGTTATGGAAATACGGGGAGCGGGAGGAAAGAAACCATACTCACCCCAATACTCAACTTGATGGTCTGTCCTTCCTTGAAGCCCAGATCCAACTTGGGACGGGTGTCCATCTCCTGAGACTCTTTGGAAATCTCGGATTCCTGCTTTACCCACCTTCAGTAAAAGAGTAAATCATCTTAATGTGGGACTACCCAAAAGCAGAGCTGACACACAAATTTGAGTGTAACTAACTTATGTGAAACAGGATTCCAGAAAGCAAAGTGAAGGGACATGAAAAGTGAGGAAGGAAAGGAAGAAGAGCCAAAACAGGGCAATAGGGTTCGACATCACCGAGGAACAATACAGAATGCATATTTAACTTGTCCCTCCAAAGAAGGACATTTAGCCGCCAATTTCCACGCCCCATGGTAAGGGCCGCCCCTGAGTGGGTGTTTATTCCTCAGTCCTTCCAGGCTGCATCCCTGTGCCAACCGAGTGGACTTCCACAATTTCAGAGTTCTGAGGCAGAAAAGCAGAGTTATGCCTGCCCTTGAAGTAGGAAGTTGACAATGCATGGTGCTGTCCACCACAGCTGTGGCAACACTGAAGAAAGGTCATTGCAAAAGACATAACACACCTCAGCTACACAAAGTAACACAACTGGCACGTAACTCCTCCTAACTCACGTACAGTCCTGCTGTTATCATATGCCTCCCTCGGCCACTTAAAAGCAAATGTCAGTTCTTCCAGAGGCATAAGAAAAGCATCATCTCAAAACACCGTACAAAGGACCAAAAACATATTCTGGGCTATAAGGAGAGGACAGAACAGACACAAAGATGATGGAAGGAAACAGTGAATAGGAAGATTCAAATTCAAAATGAACTACTTTATCAAATACAGAAACCAGGAGGTAAAAGAGATAGTATCCATTCAACTGAGAAGGAGCATTTCCAAAACCTTTTAACTTGGTAATGAAAGACAAGAATCACTCACTTGAAATGATCTTGCAAGGAGACATTAAAGTCGAAGGCATCACCCCGGTCTGTGAAGCCAATGCCAATGAAAGCGCTACGCCCTGTGAAGAAGACAGAAACACTCAGAATAGGAAGTGTCCCTTAGGGAAAATTCTACCCAATGAAAATGAACAGTTACCTTAACTAGATAAAGTCTGTGAATGTGAAACATTTCTCACAGCCCAGGGTCCACACACCACATATAGCCCATGGGCCAAATGCTGCCATAGCTTGTTTTTGTAAATAATGTTCTACTGGAACACAGCTAAACCAATTTGTTGACATATTATCTATGGCTGCTTTCATGCTACATCAGCAGAACTGAGTAGCTACAAGAGAGACCGTGTGGCCTGCAAAATCGAAAATATTCACCATCTCTGTCTTACCAGAAAAAGTTTGCCAACCCCTGATATAGACTATGGAAAAAAGATAGAAAAAGATTCCCCTAGACATAGATGATTTAAGATAGTCCCACGAAAACCCACCACAAACAACGAATGAATGGGCAGGATGTATTCATTCTTTGGTTGGATAGACACTTGATTTATTTACGTCTACCTATTAATTATCGTTATCTTGAACTTGTGTTCTTATCTATTACAAACTACATGTTAATCCTTGTCCTTTAGCAACTATAGTTAATTGTGGAGAAAGGGGAAAAAAATTAGTAAACTGAAGTAAGATAAATGCAGCTGGGACACACTTTAATTGAAATGCACTACCTATTTTCCTAATCTGACCCACTCAAAATCCCAGATCTCTTACCAGTGCCATCCTGGATCCGGATTACAAAGTAGCGGCTGGAATCTGTCACTGTCTCCACGGCAATACCAGGATATTGTTCTACTGGTGCCTGTGCAAAGAGCTCCCCTAACAGGTAAGAAAAGGGCTTCCTTGAGCTAAAGAAGCAAAAATCTAAAACTCTTACAAATATGTCCATTCTAGTCCCCAACCTAAATGTATTTATAAAAGTGCACCAAAAACAGGGTGCCTGGGTGGCTCAGTCGGTTAAGCAACTGACTTTTGATTTTGGCTCAGGTCATGATCTCATGGTTTGTGGGTTTAAGCCACATATCGGGCTCTGCACTGATAACTGATATCTCTCTCTCTGCCCCTCCCCCTGCTCACTCTCCCTCTCTCTCAAAATAAATAAATAAACATTTAAAAAAAAGAAGAAAAGAAAAAGGAAAAAAAAAAAGCATACGAAACTAATACCCTTAATATGTTAGAGGGTCACCAGCACAAATTACCTGAAACTTTATCCTCAAGTTTGATATAAGCGATCTTCCCTTTTGAAGTGATTCGGAGGCGCCCAGTCCAATCAGGCTGGTCTAATTTCCAGTCAGATGCCCTAGGACGGGAAAATAGGAAGCCTCAGGTCTATGTCTTTTATTACTAAAAACTTAACACAGAATCATTTGCCATATTTCTATTTCCCTATTGCTTATTCTATCCATTAAATAATGAACAAGAATAACTCATGATCCTCACTGCATAGATGCCTCATACTACCTATAATCCCAAGCAAACAAAAGAGTGTTACTACTTAAGGATTCTGGAGTCCAATAAGCATCAATAAAAACATGTAAAAGTACAAATACAAACAACTAAAACTAATTCTCATAATGGTACTATCTTGCCACACTGCAGATGATATTTTATATAATGGTGTTTTACTGATCACGTAATAACAAAGTCTACTAAATGAACTATACTGAGTGACAGAAGCCTTTCCAAATCCCTACATGTTTTTAAGCCATTACAAGCAGTATAAGCAATTGTGAACACAACCTTTCACTGAATTCAACCAATACTTACAGAGTGCATATTAAGTCACAGGCAGTGTTCTAGATGAATGCACAGTGAACGAACAAAACAAAGACTCCTACCCTCATGAGGTTTATATTCTAATAGAAAATAGACAATAAAAAGTAAACATACTAAGTAAGTAAAATTAGTATCTCAGAGAATGATAAGTGCTAAAGTGAAAAGAAAATGAAGAAGCAGAAAAGGGAAACTGGGAGAGTAGTGGGAGGGTAAAGAGGTTGCAGCATTCAAGAGGGTAGTCAGGGGAGGCCTTAGTAACAGAGTGAAATGTGGGCAAAAATGGCGAAGGAAGCAAGAGAGCTACTCATGCAGATACTGGTGGGGGGGGAATTCCAGGACCGGAACAATCAGCACAGAGGTGCTAAGGTGGCAGTGTACCTGGAATGCTTGCCCTCAAAAAGAAAGCCACTGCAGCTAGAATAAAATAAGAGATGAGGTGGGGGTGAGGTAACAGAGGGCCAAATTTTACAGGCCTCGTAAGAACTCTGGCTTTCACTCTGAGAGAAAAAGGAGCCATTACCAGTTTTAAGCAGAGGTGAAACACAATCTTCCTTTGACTTTAAAAGGATGACTTTCGCTGTGGTATGTAGAAGCAATGTAGGGATATAAATGCTGAAGCAGGGGGATTAGCTAAGACACAGGTGGATGACTAGGAAGACACAGGAGCAGAAGTGGCTGGATTCTACATATATTTAAAGCAAAGAAACAGGATTTTTGAAAGGATTTGAAGTAGGAGGAGTCAAGGATTGCCTTTAGCCTGAGCAAAGGAGCTGCCAATAACTGAGGCAGAAAGGCTATAGGAGAGCATGTCTGAAAAGAAAGATCAGCAGTTCAGTTTTGCATATGTTGAGTTGGAGATGTCAAATTGATTTTCAAGCGAAGATATAGAGAAGGCATTTGAATATGAGTCTGGAGTTCAGGAAAAACATGTGGGCTAGAGACCCAGATGTCCATGGAAACATTACAAAACACTGAATACTTATAATCTGTGTGATAAATGAATTTGAATGCAATTTAAGACATTATTTAAATATGACCAATTTTACAAAGCTCTGAACTTGTGATTTTGTTTTCGTCAGCGTGTGGAAAAGAGAGGGCAAAGGAAAAGTTAATAAATAACTCATCCTGGGCATCTGGCTGGCTCATTCAATAGAGCATGTGACTTTTGATCTCAAGGTTGTAAGTTCAAGCCCCATGTTGGGTACAGAGATTATATAAAAATAAAATCTCAGGGCACCTTGGTGGCTCAGTCAGTTGCGCCAGGCTCTAAATTTCAGCTGGGGTCATGATTTTGCAGTCATGAACTGAACCCCACATGGGGCTCCGCACTGAGGGTAGAGCCTGCTTGGGATTCTCTCTCACCTTCTGCCCCTACATCGTGCTCTCTTTTCTAAAAAATTAGAAATAAAAAAAAGACAAAATCTTCAAAGAAAAAACCTCACCCCTTAAAAACCTGAAGACTAATACTCGTAAGTTAGAAAGGTAACAATAACGTATATCTAAACAAGAATAAATTTAACAAGATGGTAAGCAAAAGGTAGAAAAGAAAAAAATGAAAATGAGCACGTGTTTTGAACAGGATTATAAATCCTTGTCATGCCCTCCTCTCTTAATGCTCTGCCTCAAAGACAGTCAAGTACTTGAATCTGATCCAGACTATAATGCTCTAAAGGTCCCTGAATTTTAATTTTTTTAATGAGTCATTACTTATTCTACCATCACACCATGAGCTAAACATAGTGTACTGAATATATTAGGAACAAGCCTACTAGCTGTGCTTCTTGGAGCAGATTCCTTGACTTATTTATCTTGCATGTCTAGCAGCCAATATTTAACAAATTCTCAGTAAGGGAACGGATACTCCCAGCAGCAATCTCCCTCGGCCCTGAGCCGTAGTTCCTTCCCACTCCCAAGACCTAGCCTGAGGAACTCTCGGTTTCGCTGGTCTTCTGAACTGACTTCACAAATTTTCATTTATGGTACTAATAAATCCTTACAGCAACCATCTGGAATAGGCATGAAAAGCCTACCATCTCTGTCTAAATGAAGAAGAGTAACACTGTAAGTTAATGCCTAACTTCGAAGTCCAGCATTCTTCTCATTACATTAAAGCAGACTGTTGAGTTTACTAATGATTTAGCTGAGGGAAAGGGCAGTGATGAATATAAAAACAGTGTCATAGGTTGGGAAACCATTTTCTAATCATTTATAACATTCTCATAGATCTAAATCGTCAGAGAAAGCCTGGGAAGTAACAGCTTACACTACGTGAATCAATGACATTCATTCCCTCAAACTTACTAGTCACTCAAAAGTATTCCTCCTGCTTCCTAAAGTCCCAGTTTTTCCTTTAAAGGCAGCCTAAAGAATAAGTCATGCTCATAATGTAAAATGGGTTCTGTAAACAAGATTAGGCAGACAAAAAGACATAAAAGTATTATTTATCAAGTACCCATTACGTGCCAAGCATTATGCCCACTCTTATGAAAATTAAGTGAAAGGATACTGCAAGGTAAGTAGTAGTATATCCATTTTTACAAATGAGAAAACTGCAGTTCAAAAGAGTTGAGTGTCTTGCCAAAAGTAACCCAGCAAATAAATGGGAATCTCGATGCAAACTTAGTCCAGCTCTCTCATTCACTATACTAATAGTGGCTAATGATACAATGCCTCTTGGAGGATAAGAAATGTCAATACTAAGCATGGAAAACACAGACAACAAGAAAAAGAGGAAAATTAAGAAACTGTTTTGATGGCTCAGTGCAGTTAACTGACATCCGGATAAAAGGCTGTGGATAAACTAGGAAGCAAAGGTTGAGAATGCAGGTGGGTGAGAGAAGGAAGTCGTTGAAAAAGCTTAAAGTAGAAGAAAAAGAAGAGAACCCCACTTGATGATGTATCATATCGTTTCAAAAGTCTTAACTACTGAACAGTTCAATCAATGCTAATTTATGTTATTAAGTGTGATCTACTCGTTTCTTCCGCGTTTCCCGAGTGCCCACTATGTGCGGGACGCTGTACTGGACCCTGGTACTATAAACTTAGAAAAGACCTCAAGTTGTTCATAGCTAGTCTGGAGAAAGAGCAGCCCAAACAATCAATTACAATACAGAAGGAGGCGCACTATGATAGAGATAAACACTGGAAAGCTCGCACAGAGCAAACCTAAGCCAGAAAGGCAGGGTCACGGGGTCGGGGCTTCCCAAAGAAGTGACGTCTCTGCCGACTCACACATTACTACCTGTAACTACCATCGAAAAGGACGGAGTGTCCTATTTGTGGTCGATTTGGGGTCTGACTGAAAAACCGGAATGAGGACCACCCCCGCCAAAATGTTTAACCCACAGGGTCTAGTGCACAGGTCAGCAAGCACGAAGACAGTGATTCATGATGAATGAAACCCCAGTAAGGAGGCAAAATAATGGCCACAGAAGGAAGACAACATCCAAAGCGATGATAAACGCCAAGGGGAAAATCATGATGGTGATGTGGACAAGAGACTGTTAAGAGCAGTATCTTATGTTTAATACACTGCTTTACTGTTTGCTAAATTTTTCCACATATCTTATAACACTTCTGTGAGGCACATAACTAGAGCAGGTTTTATTATCAGTTTTCTATTTTACAGATGAGAAAACTGAGACTTGCAGAGGTTGAGAGATTTGTCCCAAATCATACAGACGTTAAACTGTCACGGTTTGTACTCATATTTTTTAGCATGTGACCCAGCTAACATGTTAACTCTTTCCACTACATGACTTCAGGACTTCCTACAGCATCCTCAGAACCTCACCCACATGGGATCCCAAGGTGGATGGTTAGCCCTACAGAGAAAATGCTGCATTAACTCCGGAGAGAAAGGCTACGGGAAAGGTTAAGAAAGGAGGGAAGGAAAACAGAAAATCCTATGCAATCATCAAGAAAATGTACTGGGGAAAAAAAAAAACAGACCAGACAACTACTGGAAAACCTATAATCATAATCTTTGCCCACTAGCAAAAGAACCGAAGGGAAAACCAAATGGTGGATCATAGTTGGTGACAACACTTACAATAGCACAAAAGATAAATTGTATCACCTACAGAGTGGCCAACACAATGATTACCCACTATTATGCACGGGGTACCGGAAATGTTTATGAGAGAGAGGGAGATCGGGAGGGGGTACGACGACGGGGAGAAACTGAAGGACGCAAGAACGAACGAACCAAAGGTGACAGGCGATGGAGCAGGCACGACTGGATGTGGATGACAGGGAGCAGATGGGTAACCCAGAGGGGCACAAGGGAGAAGGGGTGCGAAGATGCAAATGGTAATTTTCTTTTTAAGCGGCAGAAACCAGGATGGCATTCCACAGGAAGAAAAGAACAGGAGGACGGGGCGATAACAACCCTAGTGGGGAGGCTGGCAAAAGTGACAACTCAGAGGTTGGCAGTGGCGGAGACTCGCAGCGTGCTACCAGAGGAGGAAACTGTCATCCCCGACCCGGAATTCGTGTATGGCAGTGCCTCGGGGTTAGTACCTGTAACCCCGGTTGGAGGCCCGGGGAGGAATCCGGTAGACGCTAACGTCGGGCTTCACACACAGAACAGACTCGTACTCCAACTCGGCCGCCATCTTGGCTCTGCACTCCGCGCCACCGGGGGCGGGGCGTAGGGACGCGGGCGGGCTAGGGGTGGGGAGTTGGGGCATGCGCAACTTCCGCTTACGCTGCTTCCGCGCGAATTTAGTTTGGTTCCTGAGATTAACCTCCGGAAGTGCGGGTTGGGGAAGCCATATTGAAACCTGGAAATCGTGAAGCTGCGCAGTTCGCCATCTTGGGTAATGGCAAAACTTCCTTTCCCGTGCGCTATTCACTTTATGGAAATCTCCATTCCTAAAAGGTGATTAGGGTAATCGCCATCTTGCTGGTGGCAGGTACCCGGAGTGCTTAGGAAGGAGGACTTTCTTGAAATCTGGAGAATTTTTTTTTTTTTTCTGACAGGAATCACTGTTTAACCGTAGTTTCCTGGCAGAAAAGGGGTATCTGCTCGTCGGTAAGCTCAAAATGGGTACCTATGGTGAACGTATGACCCAGTCGTAGACGTGGTGGATTTTAATCCTCCAGCATCTAAACGTTTAAAATGCCTAGGCTGAGGGGCGCCTGGGTGGCTCAGTCGGTTGAGTGTCTGATTGCAGCTCAGGTCATGATCTCACAGTTGGTCAGTTCGAGCCCGGCGTCGGGCTCTGTGCTGACAGCTCAGAGCCTGGCGCCTGCTTCAGATTCAGTGTCTCCCTCTCCCTCTGTCCCTCTGCCGCTCATACTTTCTCTCTCTCTCTCTCTCTCAAAAATAAATATTTTTATTAAAATAAATAAATAATAAAATGCCCAGCCTGATTAGTTGCCTAATAGCACCTTTTAATATCGGATTTTAATAGCACCTGTTGAAATAGTTTGGCGCGCTTTCAAGGTGCATTCTGGCCGTCTTTTTGGAAAATGTGAACCTCTTAAACTCTTAAATGGGACCCTCAATTCCTGACAAATTCACGAAGAATGATGAACTATTATTTAATGCCCACTATTTGCTCCCAGTCCTGTTGTAATGATAAATCCTATTGAACTCATTCCATAAATATGTTCCTTGTACACTTCACAGGTAAACTGGCCACAACACTATCGCTTAGAAAATAACACAGATCATAGATGTCAAACCAAAGGCTAACTATACAATACAAAAATGGTCTTAACCATTTCGTTATACTGACTGGTTGAAAATGGGTCTTTAATTGTATACGTAGCTAAGCGATAATCTTAATATTCAAGAAGACTTATGATGTATCCCTGTCAAGGATGTGGGAAATCAGCTACTGTCATATACTAGTACCAAGAATGAAGGGAAATTTGGCAGAATTGATCAAAATATTGTAAATAACAGGGGTGCCTGGGTGGCTCAATTAAGCGTCTGACTTCCGCTCAGGTCATGATCTTACGATTTCTGAGTTGGAGCCCCTCAGAGCCTGGAGCCTGTTTTGGGTTCTGTGTATGTCTCTCTCTCTCTCTCTCTCTCTCTCTCTCTGCCCCTCCCTGGCTCTCGCTGTCTCTCTCTCAAAAATAAACAAACATTCATAAATATATATATATATAGTAAATAACATTCAATTTAGTAAATCCACTAATAGTTATTTTAGAGACATTGTTATATGTAGTAAGTACAATGTTTATTACAGCATTGTAATAGTGAAAACCAGAAAACGTGAATGTCTGTCAATAGAAAAGTGTATTAAAATATATACAACACATAAAAAAATACTTCAAAATATATCTTGATATTAAGACCGTAGGGAAAGATTTAAGATAAAAAAAACCAAACAAACAAAAAGAAAAACAGCAAACTTTCACTTAAAATTTCAGTAATCCTCAACTATTTCTGATTCCGGAATTCTGTTCTTCATATTCTTCATAACTTTACATGTGCTTAAACCTACTATCTTGAACACTTTCCTTGGCCTGTCAATTGATACATTTGGCAAACTGATACATTCACATATTTGTTCAAATATTACCTCCACTGTGACATCACCAGGTACCTTATTTTTTTATTTTAATTCCATTTTTTAATTTAAATTCTATGTATGTAGTTAACATACAGCATCATATTAGTTTCAAGTGTACAATATAGCCAACAGTTCCATATAATACTCAGTGCTCATCAAGAGAAGTGTACCCTTAGTCCCTTTCACCAAGATCAGCTATCCCTTCACCCACCTTCCCTGTAGTAACCATCTCTTTGTTCTCTGTAGTTAAAGAGTCTGGTTTAGGGGGGGCACCTAGCTGGCAGAGTCAGAAGAGCACGTGACTCTTATTTTCGGGGTTGTAAGTTGGAGCCCTACGTGAGATGTAGAGATACTTAAAAATAAAATCTTTTTAAAAAGTCTGTTTTTGGGTTTGTCTCTTTTTTCCCCTTTGTTAGTTTGTTTTGTTTCCTAAATTCCACATATGAGTCACATCATATGGTATTTGTCTTTCTCTGACTTTCACCAGGTACTTCAAATGAATTTTCTCTAACGCTTCCACTTGCTTCTGCTATTCCTTTTTGTTATACATAATGTGTATGCATTATGTTATGCGTAATACTTCAAATATATCCCACTAAACCATAAGCTCCATAAAGACAAAAACTTTGCTTTTTCAGCACCCAGCACAATGTCATTCACATAATAGGCAATACTTATTATTAAATAATAGAAGATTTCCATTTAAGTATAATCATTTAACTTACTACTTTCACGACCTCCCAACATTTTTCAACTTCAGGAATCTTCATACAGTTTTCAAAATATTCAGAGTGTAGAAGGGTATAAAATGAAAAGTAAAAGTCCACATGTCTATATTATGAACAACTTTATGCCAATAAATTCAACAACTTAAATGAAATGGTCATTAATGTGCAAAACTTACCTAAAATTATTCAAGTAGACATAGAAAATCTGAATAGTCCTATAACTATTAAAGAAATTGACTTAATAACTGAAAACCTTCCCACAAAGAAAACTCCAGGCCCAGATGGCTTCATTATTGATCAAACATTTTAGGAAAAAATAATATAAAACCTGTGCAAGCTTTCTAAGAAATAGAAGAGTAGGGGGCACCTGGGTGGCTCAGTTGGTTAAGCATCTGACTTTGGTTCAGGTCATAATCTCATGGTTCGTGAGTTCAAGCCCCACATCGGCTCCATGCTGACAGCTCAGAGCCTGGAGCCTGCTTCAGATTCTGTGTCTCCCTCTCTCTCTGCTCCTCCCCTGCTTATGCTCTGTCTCTCTCTCAAAAATAAATAAACAACAAAAAAAGTAAAAACACTTCCCAACTAATTTTTATGAGACAATCGTTTACCTTGATACTGAAACCAAAGATATTACAAGAAAACAGTAGATCAATATTTCCTCATAAGCAATAATTCTTACCAAAATACCAACACATCAAATCCAATGTGGAAAACAAGAGAATGCATCATGACCAATTGGGATTTACCCCCAAGAATTTAAGGTTCCAGTACAGAGAAAAAGCACATAGTCAACCCAATAGAAGAAGAAAAAAGAATATGAAAAATTTCAGTACTCATAAAAACTCTTAGGAAACTAGGAATAGAAAGGGAATTCCTCAGTGTGACAAAGGACATCAATAAAAAACTTACAGCTAACATTATGCTTAATGATGAAATATTGAATGCTTTTCTGCTAAGATCAAGAACAAATGAAGAACAAGGCAAGTTTATGCCCTCACCACTTCTGTTAATTATCATCCTAGAAGTCATAGCCATTGCAATAGAGTAAGAAAAAGAAATACAAGTATACAGATTGGAAAGAAAGAAAAAAAAACTGCTTTGACTCGGGTAGGGGAATGGGGAAGGGAGTACCTGGATGGCTCAGTGGGTTAAGTGCCCGGCTCTTGATCTCTGCTCAGTTGTTATCACACACAGTTCATGGGACCTGCATCGGGCCCTGCACTGACAGCACAGAGCCTGTTTGGGATTCTCTCTCTCCCTCTCTCTCTGCCCCTTCCCCATTCATGCGCTTGCTCTCTCTCTCCATCTCTCTCTCTCTCAAAATAAATGTAAACATTTAAAAAAATTTTTTTAAGTTAAACATACATTTATCACATGACCCATCATTCCACTGCAAAATATTTACCCCAGAGAAATTAAAACACATATCCACAGTCGAGGTGCCTGAGTGGCTCAGTTGGTTGGGTGTCTGACTTCGGCTCAGGTCATGATCTCACAGTCTGTGTGTTCAAGCCCCACATCGGGCTCTGTGCTGACACTTCAGAGCCTGAAGCCTACTTCAGATTCTGTGTGTGTGTCTCTCTCTGCCCCTCCCTTACTCACACTCTGTCTCTCTCTGTCTGTCAAAAATGAATAAATGTTTAAAAATTTTTTAAAACAAAACATAGATCCACAGAAGGGCATATATGCAAATGTTCATAGCAGCTTTGTTTAAAATAGCCAAAAACTGAAAAAAATACCAAATATCTATCAATAGGAGAATGGATAAACAAATTGTGGTGTATCCATATAATAAAATACTGTCATATTGATACTCAACAGTATTACAAAGGATAGCGATAAATAGCCTCAAGCTAATACTCAGTGGTAGCAGTAAAAAAGATTCGAAGTACTAATACCCACAGTGACATAGATCAACCTCAAAAATATTATACCAAACAAAAATACCAGTCCCATACATAACACATGACTTCTTTTTCCTAAAATTCTAGAAGACTTGTTGGTTACACAACATATATATTAATCAAGACTCAAGAAAATATATTTTTAATGCATGCATTTTATTGTATATAAATTACAATTAAATAAATTTTTTTTCAAAAAATTTTTAATGTTCATTTATTTTTGAGAGAGAGAGGAGAGAGAGACCCGAGCACAAGTGGGGGAGGAGCACAGAGAGTGAGGGAGACCCAGAATCCAAAGCAGGCTCCAGGCTCTGACCTCTTGGCCCAGAGCCCAACGCAGGGCGTGAACACACGAACACACGAACACACACACGGCTCATGAGCGGAGCCGAAGTCGGCCGCTTAACTGACTGAGCCACTCACGTGCCCCAATAAAATTTATTTTAAAAAAATTAAAATCTACCTCTCTGATCTTCAAGATCCATTCTTCTTTCATTCTCCATTAAATTAACTACTGTTAATTTTTCTTGTATTTTATGTGCATTACACTTTTATAAGTGTATGTATATGTATGTGTGTATATAAACATGTATGTATGTGTATGTGTGTATATATGAGTGTATGAATTTACACATATGGAGTTATGCTATACATATTTGTCCACATTTTGATTTTATCTAACAATATACATCAAGACACCTTTTTGTGTCAGTACATATGGGTAAACCTTTTTAGCATTTCATGCATTCCATTAAAAGTTTATCTATAGAAGGGGCACCTGGGTGGCTCAGTCAGTTAAGCATCCGACTTTGGCTTAGGTCATGATCTCACGATTCATGAGTTCGAGCCCTGATTGGGCTTTGTGCTGACAGCTCAGAGCCTAGACCCTGCTTAGGAGTCTGTGTCTCCCTCTCTCTCTGCCCCTCTCCCGCTCGTGCTCTGTCTCTCTCTCTCTCTCTCTCTCAAAAATAAATACAACATTTAAAAAATTAAAAAAAAAAGAAAGAGATAAAGGTCTACATTGGGAGGGTGGGGGAGAGGGAAAATTAGTGATGGGCATTGGGTGTTGTATGTAAACCAATTTCACAATAAATTATATTAAAAAAATAAATAATTAATTAATTAATAATTAAAATGTATCTATAGAATATAGAATATTTTCAAACTACCTGTAAATTAAATTAAAAAGATTTACTTCCAAAGAATCAGCCAATCACTAGGAGGTAGTAGAAGTATAGGAAATTTGAATTAGGAGAGACCTTTAGAATCATTAAATAGCCTTTTCTATACTTTTTTTTTACTATGACTCATAGGAAGAACATATTTTATATTAGAACCCATTGCACACAAGTATACTTGAAACAAAGGTTTCCCAAAATTAACCATGATGGCAGTTTATAATTTTTATTGTGTTCTGTTCTATTCTGTTTTATGTTTTTGTTCTCAACCCACACAACTGATTTGAATAACAAGTAGTACCTCTTGACCCACAGTAAAAATAAATAAATAAAAAGGGATCTACTGCTGCCCACCATTTTACAGGTTAAAAAAAAGGAATGGAAAAAGACCAACAATATGTCTGATAATTAGATCATATACTAATATTATTATGTACATTATACACTGCCTTTTGAATGAGTCGTTTTATAAACTCTCCACCAGCAGTACAATAAAGTTGGATTTTTGTAGCTAGATGATTCGTCATAATCTTGTCCCAACCTTGTTTTTCAGGCTCACATAGAGCCTCTTTTCTCAGACTGTCTTCCTCTCACTCTCAATGTCCCCCCCCAACTTAATCACATTGCTAATTTTGTAATTTTCCAAACACCATCTTTGTTCGTGCTACACATATTTGCATAGACTGAAGTGCCCTTCCCATTTATTCCTTGGTAAAATGCCTTCAGATATCATTTAAATATCAATTTATCTGAGAAGTTTTTCTCAGCATCCCTAAATAAAACTAGTAACCCCTGCTCTATGCCCCCACTTATTTATACTTGTACTTATTTAAACTTAGTTTTAATTCTTACCACATTGCATTCAACTGTTTATAGGTATGTCTATTTTACAAAGGCAAGAAACATTTGTATTTACTCAGTATCTCAGCTTTCAGAATGTAGTAAGAACGCCATATTTTGTTGTTGTTGTTAAATGAATGATCGTTTCTATCCATCTTTACTGGGATAACTTGTCCTTACCCGATCAAGAAAATTTTAAATGTCTTGGCTGGAATTCACCTCTGCCCACCAGTAGGGGGTAGCAGCTACATAATTCAAAAGTTCTGGACTGGAGACTAACTGTCCTAGAAATCAAGCTAATTTTCTCGTATGTGTGATTTTTCTAAGTGTATGTGATTTAACCAAGTTCAACAAAAGCACTTTTGTTAGAAATGACAGAGGCTTCATCCATCTCAACTTTTGATTACTTTTAGATATATTTTAAACATGAAAATAAAAGTCAGAGTTTCTTGACTTTTTTCCACCAGTAACGTATTTCTCAGTTCTTTATCCTTTGTGCACATACAAAAAGCTATTTATCACAGGGCTTTCAATTCTATTTTACCTTTGCTCAGGGTACTGTTATCTATCATGAAATACTACTTGTTAAAGTATAATTTTCCTAAATGCTAGGGTTGCTACAAATGCACTGATAAAAATTGTACTGAGCATTCAATCATAGTTTACAGATATTGCTAACCTAAAATGGACCTTAGTTACCTTGTAGTTGAAATCTTGCACTTTACATACGACAGACTTGAATCCCAGACTTATTAAGTAATTTGTCCAAAGACACACTTGGTGATGCAGTCAGAATTGAAAACTCGTGCCTCATGATTTGCAAACTAACATTCTCTTCACCACACCATACTATTTAATACAGGAAGCACTCAAGATATTGGTTCAAAAAAAAAGATATTGGTTCACTTGGATAGTTTTGTATGCACATCTTTTCTTTTCATTTAATATAAACCATAAAGATGAGTTCACAAGTACACAAAAGTGTATGGGATATTTATTGCAGAATTTTGTAATTAAAAAATGGAAATAAGCTAAATGTCCATCAATTTGGAATTGATCAATTCCATAAATAAATAAATTATGGTACATCTATCAATAAAGTATATGTACGTATTAAAAATTGAAATTAATCTATATGCTCAGATATGAAAAGGTGAATTAAATAAGTGAAAAACTGCAGGTATAAAAAAAGTGTAATATTAGGTAATTTGTATAAAAAACTAAATATAAGGGATGACTAGTTGGCTCAGTTAGTAGAGCATATGACTCTTGACTCTTGATCTTGGGGTCATAAGTTCAAGGTCTACATTGGGTCTAGCACTTCCTTAAAAAAATTATAATAAAATAACTAAGTAAATAAATATAAAATATTTAGACTTGTTAGGCACAAAATATTTATGGAGCGCTTCCTTAAAAAAATTATAATAAAATAACTAAGTAAATAAACATAAAATATTTAGACTTGCTAGGCACAAAATATTTACGGAGCTATAGCCAAGACACTTAACATGGGCTATTATTTCTGGTAAATGGAAAGTAAAGAAAGGGAAATTCTTTTACATTTTATACACTTCTTTTTTTTATTTTTTAAATTTTTTTATTAAAAAATTTTTTTAATCTTTATTGATTTTGGAGAGAAAGATAGTGCGAGCACAGGAGGAACAGAGAGAGAGGGAGACACAGAATCCAAAGTAGACTCCAGGCTCTGAGCTGTCAGCACAGAGCCTGACGTGGGGCTCAAACCCATGAACCACAAGATCATGACCTGAGCTGAAGTCGGATGCTTAACTGACTGAGTCACCCAGGCACCCCTCATTTTATACCCTTCTTTATGTTACTCTTGTAATAACTAACTTGTAATAGTAAATCAAGAACTATTCATATAAAATTTCAAAGCATGAAAATAAAACTACATATTGTTTATGAAGTCATATATATAATAAGAGTATAAAGAGAGTATAAAAGCAAATTGGGGAAAAAGTGATTATCTCTGGGAAAAGAAAGAGATAAAAGATTTGCGGAAGGAGCATACATCTTTTAAAAATATCTGAAGTAGGGGTGCCTAGGTGGCTGAATCAATTGGGCATCTGACTCTTAATTTTGGATCAGGTCATGATCTCACAGTTCATGAGATTGTGTCCCTCATCAGGCTCTGCATTGAGCACGGAGCCTGCTTGGGATTCTCTCTCTGCCCTTGCCCTGCTCGTGCTCTCTCTCTCTCTCTCTCTCACAAAATTATTAACATTTTAAATAATATATATATGAGGTAAATATTAAAACCTTAATAAAGCTAAATAGTCACAGCTTGATAGAGCTGATGCTAATCCTATTTTTTATGTCCTTATACATCTGTTTTAAATATGTGATTATAATAAATAAAGAATAGGAGTCCAAGAATTAAAATGTTTTAATTAATAATGAAGAAGTGACCTGGTAAGTTACTGAGTGATATGAGCGAGACGTGGAATTATATGTATAATTTAAAGTGAGTATGTGCGTGCTCAAACACACACACACACACACACACACACACACACACACATATACTTCCAGGAATGTAGAAAAACTTTGAAAAGAGTATATTTAATGGCAATCACCTCTTGAGAAATGGCCTTGGGAAGAGGAGAAGTAGAGAAAGAATTTTCACTTTCACTTTAAACATGTCTGCGTTTGCTTTTTGCAAGGAGCACATATTAGTTGTGTAATTCAAAACTGAGCGTTTTTAAAAGTTAGAAACACTGTACTAGTTTTACAGTGATTTCATGATGTTTTAGTTAAATAGTAAATAAAGCCAGTCATTGACCTAAATCTACCTCCTCCTACTCCTTGCTTCCCAGCGTGGTGCTGTAGGTACTGTATTAGGTTAACTGGCCCAGTTTGTGAATTTGACAGTCCCTAAATCTGAGAGGTAACACGTTCTAACTTTGTCCAATTGATTTACTCCGTATCTCCAACACAGAAGAAATGCCTGGCACATGGCGTGCTCAATCAATACCTACAGTTAGAATGGTAGTGACCTAGAGGCTTAAAGGGGGAAAAAACTGAGCAAGTCCTAGAAGTTCAGAATTTAAGATCAAAGCCACCTTAGCATTTATAGGGAAAGCTCTACCAGGTCCTACAACCCTGAAAAACAAAGGATATGTCTCATTTGAAGTTCCAGATGAGAACTCTTGAGTTAGGATTCTTTTTTCTAAGAAAAATGCCTGTTTCTTCCTAGGTGTCTAAGACTAAACGGCTGCAGAACATGGAAAATGATTTGGCTCTGGGGAGGTTTGTAGCAATAACTCATCCTTTGAGAATCTCCACCATCTCGAGGACATGAGGCATGTGGCAGGTGTGGGATGTAATTAGGAGAAGGACCAGACATTACAGCTAAAGCTGTCTGATTTTCCTCTGACTCTGTCATCTCGTACTGCACTACCAAATCCAAGTTCAACAGAAGCTTTTTCTAATCCCTGCTATAGTTACTAGAGTCTGTAGATGTTTTTCTTTCTTTTTTTTAATGTTTATTTATTTTTGAGAGAGAGAGAGAAAGAAAGAGAGAGAGAGAGAGCATGAGCAGGGGAGGAGCAGAGGGGGGCAGGCAGAGGATCCAAAGTGGGCTCTGTGCTGACAGCAGAGAGCCAGATGCAGGGCTTGAACTCACGAACTGTGAGATCATGACCTGAGCAGAAGTCAGACTCTCAACCAACTGAGCCACTCAGGCGCCATTTTCTAAAGAAATAGTTGGTCTCCAGGGAATCTCCTTATTTAATGAAGAGTTTTGGATGACATTTCTCAGAACCCATATAGTCAAAATTTTTTAAAAATCGATCCATATCCAATGTTGGCAAGGATATGATGGAACGGGTGGGAGTTTGGTGATATCTAGTAAAGTTGAACATGCTCATACCAGGAATCCTCCACCGAAACAGAGAAACCCCTGCATGTGTACCCCACCCAGGTGCAAACATAAAACCAGGGGCTGGATGTTGCTAGGAAAAATGCACAAAATATTATCACAGCATTGGTTACCATTTGTGACAGCAAGACATTGGAAATAAATGTCCTTCATTAGAACAAATCAACTGGGGTATATGCCTACAATAGGATAACGTAAACAGTGACCATGAATGAACTGCTCACGATGTGCATCAAAAGGAATAGATTACAAACACATAATGTTGATTGGGGAGAAAAGTGAGTTACCAAAAGAAATAACAAGATTGTCCATTTGGACAATATTCAAAAACAAACCTAAAATTGTATAGTTTTGGCAGATACATTTAGGTGGCAAAGCCATTTTCAAAATGAAGGGAAATGTTAAACATGAAAAGTCCCAATTGTGGATATTGGGGAGGAGGAGGGGAGGAGGAAGATTAGAATGCCCAGAGAGGGTGCTTGAGTGATACTACCAGCACTCTTTTAAAGCTGGGTGTTCAGCTCATGGTAGTCGTTTCATTATTATTTAAAATGTACATGTTCATTACAGACTCATTCAAATGGGTTATATAACTCATGGTAACATTTAAACAGTGATGTGGAAAGCAAGTAAGTTATAAATTATTGATTTCAACAATAAGCATTCTGTGTAACAACAATAATGATATTGATCATCTGACTCTTGGTTTCAGCTCAGGTTGTGATCTCTGAGTTCGTGGGGTCACGCCCCTCATCGGGCTCTGTGCTGTCAGCAAAGAGCCTGCTTGGGAGTCTTTCTCTCTCTCTCTTTGCCCCTCCCCCACTCTCTCTCTCAAAATAAATAAATAAACAAAAAAATTTTTTTTAAAACAATGATATTACCTGATATTTATGTAGCACCTTTAAAATTGCAAAATGCTTTCACATATACTATTTCATTTATTTCTTACAACAGCATTGGCTGGTAGATAGTATGCCAATTTTCATCAAAAATATGCTGAGAAAGGGGTGCCTAGGTGGGTCAGATGGTTAAGTGTCCAACTTAGGCTCAGGTCATGATTTCATGGTTGGTGAGTTCAAGCCCTGCATGGGGCTCTGTGCTGACAGTTCAGAGCCTGGAACCTGCTTTGGATTCTGTGTTTCTCTCTCTCTCTGTCTGTCTGTCTCTCTCTCTCTCTCTCTCTAAAACAAATAAGCATTAAATAATTTTTTTAAAATATACCGAGATACAGAAAGATCTATTGAGTTGCTCATTTAATGTTTGTGTCAGGAAAAGAAAACCTTAAATTTCTGATACCAACACAAAAGCTACCTATAATTTATATGTTTACATGGATTATTAGTAATAATGTGTCTATGGTTAAATTATAGGAATGAATGACATTTATTTAGTACTGAGTACTGTTCTACATGCTTATGTGCATTATATCATTAATCCTCACAACAGACAGGTACTATTATTATCCTGCCTGTTTTATAAGTGAAGAAACTAATACAATGTGATTAAGTAACTTGTCCACTGTCACAACTGGCAAACATAGATCTAAATGCCTCCCAGCTCAGGTCCTCTCTTTTTTTTAAGGTTTATTCTTCTTTTTTAAATTAATTAATTATTTATTTTATTTTAGAGAGAGAGAGTGAGCAGGGGAGAAGGGCAGAGGAGAGAGAGAGAGAGAGAGAGAGAGTCTTAAGCAGGCTCCATGCCTGACAGGGGACTTGATCCCAAGACCCGGAGATCATGACCTGAGCCAAAATCAAGAATTGGACGCTCAGCTGATGGAGTCACCCAGGCACCCCCAAGTGCAGCATGCAACTCTACCTCAGTAATTTCTTTCTTCTCCCTCCAACGTCTCCATCCAGTTAATGGGCAGAATATGCAAGACTTCTAGCAGTTATAGTAGATCCTCATTATTCACGAATTCCATATTTGTGAATTCGGCTATTTGCTTAAATTTATTTGTAACCCCAAGATTAATATTCACCAAACTTTCCACAGTCACTCTCAGACATGCACAGAGTGGCAAAAAAACTCACTGGAGGGGCGCCTGGGTGGCTTAGTTGGTTGGGCGTCCAACTTTGGCTCAAGTCATGATCTCTCAGTCCATGAGTTCAAGCACCGCGTTGGGCTCTGTGCTAATGGCTCAGAGCTAGAGCCTGATTCGGATTCTGTGTCTCCCTCTCTCTCTGCCCCTACCCCACTCGTACCCTGTCTCCCTCTCTCTCTCTCTCTCTCTCTCTCTCTCAAAAATGAACATTAAAAAAAAGACTCATTGGAAATGCACATATACAGCTGAGATTGAACAAGATAGTGTCGCACCTTCCTGTTTCACCACTCATATTGCAAACAAATGCCCCTCATAGTCTATCTAGTGCTAAGATTTTTGCATGTTTTATGCTTTTTCTTGGTAATTTTTCTGTTTAAAATAGCCCCCAGGCATAGTGCAGAAGCTGTGTTATGTTCCTAAGTGCAAGAAGCCTGTGATGTGTCTTACAAAGAAAATACATGTGTTAGGTAAATTTCATTCAAGCATGAGTTATTGTGCTGCTGGTAGAGAAATCAGGGTTAATAAACCAAGAACATACACTGAGGCTCCTGGGTGACTCAGTCAGTTAAGCATCGGACTCTTGATTTCGGCTTAGGTCATGATCTTATATTTGTGAGATTGAGCTCCACATCTGGCTCTGCGTTGACAGCACAGAGCCTGTTTGGGATTCTCTTTCTCCCTCTCTCTCTCTCTCAACCCCTCCCTAGCTCTCCCTCCCTCTCTCAAAATAAATAAATACACATTTAAAAAAAATTTTAATGTACACGGAATAAGGTGTCTTTCAACAGAAACACATATAAAGCAAGTTTATACAGTTGACCTTTGAACAACACAGGTTTGAACCAGGCAGGTCCACTTATAAGTGTTTTTTATTTTTAATAAACACAGTACAGTACTATAAATTTATTTTCTCTTTCGTATGATTTTCTTAGTAACATTTTATTTTCTCTAGCTTACTTTATTGTAAGAATACAACATATAATACATACAACATACAAAATGTGTGTTAGTCGACTGTTAATTGGTTGGTAAGGCTTCTGGTCAACGGTAGACTATTAGTAGTTAAGTCTGGGGGGGTCAAAAGTTATACGTGGATTTTCGACTATGTGAGGGGTCGGCACCCCTAACCCCATGCTGTTCAAGGATCAACTGTATAGGAATCTGCTGACCAAAATTCTGTGACCAGATGGTGGACGTAAATCTGTATTTCCCCAAGCAGAAGTGGTTCTGTATCTGTTAATTCGGTGTTCTTGGTGACTTTATAGAGCATAAACTACCACTAATACCAAAAGAATAGAGCATTCATGAGGAAACATGGTGGCCAAGAGGAGGGGCTCTGGAGGACACCTGTCTGGTTCTAAGGCTGCCATTTACACAGTGGTGTAAATGTGGGTAACTCATTAACCTCTTTGCAACTCAGTGTCCTTTTTGATGATGAGATACTAATATTAGTACCTTTCTTATCATTGGGGAGTTCTGGTGCTTAGCACAATGTCTGGTAGATAAGCTCTCGGTATGTAAGTTCTTAGTAGTATTGACACTAATTTACATTTTAAATAAGAATTATGTTTGTTTAGGTAAAGATAAGCATTGACACACTTATTTTCAGTATTTCAGAGGCTCCACAGCAGAGAACATAATAACTAAAGGGAGTTACCATTCTAACATCATTTTTCCCTCAATGGCTGGCAAATGTGGCGAATATGTAAGGAACATTTTATCTGAAATGACTGTGATATTGTGATTTATAATAAGAAATATATATCCTGATCTCTGCCCCCAGTTCCTTACACAGATGTCCTAAAGCCCTTGTAAATTCCTAAGTGATAAGAGCATTAGGAGCATTTGTTTTAGGGGCACCTGAGTGGCTCAGTCAGTTAAGCCTCCGACTTCAGCTCAGGTCATGATCTTGTGGTTCATGGGTTTGAGCCCCATGTCGAGCTCTGTGCTGACAGCTCAGAGCCTGGAGCCTGTTTCAGATTCTGTGTCTCCCTCTCTCTCTGCCCCTCTCCTGCTCACACTCTGTCTCTCTCTCTCTCTATCTCTCAAAAATAAATAAACTATTTTTTAAAAAGACCATTTGTTCTATATATTTGGTCTTTGAACCTGATTCCTGACACAGAGGTCCTGAAATCCTTGTAATCTCCTGGGTGATAGGAGTGTCTTTGGTACTCATAAGGCAGCTCTGGGTGGGCTCCCAGAAGGCTCCTGGATGAGGTCTCTGGAAAGACCAAGCCATGATTCTAAGCTTGAAATGCTCAGCCCCATCCCCCATTCTCTTGAGAAGATAGAAGAGGAGGAGAAGGTATTAATAATTGATCTTGCCTATGTGAGGAAAACTCCATGAACATCCCCAAAGTATGAGGTTTGAAGAGCTTCCAGATTCACACTAGGAGGGTAACACACCCCAATTTCTCAGAGACAGAAGCCCCTGCCTTCCTGCATGTCCGCTTTTCAGAGGACCCTAACTTATGTATCTCTTCATCTAGCTATACATATGTATCCTTTATTGTATCCTTTAGTAAACTGATAAACATGTTTCCGAATTCAGTGAGCCGCTCTAGTAAATAATAGAATCTAAGGGAGAGAAGTCATGGAAACATCTGATTTGTAGCCAAGAGGGACAGAAGTTGTAGGTAACCTGGGGACCTACTACTGGTGATTGGCACCTGAAGTGAAAAGCAGTCTTGCGGGACTTAGTCCTTAATCCAGTTAGATAGTGTCAGATTGAGTTAAACTGACACCAGCTGGCCTCACAGAATTGTTTGGTTGTGGGAAGAAAAATAAAACCCACACGCGTGGTGACCAGAAGTGTCCAAAGTGAAAAGTCAGCTGTATGAAAATAAAGGAAACACACAAAAGATGGAGAATTGAGCTTTTTCCCTATATAGAGGGAACCCTGGTTGGTTTCCCAACTCAGCAACACCACCTTCTGTTGCGTGCATCCTAGTGAAAACGAAATGGGGAAGAAAAGAGAAAGAAGAAAGGAAATGGAGAAGACATTTGCTAAGTAATGTACAGCTAGGATTACCAACCTACAAAATCCACCAAAATCTACTCACAAAATTGTGTAGACTTACATTTAAGAGATCTATCTACCCCACAAGGGTCCTGAGCTCTGTCGCCACCAGAAAAAGTTCCTATGGGTTCTCATCAGATTAGAGAAGCACAAACTGAAAGTCTTGCTCCCATGTCCACTTTCAGTTTCACGGAATTAAAGTCACAAAGGGTGCTCATGAAGAATGTGCCTGCACTCAGTTTACTTCCCTTTCAATCCCCTATCTTCGGCTATCCTCGGTACATACTATAATAGAAAATTAATAACCAATAGGGGTGCCTGGCTGACTCAGTAGGAAAAGCATGAGGCTCTTGATCTTGAGGTCGTGAGTTTGAGGCTCAAGTTGGGTGTAGAGATTACTTACATAAATAAAACTTTTAAAAAAGATAATTAATAACAGGTAAATCAATAGAATAATTTTCTTTAAATCACTCAGATTTGAATGATTTTTCACGTCAAATTTGCTGATTTCTTTCAAGATCCAGGCATAAGTACATCAAATATTTGTTATTTTGATGGCATAAACAGGTTTTTTTGTTTGTTTTATTTACTTCTCAACTGAATTGTTTTCATTTCTGGGCAACTTTGTTCTTCAATTTGTATTCCTACTTGGTTTTACTATAACTATGCGCATAATTCGGCGGTTATACTAGAGGAAGAAGAGAGTACATCTAATCTACATCCTTGAGGGCCAAAGATTAGGGTTTGATTTGACAGAAAAGCCATGACTTAACAATTGGAAAAGGACATTCTGTAAATTATTTATTACATGTCGAAGATGCAAGAATGGTTGTGGTATAATAGGTGATTGGAAGCCACATAATTTTTTTGGCATAATAATCGCTAACATTTGTTGAGAGCTTATGTACATGTGTTAATTTCTTCCTAACAATCCTAGAGAGTGCAAGGATTATTCCCCAAACCAGTCATTGCCCAGCCAGGAAACTACAGACCACTGTAGGTACTTCAAACAGGGTATTTAATATAAGGACTTGGTTAGAAAAGTGTTGGAAGGACTAGAGGAATCAAAAGGGAGAAGATAATATAACAGCAGAAGATGGAATTCCCTCGAATTGGAAGAGAAACATGGAGAAGGGTGTTACAAGAATGGGCAAGTGTGCACTTGTCTTTGAGGCTGAGGGCTCTTGCTGCTGCTTAGCAGGAATGTAGGAACTCACAGGCCTGCAGCTGCTACTAGAACCAATAATCCCCCTAGAGCGACGATTGCCAGCCTTCCACCTCCCACCTCCATTGCCGGAGCCACCAGAGTTGTCTGCTGCTAAGGAAGCCACAAGCTAAATGACTCCCCTTTCGATCTCTTTGCATATGTGTGTGTGTGTGTGTGTGTGTGTGTGTGTGTGTGTGATATATATATAGTTTTAATATTTATTCTATTGTGTAATTTTTGTTCTTTTACTTTTAAAACAGATTCACAATATCAGGCACCTGGTTACCTCAGTTGGTGGGGCACGCAGCTTTGACCTCTGGGTCATGAGTTCGAGCCCCACATTGGGCTTAAAGATTACTTAATAAATAAATATGTAAATAAATAAATAAGTAAATAAAAAATAAAATAAATTTGTAATCGTTGTGAACAAACTAAGTTCCAGAATTAAATCTGATTCCCTTTACTTTTCACTGTCCATTAGCACACGAGCATGTCCCTGTGGCAGAGTCTATCCGGAGTTCTATCCAGAACTTCACCAGGCTTCCAATAGAGATAATAAGGAAGGATGGGAATGGGCTTAAGTATCGATAGATAAAATCTGACACAATCCCCATTTTGCAGATGAGGAAATGAAATCACAGAGTTTAAATAATTTGTGTACAGTCACATAATTAAGTGGCAGACCTGGGATTCAAACTCAGTTTTCATTGAAGTCCTTAAGGACAGAAAGTTTGTTGTATATTTATTTTTAATTCTCTCAGACAAAACAAAATTTTGATCCCAAAATTTTTAATTTGGCCAGGAGAATACAAATTGCCATCCCCGAAGATGTACAATTATCAGTAGCTCATAAGGTTTTAATATGACTAATTTTGAAATATATAGTCAAAACTTCATTCTTTCTAAAGCATCTAATATCTGCTTTGATGTTTATAAATAGATATTTAAAAGAAACAAAACAGAAGAAAACCACTTAAATCTCCCCAAATTTTCCACATTATACCCCAAAACAACTAGTACATTATAAGAAGGGACATAAGTCACCCAGAAACAAGAGTACTATTTACAAGATGTTTTCAATCATTTCCTTCCTGATCTGAAAATCTAAGGAATACAACTGGAAGTACTCTAATTGGTTTTAATTGCTTTAAAATCTTTGGAAAGGCAGTGGTCAGGGGGTTCCTACATGGTTCAGTTGGTTAAGCATCCGACTCTTGATTTCTGCTAAGGTCGTGATCTCACAGTTCATGGATTTGAGCCCCATATAGGGTTCTGCACTGACAGTGTGGAGCCTGCTTGGGATTCTCTCTCTCCCCCTCCCCTGCTCTCACATACAGGTGAACTCTCCCTCCCTCTCTCTTTCAAAGACAATAAATAAACATTAAAAAAAAATAAAAAGTCAACATCCTTTTCAACTATTCATTCATTCATTCATTCGTGCCCCAAACATGTGTTGCACCAAGCATGTAGCAGGCACTGGAGATAGAAACAAAGCCATGGTCTAGCAGAGAAATAAGACAGATAAATTGTTACTTTTTTCGGCACTACTAGCACCTATAACATTTCTACCCATCTTTAAGCTCAGCTCAAGGGCTACCTTTTCAGTGCATCATCTTTCTGTTTGCTTCAGTAAGAATTAGTCTTTTTCTCTTCCATGTTTCCAGGGCATATTGGGAATCTCCTAGCAGCCCTTACTGTGTAGTAACTATGTAACTCTCTCATTGCTTCTGTTTCTCCTAGCGCGAAACACAGTGCCTGTAGTAGGAGCAGAGTACGCGTTTATGATACCGAACTTCATGATAAAGACCTCACCTTTTGGAAATGGAAAAGAAACTCTCACCACTATTGGTGGGAGTGTAAATTGATGGAATCTCTTCAGTGGGAAATTATATATCTTTCAAAAATGTAAATACACATACTCTTAGCTTTAACAATTATAACTCTGGTAACCTATTCTCCAAAAATATTCACAGATGTGTAAAATAAAAGAGTATTCATTGGGAGCATTGTTTATAACTGCTTTAAAATTTCATAAAAACAGAATATCCATCAACAGGGGAATAATTGAGTAAGTGGGATAATATGGAGCAAATTAAAAAGTATGATATGGACTCCTATGTCCTGATATGAAAAGATAAATAGAAAAAGCAGAATAAGACAACATGTGCAGTGAAATTGCATTTATATAAATGAAAGAGATTACCTCCAGGGAGTGAAAATAGGATAACTGGGTGTTCTGGAAATTTTGGTTTTCATTTTAATATTTCTATACTTAGAGGTTTTTTGTTTTTTGTTTTTTTTGTTAGTTTTTTTTTTTTACCATAGGAATGCATTATTTTAAGTATATATGTGTGTCTGTATATATATTATATATATAATGTATATATGCATACAGTTATGATAATAATGTCTATCTTTTGTATGCTTAGTATTTGTGTTTTCTGAATACCTTCATTATTCAATATTTCCTAATACTAGATTAATAAAACAGAATATAATTAATAGAATTATATACACTAACATGGAAATCTGTTTTGCTATATCATTAAGCAAAAAATCAGGTCATAAAATCACATGTAAATTATGTTCCCATTTTTGTTTGAAAGTACCTTTTTATTTTTTTTAAAGATTTTATCTTCAATAAATTGCCTGAATTGAACCTCAAAAAAAAAAAAATAAATAAAAAAAATAAAGATTTTATCTTTAAGTAATCTCTACCCAACATGGGGCTTGAACTCACAACCCCAAGATCAAGAGTTGCATGCTCCACCCGCTGAGCCAGTCAGGTGTCCCTGAAACCACCTTTTTTAAAAGATATGTGTATGGGGCACCTTGGTGGCTCAGTCGGTTAAGCGTCCAACCCTTGACTTTGGCTCAGGTAATGATCTCATGGTTTGTGGTTCATGAATCATGGTTCTGTGCTGACAGCAGGGAGCCTGCTTAGGATTCTGTCTGCCTCTGTCTCTCTGCCTCTCCCCCTCTTGCTCTCTATCTCTCTAAGAATAAATTAAAACAAGCTTAAAAAATAAAACTAAATATATGTGCTATACTTAGAACAAATTTACAAAGAACGAATACTAACCTATTAAAAACACTTACTTCCAGGCAGTGGAATTAGTAATAAACACTTTCATTCTTTTACCCTTTATACTTCTGTATTATTTCAATTAATCTTTTTTACAAGTATGTACTACTCTTGTCATAGATAATAATAATGGACATCAACCAATCAATTCCGACTCTTCACAATTTTCTTGAGTCCTTCTGCCTTAAACATATTCCATGGTGGGGCACCTGGGTGGCTTAGTTGGTTAAGTGTCTGACTCAATTTTGGCTCAGGTCATGATCCCAGGGTTGTGGAACCAAGCCTGAGTTGGGCTCCATGCTGAGCGTGGAGCCTGCTTGAGGTTCTCTCTCTCCTACTGCTTTTGCCCCTCTGCCCCGCTCATGCATGCTCTCTCGCAAATATAAATACATACATACACACATACATACATACATAAATACATAAATAAAATTCCGTGGTGGTGATTTCTCTGCAAACAGGAGGAGGAGCAGATACTGTTCGGACAATAAGTTGATTAATATGGACTGAAGCCTTTACCACAGGCAAGAATGTTCAAATACATTTGACCCAAATGAATTTTATTTCATGTGCATATGCATAAAAGAATAATGTGAGCGAGAATTATTTACGATGTATACTTGAAGCAGGGATCATTGCTCAAGGTCCCTCTTCAATCTTCTGCACTCTTTCCTGACAAGACAATCTAACTGATTGACTATTCTGCCCATTCCCAATACCTGAAGCACTCTCCCACCCTCCTGCCTCTCATTTTGCTCCACTTACATACTCTAGACAGCATGTCAGCTTCTTGTATCTACAGAGGTCTTTTAGGACCTACCCAGATCTTACTTCTACCTCAAGCCTTTTCCTAGATTGCCCCAGACTAAATGTACCCTTTCCTGTTATGTTCTACTATTTTACTTCTACTGGTACTTCCGCCATTATAGTCTGGGTTGTATTACTGTTTTTTAGTGTATGGGTGTGTATTCCTACCAGATTGCAAATCTCTCAAGATTAGAACATAGCTTAATCTGATTGTGGTATGGCATGTTTCTTTACACATATTAAGCATTTAAGGGATGCTCTTTGAGATTCACTACACAGGGCTGTTGCAAGTCAGTCATCCCAACCACTCCTCACCTCCACCCTCACATACGGTAGGGCCATTGTTGTGTGTTTCTAAAGCACAAGCCTAAACCTACAAAGTGAGAAGCTAATTACAGAAGTACTCCCTCTTTAGCCATATTCTTTGTCCTGCAGAAAACATCGAGAAGTATGCCCTCCCACTTCCTCTCTTTTACTCTCCTTATCTAAGACATTCAGAAATGACTCACTTTGAAACTCATCCTGTGAAGTCAAAAAGTGCGGAATTCCATTTATCATCATCAGAAACGAAGAGAGAGGGAAAAGAGAAATGGTTCAGCAAGTTTCCTAAACATATTTCAAAACTTGATTGTGGGTAAGAGAGAAGACCAGACTGGCCGTGTGGGGACCTCCAGGCTGGTGTGGAAGCCTTCAGCTACCATCTCAGGCTTTTGGTAAGAAAACCTACATCCACCTGGTCACTGGTACTTGTTTCCTTGTTACCAATAATGGTTTGAGGGTCATTATCCTCTCTTCCCCCCATTTCTTCCCCAACCTGTATTGCTTTCGTTTTATCCCCACATCCACCTCCCTTTTTCTAAATATTCCACATTCTATTTATCTTTCTTCTAAATAGTTTCATTCTAGAACAAATAGTGAATTTTCACCCCATTTTTTTTCTCTCTTAAATTGGCTATGTTTCTCTTTCTGCACTATGATTCCAGCTTTCCACTATAGTTTTGTTTCTCAAATCAGTGGCCTATTTTTTCTTTATGTATATATATATATTTTTTTTCTTTTTCATTCCACTTTCCTTTTTTTTTTCTTTTATTCTTTTGCTTATTCCTTATTGTTACCAACTCTGTCATCCTATTACTAGTATTTGATTCCGGAATCTACTTTCTCTTCTTATCATAATTGAATTTCAGTTTCAGGATTTTCTTTATCTTTTTAAATACTTTTAGCCAATTCAGTATTGAAAATTAAAGAAAGGGAAGAAAGAAAGGAGCTCTACCAATCTTAAATGTAGAGGTATCTTTTAACCAAAGCATTTGGAGAAATGTAAAAAGTGATCTTGTTCTGAAATACTTTTTTTAAACATTTATTCATTTCTGAGAGACAAAGAGAGACAGAGTGCGAGCGGGGGAGGGGCAGAGAGAGAGGGAGACACAGCATCTGAAGCAGGCTCCAGGCTCCATGTTGTCAGCACAGAGCCCAATGAGGAACTCGAACCCACCAAATCAAGACCCGAGCCCAAGTGGGACGCAGGTGCCCCCTGAAAGATTTTTTAAGACTGATTCATATATACTCTCATTTCAAGACAGATGATATGTGATATTTAAAATAGAGTTCACACCAATGACCCTATTTACATTTTGCTCTTTTTAGTCTTTTTATTTTTAATGTTTATTTATTTCTGAGAGAGAGAGATAGGACACAAGCAGGAGAGGGCCAGGGACTGAGGGAGATACAGAATCCAAAACAGGCTCCAGGCTCTGAGCTGTCAGCACAGAGCCCACAAACTGTGAGATCATGACCTGAGCCAAAGTTAGACGCATAACTGACTGAGCCACCCAGGCGCCCCTCTTTCCAGTCTTTATTACTTCGTGCAGTTCTTTATTACTGTTACAGTTCTCCATACCTTTCCCTTTATTAGCAATACCAAAGGCTCTTTAGTTCTGTGATTCTTTGTAGTAAAAGGAGTATTGGTGTGAAAGACATTGGTCCTATCTCCGAGTTGTGAATATGTGAAAATCACCTAATTTGCTGAGTATCAGTGTCGAAAACTGTAAAATAAAACTAGAGACAAGGAAAGATGACTATTGAGTTTCCCTTTAGCCCTAGCTTTCTCTGATTCTACCCTTCTCTCAATATTTTATGGATCTCCGCATTAATATGTAACATGGAATAGGACCGTGGGCCAGGATAGCTGCCGGAGACAACAGGGAAGGAAGGGATCCTGATAGGACTTGAATATTTAAGTGGGTAAGGCTACAGAGAGGGGAATGAGAATCACTTCTTCTTTTTTATTATTTTGTTGACTCAGTTACTTTAACTTCTGCTAATCATGTAAGACTCTACGACAACATTTGTTAACTCAGCAGAATGACTTCGAAGTCACAAAAATATTTTGGAACGCTATGAAAGGAAACATAAAATGCTATTATAGTCCGTAAGAACTGGGAACTGGAAAACAAAAGGGAAGTTAGAAGAGACAGCATCTTTAATGGATTAATGGATAGGAATAAGAATTTTAAATTTAGTTGAAAAAGGGAAAAAAAAGTAATCCCCCAAAATGAACATCCATCCACTGAAGTAATCTTTGATCTTTATGTCATCATATAAGGCATTGTGCTAAATTCTGTAGAACAAGCACTTAGGAACAGGGTTCATCTTTACCATCATGAAATTTAAGGCCAGCATGATAGATAAGACAGCCACAATAAGAATTATAATACAAGACAAAATGTATCATTGCACAGATAATATGAAAGGGGATTCAACACACACACACACACAAATTTAAGAGGCTGAAGAACTGATTTCTGTTTGAGACTATAAGAGGAGGTTCCAAGGAAGAATAATATTTGAGCTTGTTTTTGAAGAATGGCTAGGATTTCAACAGATAGAGATTAAGGATGCAAGACAGAGGAGGTGAAGGTGAAGGACATAATTCCAGACAGAAGTAAACAACATAAACTAGCATAGTGAGTTGTTCAAGAAAGCTATAAGGTAGGGTACATAGATAGGAATCTTCCGAATTAAGGGAGAGTAATGTCACAGAGGTCAAGAGAATGGACTGGTGGATGAAGACAGAATAAGATGTTGGGATTTGTTATTTATTTATTTATTCATTCATTCATTTACGTGGAGAGGGGGCAGAGTGAGAGAGAGGGGGAACCTTAAGCAGATTCCACACTCAGCTCAGAGTCCGATACAGAGCTCTATCCCACAACCCTGGGATCATGACCTGAGTTGAAATCAAGAGTTGGACCCTCAACCAACTGAGCCACCCAGGTACCACTGAATTTGTTATTTATGGGTAATTTTAGCATAGCAATGGGGCAGAAGACAAATTACAAAAGGTTAAACAATTACAAAGGGTAAAAGATGAGTGGTAAGAACAACAGACCCTTGAAATAAGCTAATCTCCTTGAAAAAGAGAAACTATGCTAAAAAAAAAAGAGAGAGAGAGACTTAAGAAACATAATATCCTGAGGTACCTGGGTGGCTCAGTGGGGTAAGCCTCCGACTCTTGCTTTTGGCTCAGGTCATGATCTCTGGGTTTGTGGGATCAAGCCCCGTGGGGTCAAGCCCCGCATCTAGCTCTGCACTGACAGTTCAGAGCCTCCTTCGGATTCTCTCTCACTTTCTCCCACTCTCTCTGCCCCTCCCCCGCTCGTGTGCGCGAGTGATCTCTGTTTCTCTCTCTCTCAATTCAAATCTCTCATCCTAATGCAAAGTGTGATCCTAGATTGGATACAACTGTGGACAAATCAGCTACAGAAGATATTTTGGGGATGGTTGTAAAGACACTGGCTAAAGACTGAACATTCCTTAAGGTACAATCTTACTGTATGATATGGAGACTAACTGGAAAAAAAAGCAGTTTAGAAAACAATATGCATGCCAGTTCATAGCAGCATTATTTAGAACTAAAAAGTGAGAGCAATTCACATCAAGAGATGAATGAATAAATAAAATGTGGTGTTTACATAAAATGGAATATTATTTAGCCTTAAAAAGGAAAGAAATTCTGACATATTGTGATATATTTTGATATATGCTACAATGTTGAAAATGTTATGCTGAGTGAAATAAGCCAGACACCAAAAGACAAATGGTGTATGATTCCATTTAGATAAGACATCTAGAGTAGTCAAATACATAGTAACACAAAGTAGAATCGTGTTTTTCCAGGGGCTGGAGGAAGAGGGAAGTAGGAAGTTGTTGTCTAATGCTATACGCATATTTCAGAGTTTCAGTTTTACTAGATGAAAAAGTTCTGGAGAGTGACTGCATGATAATGTGAATATAGTCGACACTGCTGAGCTTTATACATAAAAATGGTTACAACAGGGGGCGCCTAGGTGGCTCAGTCGGTTGACTGCCTAACTCTTGTTTTCAGCTTGGGCCATGATCTCACGGTTCATGGGGTTGAGCCCTGAGTTGGGATCTGTGCTGACAGCATGCTCACTCTCTCTCTGTGAAAATAAATAAATACATAAACTTTAAAAAAAATGCTAATCTTTAAAACAATGGTTACAATGGTAAATTTTGTATTATGAGTATCTTACCAGAAACATTTTTAACATGCACAGAATGATCTAATTTCGTTAAATTTTGATTAACAAAAATATGCATACATATATACACATATGTATATATGTGCATATATTTAGGATGATATATTAAAAAACCAAACCAACAAGAAAGAAATGATGAGTGATGAGGAAATCAATGCAGAGAGGGTAAACAGCTCTTGAGAAATTTGAAAGCAAAAAGGGAAAGATGAAGTATCTAAAGACATAACTGAATCCTGTGCACCTTTTTTTTTTTGTGGTGGTGAGTCGTTCAAAGGTCTGGTGGAGGGAATGGATGAACGTCTGTCTGCCCTCAAAGAAATGAGAATATGTGAAGTTAAAATCTTAAATACCATTTCAGGTGGTGATGGAGCTTCTCAAAGCCCTTTCATGGATATAAAGTTGGGAACCTCTGGTCTAGAAGTTATTGTTTGTTAGGGTGCCTGGGTGGCTCAGTCAGTTGAGCGTCCGACTTCAGCTCAGGTCATGATCTCATGGGTTCGTGGGTTCCAGCCCCCTGTCGGGCTCTGTGCTGACAGCTTAGCACCTGCTTCGGATTCTGTGTCTCCCTCTCTCTGCCCCTCCCCTGCTGACTTGCTCTCTCTCTCTCTCTCTCTCTCAAAGATAAATAAACATTAGACAAATTACTTCAGTTAATAAAATGATTACAAACTCTCAAAAAAAAATAGAAGTTATTGTTTGTCACTTAGCTTATTTGTTTTTAATAGGGGATACCAGGTGAGGAAAGGAACCAGTGCAGAATGAGAAATCGAAAGTGCCAGAAAGAGGAGAGATGTACATGGATAGGGACTTCCAAATGAAACTATGATTTTGATACACATTTAAATTGATACCGTAGATTTTAATTGTCACAGAATGTGTTTGTGTGGTCCAGGGTGAAGTCAAGGAATACAAACTAGGGGCGTCTGGGTGGCGGCTCAGTAGGTTGAGCATCCAATTCTTGATTTCGGCTCAGGTCGTGATCTCAGGGTAATGGGATCAAGCCCCATGTTGGGCTCCACTCAGAGCACGGAGCCTGCTTAAGATTCTCCCTCTCTCCCCTGCTCCTCTCACCCTCGTATGCATGCTCTCTCTCTCTCTCTCTCTCTAAAAAAAAAAAATTAAGAAAGAATACAAACTAAAACAGTGTGAGGGCTTTTGTAGTTCTACACCATAATGTGGGAACATTGTAATTCTAAGAATATGCTTTAAAAACATAGTTTTAGGGGCACCTGAGTGGCTCAGTCGGTTAAGCGTCTGACTTCAGCTCAGGTTATGATCTCACAGTTCGTGGGTTCGAGCCCCGCGTCGGGCTCTGTGCTGACAACTCAGAGCCTGGAGCCAGCTTCTGATTCTGTGTGTCCCTCTCTCTCTGCCCCTCCCCTGCTCATGATCTGTCTCTCTCTGTCTCTCAAAAATAAATAAATGCTAAAAAATTTTTAATAAAAAATAAAAACATAGTTTTAATATTTTTGTTTATATTTTTATAGAGGTTTAGCAATGGAGTCTTTCTCTGCTGAGACCAACTCAACTGACCTACCCTCACAGCCCTCGTATGAACCCCAAGTAATCTTCTCCATGGTCATTCTCAGCCTCACTTTCTTATTGGGATTGCCAGGCAACGGGCTGGTGCTGTGGGTGGCTGGCCTAAAGATGCAGCGGACAGTGAACACAGTTTGGTTTCTCCATCTCACACTGGCAGACTTCCTCTGTTGCCTCTCCTTGCCCTTCTCCCTAGCTCACTTGGCTCTCCAAGGACACTGGCCCTATGGCTGGCTCCTATGCAAGCTCATCCCCTCCATCATTGTCCTCAACATGTTTGCCAGCGTCTTCCTGCTGACTGCCATTAGCCTGGATCGTTGCCTTTTGGTACTCAAGCCAATCTGGTGCCAGAATCACCGAAATGCGGGGACAGCCTTCGCTATCTGTGGATGTATATGGGTGATGGCTTTTGTGATGTGTATACCTGTGTTCATGTACCGGGAAACATACACTGTAGGCAGCCATGAAATGTGTGGCTACAATTTTGGCCTCTTCGGCTCATTAGATTATTCGGACCTTGCCTTTGATCTACTGGAAAATGGATCTCTTGACAACTCCGTCGTTCAGCTGCCTGGAGAAATGGATGACAGGTTAGAGTCATTCTCTGACCGAACCAATGATCCGCCTTGGACAGCCACCACTATCCTCCATTCTCAAACATTTCAAAGACCTTCTGGAGAGTCACTCCCTATAGATTCAGCTAAATTATCTGGCCAACATCCACATTATAATTTATTGAAGGCTGCTAATGAGGTCTCACCTACAGTCCCCACTGGGCTTCCCATTGAAGATCACAGAGCTAACCCACTAGGTTTAGAGCTTTACTCTGGTACTTCCAACAATTCCTCATACATGTATGAGCTATTCCAAGATTTCCAGGATGATGTTTTAGGCCAATTTCCATATGACAATCCAGTACTAAGTCCCCTGCTGGCAATAACCATCACTAGACTAGTGGTAGGTTTCCTTCTGCCCTTAATTGTCATGGTGGCCTGTTACAGCCTCATTATCTTCCGAATTCGACGGAGCCGCTTCACCAAGACTCGGATCAAAACCTTGAAAGTGGCCATGGCTGTGGTGGTTGTCTTCTGTGTCTGCTGGGCTCCATACCACGTTGTTGGGGTCCTATTATTGTTTTTTGACCCAGAAACTCCCTTTGGAGAAGCTCTGGTGTTTTGGGACCCTGTGTCCATCGCCCTAGCATCTGCCAATAGTTGCTTTAATCCCTTCCTCTATGCCCTCCTAGGGAAAGATTTTAGAAAGAAAGCAAAGCAGTCCATGAAGGGCATTCTGGAGGCAGCGTTCAGTGAAGACCTCACACATTCTAGCAGCTGTCCCCAAAGCAAGGTCTTTTCGGAAAGAAACAGTATCAGTACAACTGTGTAAAAATATGGAACAGTTGACCCAAGGACAGGCTCTTAGGTATTCACCTAGTGCGACATGTTTCTAAAACAATAAGGGATATTCTGAGCAGGGGATTTCAGAAACCATCAAAGAATCAATCCAGAGGTTCTCAAAGTATGGTCCCAGGCTAGTGGCATCGGCATTACCTGGAAACTTGCTGAACCAGAATGTTTGGGGGTGGGGTCAGAAAAGTGTTTTAACAAGCTCTCCTGTTTCTAATGAATGCTTAATTTGAGAATCGTTGTAAAAATTAGTCTATTTCTATCCCAACCTAAGCTAAATGACATCAACGAGAACCTAGTCTGTTTCAAAATGATTTTTCCATCATGAAATTTTTTTTAACATTTATTCGTTTTTGAGAGACAGTGTGTGATCGGGGGAGGGGCAGAGAGAGAGGGAGACACAGAATCTGAAGCAGGCTCCAGGCTCTGAGCAGTCAGCACAGAGCCCAATGTGGGCCTCGAACTCACGAACCGTGAGATCATGGCCTGAGCCGAAGTCGGATGCTCAATTGACTGAGCCACCCAGGTGCCCCGAAATTTTGTCTTTAGTATTGTCTGAATTCCCAACCCCCCACCCCCACCCCCCGATTCAATTTCAAACCATTTCATCTAGTCTTACCTGGGTGAAAGATGATCATTTACTTATGGCTCTATTGTGGTGGTAGTGATGCTGTTAAATGAAAAGAAGGTGCAAAAAAGAAAAAAAGTCTATGAAAACAAGCAGTTATGAGACAGAGTCTGGAAGCAGAGTACAATGTCAGATGCTTGCTATGTGCAATACTCCTGGATACAGGACATAGAAAGTCCAAGTTTCCATTATTACAATTAAACAGGCATCTACTATGTAAAGACAGGCTGCTAAGGCATCTGAAAACTTACTCATGAAATGGCATGTAAGCTGTGGTTTACGTAGTTTTCTATTTGTTTACTCAGTCTACCTGTTGAGAGAATCATCTCTCTTCCATTCCTTTTCTTAAGCTCTATTCCCTTAATCCCACCCCACCCTGGCCTCTAAATCTTCTTCCATATTAGACTTTGTGCATCTAATAACCTGTAATTTCATAAGATTCAAATTGCTCCCCTCCTCTTGGTTAAAACTAATACCTCCCCGAAGAAACTCATTTCAAATGAAAAGAGAAAGAGGGTGGAGGACAGAGCAGCAATCCCTGAATTCATTGTCTGATGACTGAGTACCCACCCCCGGGGAAGACCACCACACTTTGGAAAACATGGCCACAGGTATGCATTATTCACCATTTGTATCTTTGGGCTTTTAAAAATTATTCTTTTTCTTTCCCAAAGTAATACATGCACATAGTTTAAAGAGTATTCCAGCCTTTTACTGAAATGTAAGAAGTTTCCTGTCCCACTCTGCCAGACCAGTCCCTCCTCCTACACCCATCTCCCAGAAATAACACTTGCAACAATTTTAGACGTTTCTTCTGATGTTTACCATGATAAGTCGTGTGCTTATGCAGCTAGTTTTTATATACATGATAAAGCAACTTCTTGTTTTAGATGAAGAATTTTAACCACATTCCTAATTTTTGTTTATCCAGCATCCTAATATTCATTAACTATCACACGTTAATTTGCTCACGACCACACATTTTCTTCTCCTCTGTGGATCCATTCCAACTATATATATATATACATATATATATATATGTGTATATATATAATGTATAGCTTTCCTTCCATCCTTTCATTCTTAAAATAAAACAAAAACCAAAAACATTATTTAACTCTATCACCTTCTCATTTTTTTGTGTATATAAACTTGTATGTGTTAAACTTCTAAAAATTTCAGGTTTCTTTGTACTACAATACAGCCTCATCTTAGCGGAATATAATTATTTAATCTAAAAAAAAGAGAAAATGAGCTGTTTTAGACTTGCAAGGTACTATTATTTGTTCAATGGTTGAGGTGAGGATCTAGACTACAAATAAGTTACAAAGTACTAGGCAGAAAAATTGCAAATCACTGGGAATTCTTCCAGTCATAAGGTAACAATGTCTAACACGATGTAAGATTTGCAGTGGTACCTTCCAATGTAATCTGCTTACATATTTGATATGAATAAATGCTTTCTCTCTTGTGGTTCCTTGCAAGGCTGTGATTCATGGATCCTCTTAATTTTCTGACACACAGAATATATCATAATCTTGGGGCGCCTGGGTGGCTCAGTCAGTTAAGCGTCTGACTTCAGCTCAGGTCATGATTTCACAGTTCGTGAGTTCAAGCCCTACCTCAGGCTCTGTGCTGACAGCTCAGAGCCTGGAGCCTGCTTCAGATTCTGTGTCTCCCTCTCTTTCTCTGCCCCTTGCTCACTTGCAGACTCTCTCTCTCTCAAAAATAAACATTAAAAAAATTTTGTAAAAAAACATTTTTTCTCCCTCTCCCTCTGCCCCTCCCTTCCTGTGTGTACATGCATGCCCTCTCTCTCTCTCTCAAAAAAAAAAAAAAAAAAAATATATATATATATCATAATCTCTAAATAAACAACAAATAAATCTCACAGCGAGTGGCTATAGGCTTGCTATAATGGCAATTAGCTAGGCTTCTGGAAGTCCCAACATATGTCATGAGACCCTGGGTAGAATTCCCAAACTCCTGCATTTAGTATATAGGATATTAGGGAGAATGGCATCGTTATAAAGATTCAATAGTTGCCATTTCTGGATTCCTTTTGAGAGTTCCAATCCTTGGAAATGTATTCTGAAAAAAAAAAATCCTACAATTGGAATGCCCTCATTTCTTATGAAAAACTCTGGTAAGTACCTGTAAGTACCAACAGGAAGTCTCAGATGGAAACCCAGCTCCTCTCCAAATTGTAGTATCTCTAATCTTTCAAATCTCCCAGAACACAGGCAAGGTGGCCTAGTCCACACTCCAAGGTACAAAGGGTGACTGCCTCTCCCAACAAGATTTTACTATATTTAATAGCATTTTTTAAAAGCAGCATTGAAAGCATGTTTTTTGATTCTTCTTTCCCCACCAGTCTTACCAAAAAATCTCAAAACCAACCAATCAAACCCAGTGGGGGGAGGGTGGGAAGGGGTACAAGGCCAGCTGAAAACAAATGTTTTCACTTTTCTTCCTTCCTACCCCGGCCAAAAGACACTTGAGACCAGCCCCAGTGAGATAAAGGCATAAACGTTCTTCTTCCATTTTTTTTTTTTATTAAGAAAGCATGCAAAAAACAACAACAACAACTTGTGAGACCAAACACCCCCTTGCCAGCCTGCACCAATGCAAAGCATTATGGGTGGGATGAAGGACTCACCAAACCAGAAACATGGGGGCTGAAGAGAGGAAAGCAAGGATGGGTGGGTCTATCCCAAATAATTGCTCCTTCTGTCCCTCTCCTCCAAATTTCTCCCTTATTTCCTCTTGTGGGCAGAGTGAGCGCCTGCAGTTTTGCACATGTCACCCAATACAACTGTACTTCGAGCCCAGCAATGCTGGACCATCAGGAAAAAGCAGTATTCTTTCCATTGCATGGAGGGGAGGGGAAACTGAGGCCCAAAGCAGGTCAGCTTTGTCCCGTGCCATTTAGCAAGGCTGAGTTTAATGGAAGGGAGCTAAAATCCCAGGAGGCCTGAGAGCCGATCTTCAGCCCTAGTCCTGAACTTCAGTTACTCCGGCTGCCTGCCAGAGTCTTAATGAGACTAGTTTCCAGAAGACACTGATGAATTATAAACAAGGAACATTGGCATGTACAATGTAGTCTACCCTCGCAGATCCTGTGTGGATCTGAGTAGAAAAGGGGTTTAGAAAAGAGAAGTGATCGTCGCTCATCACTTGTAAAGGGGGGCCCTTGGGAAAAAACAGATGGAAGGGCGTATGTAGGAGGCACCTTGATGGGAAGGAATAAGGAAGAGATGCCCAGAATAGGAACACGGGGCAAAGGCATTTTGCCACCCTCTATGAGAAATTCTCCTTTCCCTAATGGGAAACATTATGTCATACTTCAACCCCACTGACGGCCCTCCAACACAACGGGGGATTTGAGCCACTTGTACCCCGACTTCTTACAAAGGACTTCACAGAAATAAAGTGCTCTTTAGTTAACCACCCTCTCTCGCCCCTTTGCTTCAGCCTTCTTCAACGAGCTCTCATATATAACCCCCTTACAAAGAAAGGAAGGGGTGGGTGAGGGGGAAAGGCAGAAGAGCGGAAAGCTAGATTTCCTGGAAATCATCGGTAAATAAAAGAATGTGAACAAAACGCAGAAATTGCAGAGAGAGTGGCCTTGTCCATTCCTTACATTTTGTCCTGTAGCTTTCAGAAAGCGAACATTCAGTGAAATAAAAACAGAAGTAAAATTGTTATTCCCTCTCATAACTAATATTCAACAATTAACATTAAATACACCCAAAGTACTTTGCAGCAGTAACTCATGGCCACTCCTCGATGGAGAGAAGTTGTCCCTGTACCTTTTTCTGGGAGTCTCCTTTGATCCTCATAAACTCTCCCCTCTAGATTACTTACTCCCCCCAACCTATTCCCTTCACCCCTCAAAAGCCTAATTGCAAAAGCTTCTGCCCCAGTGATCTGGATTCTGAGAGAAGCATTTGCCCACAGAGTTAAATAACTGAAGTATTCCCTCCCCATGTGCACGCCCGATCCTGTTTCCTTCTCTACCCTCCCACCACCGACACTAAAGGTTCGGTTCTGCCATGATCAGTGGGAAAGAGAGTCTCGTCTTGTCCTAGCACAGGATGAGACTAAGAGTGTAAGAATGACTCACTTTTCTTTCTTGATAGTTCCAGGAAATGGGGGAAGAAAATAAAAGGGAAGGAACTGGGCAAACAACTGAAGGAGGACAAAATAATAGTTGCCCAATGGGCAAAAGGGATTGAAGGGTAATTTGTAAATGCAAATAAGAGCCACAGTGAATTTCCAGAGGAAATTATGTTTGAGAACTCAGAAGGGTTGAATTGAAGCCATCTCCTAAAAGCCCGACCTACGCTGAAGGGTTGTCCTTATCCCTACCATAGAAAGCAGAGTTCCGGCTACGATCAACTCTATCCCCAGTACAGAGAGAGGACTAGGGATGAGCCAATGGAAGGTTATAGTAGCATATACCCGATTTCTGACTGGTTTATATCCTATCGCCTCTCTACAGTACTTGACTCGACCCAACCCATACCTCTTATTCCACTGGGATTTTGTCATCACCCTCCGGCACCACCGCCATCACTCTTACCCTTGATGGGGAGTGAGGATCGGCAGAAGGCAGGACTGGAAATATAAATGGACAAGGAAGAGCTCAGAGGACAAAAGTAGCACCATTGAGTAAAACCTGCAAATTCATGGCTGCCAAGCCGTGTTTTAGATCCCTTTTCCTTGCTAAGGTGGCTTCTCTAGGACTGGACTGAACTGACAGGAACAGAAAACAACTCAGGGCCAAAAGGCGGGATTAGCATCGAGTTTCTCAAAGAGAAAGGTACAGCAACGTTTGAAACCCTTCTTGGTAGCCATCGGGGCCTCCCCTTCCAGCTAGATGATTTTAAATTAGCAAGGGGTGGACGTGGTCCGTGCAGCAGGGACAGGAGACTGGGGGCAGCATATGACCAATAATAATAATAACAATAATAATAATAATAATACCATAATAAGAATAATAATAAAAGAATTGGGAGGAAAAAAACAAGAAGAAAGACGAAGAAGGAGGCAGAAAAGGGGGGGTTATCTTCGGCAGCATCTTGTGGTGGCTTCTCTGACAGAGCAAGAGAAAAAGAGGATATATAACTATATACAGGCAAGGAGGAAGGGATGGGCCGGGGCTGATCTTGTCCCACTGCCAGACTTCACCACCCAGCCTTGGGCTCATGGCCACACTCCACGGTGCCCTAAGTGATCAAGTCCCAGTCGAACTCATCAGGGATCTCCTCACTGGCCCCAGGAGGTGGAACAGGTGGCCGAGGGACCATATGGTGTGCTGTCAGGAAGAGAGAAAGAAGTTAAAAGGAGAGTGGACAGGAAGCTATTCTATCAACATAGATGGGCAGTGCTCAGCCCCAAATAATTCTGAGAATGGCTGGTGAAATGCTTGTCCTTATCAGCCCAGAGTTATTTTCGTTGCTAGCCACCACTGCAGCGGGGTCTCAGGAAATAAACCAGAGAAAACAAGGCAGCGTGGCAATATAACAGTAGGCAGTCACTGAGAATTATACTTATGAAGAACATGTAATACTGAAAAAAAAAGATACACGGAATGTACCGTTATATGAAATCACAGTACAGAAATTTGTGTATGTATTACATGGCTAAGGAACACACGGAGGAAGAGTCAGATGTCACCCAAAAAACTGAAAACACTTGTGGTTAGGCAGGAAAATAATAGTGATTTAAAGGAGAACAACCTGTTAATTTTATACTATTTATGGCAAGTTACCGTCTTCCTCCACCTCCCTCCCTCAACAGAGACAGTTCAGTCCCAGGCCCCTGATACTAGAAGCCAGGTGACAGGAAAGCAGAGATAGGCACCAAGCAGGTGTATAACATGTTCACTTTAACTGCCTGAGCACATCTCCCATCTAGATTCCAAAGCTAGACATAAATGTTCTCCATCTTTTGTTTATATGAATGCTTTTACTTTCTTTTAATAATCCAGGCACAAGTTATGTTTAAGGTAAATCAGTCTTGGGGTGCCTGGGTGGCTCAGTCGGTTAAGCGTCCGACTTTGGCTCAGGTCATGATCTCGTGGTTCATGAGTTTGAGGCCCGCATCAGGTTCTGTGCTGACAGCTCAGAGCCTGGAGCCTGCTTCAGATCCTTGTCTCCCTCTCTCCCCACTCGCGCTCTGTCTCTCTCTCTCTCAAAAATAAACATTAAAAAAAAAAACTTTAAGAAGTAAATAAAGTAAATCAGTCTTCCTTAGGCTCCTAGGACATAACCCTCCCTAGCAAGGGGCCTGCCCTCCAGCCCTGGAAATCATGAAGGCTCACCCGCTCTCAGCAGAGGCAGGCAAAAAAAGGAAGAGGATGCAGGCTCAGCCCTAGAGGACAACAAAACAACTCGTCAGGGTAGAGAGTGCTGGGTTGTTGGAGAAACAAGCTTCCTGGCTCTTACCTGGGCGATTGTATCCTGCTGAGTCCTGGGTGGGGATTGGGTACATTGGTGATGGGCCAGGGTAGAGGTGGGGGGCTTGTGGATGCACATAAGAGTTCACTGCCAAAGCAAGACAAGAGTTACTTGAGTCACTTGACTATACTTCACTATACTCAGTGAAGTAGGGCCCAATAGCGAGGGGAAAGGAAGTAATTCTTCTTCCTCCTCTGAATGTCTTCTCCCTTCCCTGCTCTGCTCTGTAGCTCTAGCAGGCATAAAGGCTTTCTGCAGGAGCTATTGGCCCTCACCACTTAGTGTGAAAAGGGACCTTAACTGTCCCTAGAATTGTGAAAAGTCATAGCTATTACAAGGATGACAAACATAGAAACGTAATCATTGGATCCCTCTCATTTCACTGGTCTGAAGATCACGTGACTAGCGAATCTCAACTCCACCTGATATGATTCAGGTAGAGGTTGCTGAGACACACATTTGGAATGGGCCCTCTTCTCTTCCCTCTTCTTAAGTAATTCTACTCTCCCACATTAAGGTGTAAGAAGGAATCATACGGTTTTACCGTATAGGACTTTACTAATACAATAGATGTTCAGTCAACATAGCAGACAAACTAGTCCCACTGCCCGGTTTGGATCACTGCCCATCAGATGATTTTTCTCAGTTCTCCTCTGCCCTCTTCCTCCCCTCCCTTTTCATTACAATCTCCACCCTTGGCAGCTTGCTTTGATCACTACCTTGGTTCATGGCTGGCTCTTGTTTGCCACTAGTGAGGGCACAGGAGTCAGCAATACGGGCAGGGGCTGGTGGCCGGTGGGCGCCCCCCTGGGGGGGCACGTGACCGGTCTGAGTAAGGAAATGGTTGAGAGAGTCACACAGGTTGGCAATGTGATGCTGGTCAAGGCTCCAGTTCTTCTGCTCTGCCTGCCGCAGACTCTCCATCAGTTCTACAAACAGAGAAGCAAGAAATGCTACCCTTTGCAGAGGTCCTGAAGCCCCTAACATATCTACCCCGTCACTGTTTCAGTCACATCCTAAATCAACACCACTGACTATATTCATTGCCAGCAATAACTGACATCTCTTGGAGCTCTACATTTTCAAACTCTTCTTCTATTTGTTCCTTACTAAATTCTTATCACAATTTCCACTGTACGGGTAAAGAAAAGAAAATTCCAAAGTGAGTGAGTCAATCAGCCGTGGTCACACTGCCAGTAAATGGCGACAAAACTACAAAATGGTGGTCAAGGTTTCTGAATTCCTGACAGATTTCCCTCCCCAGGGACAGAAGTGGCTAGGATAAAACCACTGTCGTATTTCGAGTGAGTTAAGGCAAAATTAATTAAAATTACTTTGAAAATAACATTGGCAGGATGCCTGAGTGGCCCTGTCAGTTAAGTCTCTGACTTCGGCTCAGGTCATGATCTCACCGCTCGTGGGTTTGAGCCCTGCGTCGGGTTCTGTGCTGACAGCTCAGAGCCTGGAGTCTGCTTTGGATTCTGTGTCTATCTGTCTCTCTGTCTCTGCCCCTCCCCCACTCGCACTCTCTCTCAAAAATGAATAAACATTAAAAAAATTAAAGAAAAAAAAGAGTAACATTGGCATCATCCATCTTGCGAAATATGGAGAGGAAACAATGGAATCCCCCATCCTCAAACTTCACTTAACCATCCCCTTCTGGTTCTGGTTTCTACTGGGTTTTCCACTTACACTGTATTCCCCTTCCCTCCGGTCACTGCCCTTTTCATCACGAACCTGAGAGCTGTGACTGCTCAATGTTGGACCAGTTGAGCCGATTCACCATCTTAAAGCTTTCCTTTAAGGAGTCGATATTGGAGCACCAGTCAGGAGGAAAGGCTGGAAAGAGGAGGCGCAAGTGGGAAATAAAAAGAGTGAGGAGTGAGCCAGCTGCTAGCTGCCAGCGGGCTGACTACACACAAGGTTACCAATTATATTACAAAGACCATCTTCAAACCCTCCTCCCTGGAGATTTAGGACTAGTGAAACTATCTAAGCTTTCGGGATGGACAGCCTAGCACACAGGCAGGAGACTATGTCAGGCAATCGCAGTTGGTCCAAGAATCCCAGAAGAGAGAGCTCTGGATAGCAACTTGTGTTCGCTCAGATGAACGAACTGTAGCTTCCTAACCAGCCACATCTGCAGGCAAGAGGCCGAACCAGGCGGTCAGTCCGCCCTCCTCTGGGGCCTCCCGGCATGTCCGTACTCACCGAAGCCAGTACTGTTGACAGGAGCCTGGCCTGGTGCCTGTTGCGGCGGCGGCGGCTGCTGCTGGGCAGGGTGGGCATGGGGATGATGCTGCGGGCGGTAGCCACCGTGCTGCAGTGGGGGTGGGTGCATGGCCATCACAGAGGGGGGCCCATAGCCTTCGGCCCCAGCCTGCTTCCCCCCAGGTGGGGTACAACCATCCGGGCTTGGGGTGTGCAGTGGAGGCGCACCCCCTACAGCCGGGGGGCCCTGGGCCGGTGCCTGCTGCTGCTGAGGCTGGGACTGCTGGGGTGGTGGCTGTGATGGCGGCTGCTGCTGCTGCTGCTGAGGCGGCGGCTGCTGGTACATGTAGTAGTTGTTAGAGGGCGGCATGTCCCCCAGGAGAGACGAAAAGCCTGCGGGGCGGGAGGAAGCAGGAGAGCGAATTGGGCAATGCGGTTTCCCGCTGCGAAGGATCCCCATGGGTCAAGATGGGAGGCCTCAGACAGAAACCCCAGACTTCAAAGGGTAAGGGCATTCTGGGACAGCAAGGACCCCCTTGGTCCCCTCGGTCCCCTTTGCCCCCCACCGCTCCCCCCACTGCAGGTTTCACAGACAGAGGGAGAGCCTTGACAGTGCGGCAACTGCCAAAATTTCAGCAAAAAGGCCAGCATGTACCTCTGTGTGCTATGCTTCAGGGATCAGGGAGGAGGCCTGAATCACGGTTTCAAAAGAAGTCAGATATCAGGTGGAGTTTAAAAAGTAAATTTTAGGGGTGCCTGGGTGGCTCAGTCGGTTAAGCATCCAGCTTCGGCTCAGGTCATGATCTCACGGTTCATGGGTTCAAGCCCCGTGTCAGGCTCTCTGCTGATAGCTAGCTCAGAGCCTGGAGCCTGCTTCAAATTCTGTGTCTCCCTCTCGCTCTGACTCTCCCCTGCTTACACTGTCTCTGTCTCTTAAAAATAAATAAAAAACAAAAAAAAACAACTAAAAAAAATTTTAGGGTGCCTGGGTGGCTCAGTCGGTTAAGCGCCTGACTCTTGATCTTGGCTCAGGTCATGATCTCACAGTTTGCGGGTACAGGCCCTGCATTGGGCTCTTTGCTGACAGTGTAGAGCCTGCTTGGGATTTTCTCTCTCTCCCTCTCTCTCTGCCCCTGCCCCACTCTCTCTCTCTCAAAATAAATAAAAAAACATTTTTTTAAAAAGTAAATTATAAATAAAATAAAGCCATTGGGGTGCCTGGGTAGCTCAGTCGGTTGAGCATCCGACTTCAGCTCAGGTCATGATCTCACCATTCCTGAGTTCAGGCCTTGTGTCGGGCTCTGTGCTGACAGCTCAGAACCTGGAGCCTGTCTCAGATTCTGTGTCTCCCTCTTTCTCTCTGCCCATCCCCCACTTGTGCCTGCGCCCTCCCTCCCTCTCTCTCTCTCTCAAAAATAAATGAACATTTAAAAAATAAGTAAATAGGGGCACCTGGGTGGCTCAGTTGCTTAAGTCGCTTAAGTGTCGGGCTCTGTGCTGACAGCTCAGAACCTGGAGCCTGCTTCAGATTCTGTGTTTCCTTCTCTCTCTGCCCCTCTCCCACTCGCATTCTGTCTCTCTCATTCTCTCTCTCTCTCTCTCAACAATTAGTAAACATTAAAAAAAAAACTTTATAATAAATAAATAAATCATAAAGCCTTTGGGCATCTCTTCTCTCTTCTTCCTTTCTGTGTCTACACTCGCCTGCTGTTACCACCATCTGCTCACTACCAACAAATGGAGTTGGGTGAGGCATCGAGTGAGGATGGATTAACTTCTCACACACCTTGGGCAGGGAAGAAGTAGAGACCGAGGCTAGGGGCTGTCAGCCACAATGAAACTTGAGTGGACACTGCAGTGCTCACTCAGCCTAACTGTTCACTCTGTTTCAGAGAGCCCCTCCCTGCTCCCCACTTCTGGTCATCCAATCACCTGACTTGGACGCATCCCTCGGGTAAAGGCTACAGTCTTGGAGCATAACGCTAGCTATAAATCCCCTGGGATATAAGAGAAAAAACTCATGGCAATTAATATAAGTTTTCCAAAAGGTGACTTCTAATTATTTCTCATCATGCCATTCATCTTCTGCTGCCTATACAAGGCGACTGCATGGAACAGGAGGCTCTGATACCCCACCTAAAGCCTTGGCCCCCACCGTGAGTTTCTTCAAAAAACAGAAACAAACAGGAGTCGCAGAGAGCTGGACCAGGTGATCTCAAAAGGAGCCTTCCAGTAAAAATTTTAGTTTACTCTCACGGTAATATGGGAAATTGGAGCATGGACAAGATGCAAACTGATATTAAGGAAGTGTTATTGTGTTAAGAGTGATAATGTTAGTGGATAACCAAGTCTTCATCGTTAAGGATGCATACTGATATAGTATCAGAGGTGGGATGACATGTCTGAGAAGTTCATTAAATTATTCCAATTAAAAACAAAAAAGGAAAACCTGGGTGGTAAATGAAACAAGCTGAACAAAATAGTAGTAGCTGGTAGGGGGCGCCTGGGTGGCTCAGTCAGATCAGTGTCTGACTCTTGGTTTCGACTCAGGTCATGATCTCATGATTTGTGGTTTTGAGCCGTGCATCAGGCTCCGCACTGAGAGCCTGGAGCCTGTTTGGGATTTTCTCTCTCTGCCTCTCCCCAGCTCACACAGGCGCACGCTCTCTCTCTCTCTCAAAAATAAATAAATAGGGGCGCCTGGGTGGCTCAGTTGGTTAAGCGTCCAACTCTTGATCTCAGCTCGGGTCATGAACTCACGGTTCTGCGCTGATGGTATAGAGCGCCTGCTTGGGATTCTGTCTCTCCTTCTCTCTGCCCCTCCCCTGCTAGTGCCCCCCGCCTCAAATGAAAAAAGAAACTTAAAAAAAATGTTTTAATAAATAAACTAAAAAAATATATTCGTAGCTGTTAAAACTGGGCTGTACTGAGGTGTCTGGGTGGCTTAGTCGGTTAAGCGTCCGACTTTGGCTCAGGTCATGATCTCACGGTCTGGGAGTTCGAGCCCCGAGTAGGGCTCTGTGCTGACAGCTTGGAGCCTGGAGCCTGCTTCAGATTCTGTCTCCCCTTCTCTCTATGCCCCTCCCCAACTTGCACTCTGTCTCTCTTGCCCTCAAAAATAAATAAAACATTAAAAAAATTTAAAAAAATGAGCTGTGTTAAAGTTGGAAACGTGAGGGTTTATTATACGATCTTCTCTATTTTTGCATCTCTTTGAAATTTTTCCTAATAAAAATCGATATGCAAAATATCTATATTTATAGATATAAAATAAATAAAAAATATTTATGCAAAATAAATATAAATATGCAAAAAACTGTCTCACAATGAAACAGGGGTTCTGAGGGTAAGGCAACCACTGCTGTCCCCTAGTGGCCATCCTCTAAATGACCTGTGTTCAGCTGTAAAGTCACTGCCCTTAGTTCTTCTAGAAGGGGATCACTCCAAGTCACATTCTGAAGCTAATAACCCAGTCCACCTCTTGAAACAGCTGTCCTTCAGAACTAGGCCAGAAGAGCTGGACTCCAAACAGTTTTAGTTTATGAGATGCTTCCCCTGACCAGTGATCACCCTTCTCTTATGTTAAAAATAAGAGAGAAGGCCAGGGCGCCCGGATGGATCAGGGGGTTAGGTGTCCAACTCTTAATTTCGGCTCAGGTCATGATCTCCCAGTTCATGAAATCGAGCCCCACGTAGGGGTCTGTGCTGGCAGCACAGAGCCTGCTTGAGATTCTCTTTCTCCTTCTCTCTCTGCCCCTCTGCTTCTCATTCTCTCTCTCTCTCTCTCTCTCTCTCTCAGAATAAATAAATAAACATTTAAAAAGTTGAAAAAGGGGCACCTGGGTGGCTCAGTCAGTTAACTGTCAGACTTCAGCTCAGGTGAGTTCAAGCCCCACATGGGGCCCTCTGCTGTCAGCACAGAGCCCGCTTCAGATCCTCTGTCTCCCTCTCTCTCTGCCCCTTCCCAACTTGCATGTTCTCTCTCTCTCAAAAATAAACATTTTTTAAAAAATTAAAAAGGGATGCCTGGGAGGCTCAGTCAGAAATGCGTCCAATTTTGGCTCAGGTCATGATCTCAAGGTTTGTGAGTTTGAGTCCTGCATCGGACTCTGTGCTGACAGCTCAGAGCCTGGAGCCTGCTTCAGATTCTGTGTGTGTGTCTCTCTCTCTGCCCCTCCCCTGCTCGTGTTCTGTCTCTTTCTCAAAAATAAATAAACATTAAAAAAATAATAAGATAGATGGGAGAGAAGAGAATGGCACCACCCATTCAGAAGTATAAGGATGTTCACGCTCTCATCCCAAGTGCGGACTCACCATGCTGAGAGGACGAAGAGGATTTCTCCAGCATGGATTTGTAGAGGTTGCGAAAGGACCAGCTTAGATCCTGAAAGTTGATCTCTGAGTAGGAGAATTTGAAGTCATGGTTGGTATTATACAGGGGAGGGGGACCCTCAGTGCTTTCTCGGCCTGGGGCCCCTGCTGCCACGGCTCCACCATCCACAGATCCTGTGCCCTGAAAAAAGGAATGGGAAAGACTTGATCCATGTCCTAAGTAAGGGCCAAAACAGCCCTTTAATGTCACCAAGCTCTCTGGCTCGTCTTCACCCTCTCCTAACTTTTCAGCGAATGAACATCATTTTCCCCTTCTGTCTCATTTACTCCTGCCGTGCTGTACCTCTAGCCCTTTTCTTACGTTCCATCCACCTTCCCTTCTCATAAGCTTTTGGCTCCCCTTCTTCTCACTTTTTCCCCCCAATCATTCTCAAAGTTCTGTTACGTCTACTTCTCAGCTTCCCTCGTTTGCTTTCCCCTTCCTTCCCAATTTATCTGCCTACTGCATCACAGATCCCCAAAACATAGTTTCGAACTGGCAGATTTACGAACCTGTTCTACCACCTCCCCCCCCGCACCCCCCGCCATCCACCCATCCCTGTGCACCCTGACACCTCTACTTCTTACCTGGCTGTAGCTGGTGATAGATGTGGGGCTCTGAAGTGACATCTGAGGGGTCCCCTCGGAAGGCAGTGAGGCTTCTCCGCTTCCTGGAACACCTCCCCGTGGGCTCTTGCTTGCCTCCTGTTCTGGTGAGTCTTGGGACAGCTGAGGATTGTGAAAGGACGCAATCTATAAGTAGACACTAAACATCCTCCCAAGACTGATGGTTTCACCTCTGCAGGCATTCCTCCTTTGCCCCAGATATAGGAAAGGACTGTGAATACAGGGAAGGATGTGGAAGGAGCAGCTGGCTCAGAAATGGCCTCTCCCCACGGGATGGGGACTTACATCATCATCTGGAGGGTGTCTTCTCTTTCGGGAGATGTCAGGGCAAGTGTCGATTGTCCAGTAAGAGCCCTGGAAGGAGAACCCATCCCCACAGAAAACAAAATCATTATGTACGGAAATTCCCACCTTCGGGAAAAGTAGAGATTTGGGAGAATTTTCACCAAAAGATGTGTTATATTGAGAAAAATAACTGGAGAGGGGCGCCTGGGTGGCTCAATCGGTTAAGCGTCTGACTCTTGGTTTCACCTCAGGTGGTGATCTCAGGGTTGTGAGTTCAAGCCCTGCATTGGGCTCTGTGCTGACAGTGTGGGGCCTGCTTGGGAGCCTCTCTCTCCCTCTCTCTCTCTCTCTGCCCCTCTCCTGCTTGCTCTCTCTCTGTCTCAAAACAATTAAATAAACTTAAAAAAAAAAAAAGAAAAGAAAAAGAAAAAGAACTGGAGAATCACACAGAATCCTGAGGGTCCTGGCTATTTTTGAGGAGTAAATTTGTCCTAAAAGCTCAATGAGTTTGTCAGAGGTATGCCCTGTGGTGTCCAAACATAGGCCTCCATTGTTTGGGAGGGGCAAAACAATGGTATCTAGTTCGAAGAGCTGGAAATGTCCAGGCACAACCCTTCCCTTCTGTGTGATCTGAGGCAAGGCTCTCCTGAATTCTAGTGTCCACGTGTCCACGTCTATCAAATGAAGAAACTGATCTATCTCTTCCCCTGTGAAGATAAAAGTCATGGGGTTTTTATACAGAAAAGTTCCTACAAAGGTTAAGTCTACCTTTTACATCTAGAAAGAGTGCCACACATTAAAAAAGACAGCAATAAAGTCAACTTTACCATAAATAATTCTATTTTTAAAAAAAGGCTTCACAATCTTTCTTAGTCAGTCATGCCAGTGGGGGCCCACACGCTTGATAGCCACGCTCTTCCTTTGAGAAAAAATAAAGCTGCGTCTCTAATTAACATGATTTCCTCTTCTGGATAATTAAAACAGCCACAGGACTCTAGGCTGTCAACTACTCCTCTCTCCTTCCTGCCCCCTTCTTTCAAGGCTTACAGGAGTGTCTCACCTTCCCAGGGTCATCCCGAGGTCTGGGCACCTTCCGGAAACACTTGTTGAGAGAAAGGTTGTGCCGAATTGAATTCTAGGGAAGCAGAGAAGCAAGTTAGCTTTGAGCATTGTGTAAGGCAGAAAATTTTCCAATAGGACACAGAGGGACACCAAGAGACCCAATACACAATAAAGTTCAAGTATCAGGCATAACTTAGCACCTCTTTACTGATGCAGGAACTTACCTACCAGATAGCAAGAGCAATGACACATGAAAATGCAGAAATCAAATTGATGGGAGGTAATGGCTATAAACTTAACTACTGGGTGCTTCTGGTATATAAAAGATGTATATAATCTGATTATATAGTTTTTCGCTTCCACCCAACTGACGATAGGTATATAAACACCTCAAAATCACATCTGTCCAGTTGCTTAATTCATTCTCTCTGTGGTAAAAAAATAACACTTTAAGACTGTTTATGTAAATAAAAACAAAATAGAAATTAGGAGCGAAACAAAGGCACAAGTTCACCTTTGTTTTCTCAACAGCCCATGGAATGCTCACATTTGGAGGAAAGAAGTGACGTTGCATACGTGTGTTGGGTGAGGCTGGGGGTTGGGGTAGGTGGCAGGGCCACATTCATGAAGGAAAAACGGAATGCTTTTAACAGTGTCCAGCTCATCATCGGGTTTGTATGTTAACTGGTGATCTACAAAGCGGAAGAACTACGTTAGATTCCCATGCCTACTCAACAATCGGCAAATGAGTCGGTCCTCCAAAAGACCGAGAACATCAGTCTTCCTTCTTCGCTTGGGAGAGGAGTTTCCTTCCTCCTTTATCTCCAGCCAAACAACTTATCCTCTTATGACCTGCTTGGTGGATGCGCTGTTGGTGAAGGACCTAATTATTATTACTATTATTATCGGCATACAATTTTCCAAACGATGAGGACTGTATGCAATGAAGCTTTGGAAATCTGATGAACCTCCTACCTCTAGGTAGGAAGACGTAATGCCGTGCCTCGCACAGTGACTTGAACATAGTAGAGTGGCAATGAGTGTTTGTGAAATGAATGAATCTCCTTTTTGAGGACTCAGAAAGTGAGAGGGCGTAAAGAGCAACAGCCTCTTGCCGTCCTCATAACTACACTTAGTGGCTCGGTGTCACCTCATAACTACACTTAGTGGCTTGGTGTCACCGGAGTTTCCCTGCTATAGCTTATGGAAGCTGTTCAATTCTGAAAAAGAGTAGGGGGTGGGAGATACAAGATTTTAAGTTCCCGCGGCTCTGAAACAGGTCAGAACGGACTGGACCAGGAGACGGGAAGAAACAAAAGTCGAGGAAAAGGCTTTGTCACGGGCTAAAAAGAATCACAGGCTACAGGAGCCACCCCACCTTCCAACCAATGCCGGCGTTCTTGTAATAGGGGAAGTTGTCACAGATCCAGCGGTAAATCTCGCTGAGGGTCATCTTCTTGGCAGGAGAGGAATTGATGGCATAGGTGATGAGGGTGGCATAGCTGTACCGGGGTTTGCCGTCCTGGTGGACAGCTGCCTCATCTTTGCTCAGGGTGGCATTCGGGTCTGTGGGCGAGCCCGGCGGGCACTTGCGGCCACCACCTGGAGGCCCAGCCTGGGAGGCGCTCCCAAGCTTCTCGATGGTAGCTCGGAGGGTCAGCTGAGGCAGCCAGTCTATGGAGGTGAGGCTGCTCTCGAGGTCGGAAGCCATGGTACTTCTGGGCTCTGCGCAGAAGAGAACAAAGCGGGGAGGAAAATAGAACAGATGAGTGTTACCTCTGGCTACTAGCGGCAAATAATATTCAAATCTTAGTGCTTTCAGGGAAGTAGTTTCCTCCCACTGTAATTCCCACAGGAGACAGTCACCAGACAGGCCCTCAACCAAGGGTTCGCAGAGCCCCCGAACGATACATCACCAGTCACCTACCGGACGACGGATGGGTACTTACCCTACATCTTAACATAGGACATGGCCAATAGGACTCCCTCCCTTCCTTCGGGACTCAGAGAGAAATCAAACCACCCACAAAATGGAGCTATTCCCTCAATTCTCCTTACTTAAAACCCTGCAACATAATATTGTAAACTATGTAATTTAAAAAAAAAAAAAAAACGCTTAATGTACCAGGTAAACTCAGCCAAAATCTAGTCGGCGATCATGTGATGCTTGTTTTATTACATACATCCCCAGATAGAGAGCACAAGTGAACATGTAAAGGAAAACAGTCTGAGTAAACACAAACAGACACTAAGGAAGCACTCACGGACACTTTGAAATATGTTTTGTATTAGATAGATTTAAGCACTCAGCCTTTTTATCACGTATATGGCACCTGAGGCACATTAGATATATCCCCAGCATAAATTACATCTGACACCCAGCAAAGGACAGAGGCAAGGCACATGCATAAACAGAGGCCCGCGACCACGGAGATCGCAATTAGATATACAACGTACGTTACCAGCAGAGCACAAAGTCATACGCAGAGGTAACAGATCGTGAGCACAGCTGCCCTCACACCTTGAAAGCTACCCCTGGCAAGCTCCCGCCCACAGACACCAAACCAACACCAGGAAGAAGTCATCGGTGGAGGACCTCCCATCTCTCAGCCTGCAGGGCTTCGCGGAGGGAGCCGGGGGAGACACCCAGCTGTGTGCACACCGGTGACAATCAGATAGCCCCGCTAAAAATAGCCACTCTGGGGCCAAGAGCTGGCTCCCCTTCTCCGGCCCTCCTCCCCTCTCCTTCCTTCCCAGCCAGGCACACACACGCTGGCTGCACCTCCATGCAAACTCCTGGCGCGGCCACACCGCCCACGCCTGATGTTTGCACACCCTGCTGCCACCCACACCGCCTGGGCGCTCCTGCGGCAGAGAGGTGTAGCTAGAGTGACGTCTGGGTGGGGGGAGGTGAAGAACGCTGGGTGCTGCCTGTATTGCAGGGTCTGGAAAGGCTGGCAGGAAGCGCTTGGTAGCCATTTGGCGCTCCCCTGGAGCCCGTGCCAGCAACCCCCTGGTGCACTTGCTGCCTGCCAGGTTTGTGCCTGCGCCGGTCCGGGAGATTCCGGCCAGAACTTCTTTCTCGTGGCCCTGCTGACAGTGCCACCAGGGCATCTGTCGCGAGGAGCCAGGGCTGGTAGGCCTCAGCATTCCGGATTCTGGACAGAAACACACCGCGTATGTAATCTCTAAATCTGCACCCAGATGCTACTCACAAGCGTGACGGATTCCCCTACACACAAGTCCGGACACTTTGCAGTTAAAAGCTCAACCTCAGAGATGACCGCCTACCCCTCTCTCCTGACTCCAACACATCTTTCGGGCTGTCAGCTCACTCTTCTATGGGTGACTCTTCCCCTTGGGATTTATCCTTTCTCCTAGGGGTCAGTATTCTCATTCATGTCCCTCCCCCCCCCCCCAGGTCCCCACCCACATGATCTTTGCCTGTACACACTTGTCCCCTGTGCTGTGCTCCTCACCAGCGACACACCCACTCCACAAGGCTGAGGGAAACACCTTAGTGCCTCAGGGGACTGAGCAGCAAGAGACCCAATTGAAACCCAAGAACTGTTGACAGGAGGGAAAAAAAAGCTATGTTTATAAATAGCATCATGAAGGGGCCTCCCATTGATTCTTAGCTTTTCTCCCCACCACCATCCTGCCTTAAAATTATGGAAACTTGGGGGGTGCCTGCGTGGCTCGGTTGGTTAAGCATCTAACCTTTGATTTCAGCTCAGGTCATGATCTCATGATTCATGAGATCGAGCCTCGCATCGAGCTTGGCAAGGACAGTGTGAAGCCTGCTTGGGATTCTCTCTCTCTCTCTTCCTTTCTGTCTCTCAAAATAAATAAATAAACATAAAAAAAAAATCATGGACACTTGGGAACTGATAGGGTCATCTAATCATTCCAAGAAGATTTCAGACCTCCTAGTACATTTTTGTGCTAGGAGTTTTGACTTAGTGAAGTCAAAACACCACAACATCTGGGGTAAAGCAGGGCACTTTGGGCAATAATTGGCCCTATCGCTGGTTTTTCCCAGCTGAACAGTAACATGACAATAAGCGGGTTCCCAACGACCAGAGTTCTCCTGGGTCCTCCCCAGAAGGGGGTGGGGGGTTGGGGGGTGTCGGTAAAGAATTCCCCATTATCTCCTGTTCAAGATCCCTAGGAAACCTCATCTTAAGAACATGGAAGACTTCTGGGACGCTTTGTTTGAAAGTCTCCCAACATTGGACAGGGACACTCTACGAAGTAAATTTCAAGTGGTTTACAGAACCCATTTGGCACATGCCAGTCACCGTGAATTCCAGAAGGGGAAGCACTCCCAGCCTTTTGCTAGTTGTTCTGTGCCCTTCCCTATCCGAACCCCAGCACCCAGGTTAGGAGAGGTTAAATTTAACCTCTCCCCAGCACCCTCCCGGTCAGCCCTCCAGATACCGCTGGGCACTCAAAATATATCTTAACTTTACCAGCTACAAGACGCTTTTGGCACCATTCCCCCTCTACCCATCCGACTTCCTTGCCCCTGGCCACTTCCCCATTCTTGAAGGGCAGCCCAGTGCATACAAGCTCAGAGATTAAGGTCCCTCGGTTCTATTCCCAACCTCGAAGCTGACTCACTAACACTAAATGTCCCTAAGCACCCCTTGCTCCCCGCAGTCCTGATGCCTCGGTTTCCCCCTTTGCTAAAGGGGATGAAGTCACAAACACCGCCAAAGCTTCAGACCTGGAGGGAAGTGAATGGAGCTTAATGAGCTCGTGGCTGCCATACATTCCATGCTCCCCAAAATAATGGCACCAGGCAATGTTCAGGGCTATTATTAGAAAGGCAAACAAGAGGTACTTCCATGTCCCAGTCCGACCAACCTAGTTACCCAGACCTCTCTCTCTCCAGGTGGGCCTCGTGCCACCGGGCTGGGGCAGGACCTGAGTCAGGCTACATTCTTCTCTGCGCGCTGGAAGACTGAAAGGAAATACCCAGAGAGACTGGGAAAGGCAGCCAAAGGGCAGGCCCCATCAGATCCACAGGACCTCTAAGGAAGACTACAGTACTGGGGGAAAGGCGGAGGAAAACAGATAGACATTCTGTTGGAGCGGAAGACTGATCCTGGATGAGACGTGGAAGATCCGAAATAAGAGGCACGATTTTCTTCCCAATTTATCTGAAAGGCCAATAATTGTTCTCTGTACGGTGCCAAGGTCAGGTATTAAGGAGGGATAACTTCCTGCCCCGTATAGAATGCCAAAACCAAGAGTGGTGGTTAAGTTTACCACCTTACCAATTACCAGCCAGGCTGCCTGGGTTTCAATCCTGGCTCTACTACTTACTGGCTGTGCCAGCTCAGGCAAGTTCCTTAACCTCTCTGTGCTGTAGTTTCTTCATCTATAATACAGAGATGATAACTGCACCTACATAGGGCTGTTGTGAGGATAGCCTCGAGTTGATATTTTTAAAGCATTTAGGAGGTGTCATGTAAGTATAGCTATTATTTTTTTGGAACGGAGGGGGAAAAAAAGAGAATATTAGAAATCAGAAATTAGACAAGAGACCAGAGAGGTAAGACTGGAAGCAGCAAGCCTGCAACGGTTTACAAAACCTTCACTGAGTGTGCAGTAGCTTTCAGGATGTCGGAACCTCAAAGTTTTACTTTGGGGATCGTGTCACCCCGGGAGTGACCAATGCCAGGGCCAAGTAAACCCCAAAGATGAAGGGATAAGAGATTATCATCACTTCTTTTTCAGCAAGGACCACATCTCGCCGTAAAAGATGTGATCTGGAAACTACCACTTTCTAAATCGTAGCTGAATCCAAGCCCACAGCCATCTGCTTCTAACGGATTCCACGGAGGCAGGGAGAGGCAGGGAAACCCAGTCCCAGCCGGGCTGTCACACTGTGCGGTGGTGGTACACCGGAAAATGCTGTGATCGGTTTGCCCTGAGCCATTCAACAAGTTGCATTCCAGCATCTGGGAAAGCACTTTGTAAAGAAACAGGCGGCTATTACACCAGTGTCGGCTCTTTTCGAGAAGTGGGGGAGGGAGTTAGTTCTAGAATTGGGAGCCAAGGATCCTCATGCTTCTGAGACCAGAGATATCAGGAATTAAATCTCTTGCTAGTTCTAGAAGAAGTGGCCCCAGCCTGAGCTGCCCTGATGCAGGAGATGACTTTTGTGCAGCCATTCGTGAGCGTTCCCACTGGCCAGGGCAGGCCAAGCCTCTAGTCCAAGCAGCGCATCCTTACCAGCACCTTCTCCAGGTCCTTACACCGGGGCACCTGCTTCTAGAGGCCTACCAGACACATATGATTCTGCGTGCTTGGAGGTTTAGGATGAAAAGTACACATGTAACTGTCTCCACACACATAACCACTGGAAACACAGACAGAGCCACAATCACCTGAATTCAAAAATGTGTCCACCATTCGAGAGCACAGCAGCATAAACCTGGATTAGAACCCTGTCTCATACAATACTACGAACAGGTAGCTTCCAGGACCAAGTCAATGTATGTAGGGACTTAGGCAGCCCTCCATGGCTCAGACAGAGAAGGGAAAAGGAAACACAAAAATCCCACTTGGTTTGGCTGTGAGGTGCACACAGAAGATGGGGTATGCGTTACGGCCTGACAAGAAAGCAGGCACTCAGCTGGTGACCCCAGGTTAAAAGACAGACACACTGCTAAACGCACAGCCCGGGTTCGGCTAGCGGGATTTCCGGGCACTGTTTTCCTGCCCTTTCTGAAGATCCTGGGCTTTGATGATCCCTGCTCGTATCTCCTGAAAGGAAACTTAAACATAAGATTCCAGAGACACTGCACAGAACAAGAAACAGGAAGGGAAAAGATGAAGCCATTGGGTCACATCTCCCTGGTGGTCAATGGATTTCGATGGAAGAGTGCAAGGAGGCTGAGCAGTGACACCCCTCTCTTTCTAGCCAGGATCTGCCTTTTCCTGAGGACCCGTCAGTGTAGGGCAGGGGCTGTGGAGAGCACAGGGGCAGTGGTAAGGGGCCAGCATCAGGGAAGAACTTCTATCCAGGACTTCGCCTTCTCCTACACTCTTTCTTCTTGCCTTGGGACATGTGGGCTTTCCATTTTCTCTTTGGATTTTACTGATAGAGGATTTTATTCCATCCAGGAATGGGAATGTCACAACAGGAGGCCTCCTGGTGTCTGAGGAAGGGTGAGTGGGTACTGATTTTCTGGTCCAGGAGACAGTAATCAGAGTGGGTTAGAGAAAACAGCTCTGGTGGACATTAAGCTGACACAAGGTTACAAGGTAAGAAAATGTAATACCAATGGAGGCCCTGTCAAGTCCAGGCTGTGGAATGCCACCGTGACTTTGGTGAGGGCCCACTCTTGGGTTAAAAAAAATAGCCCCAAAATGGAGGGGGATATGGGAGTCTGGTTGGGATGTGTCCATCATTATCACACCGTATGGATGGAGTCCTGAAAATGCAGGCGTTTGTTGATATTCCTTTGCCGTTAGCATGAAGACACACATTTCCCTAGGGACCTCAAACGCCTCCCTTCCGTCTAGTCCTCAAACACTAAGAAGCCCATTTCTCAGAGCCTCTGCAGCAAGATGTGAGTTTGAATCCAGGAGCTTGCTCAGAACACATTTCCCAGAGGATTCTCTGAGTTATTACACTACCTTCCCCAGGAATGAAACCCACGAGCGAGCCACCATCTCAGCCCCTACACCCACTGGTCCCTAAAGAGGACAGAGAAGGTGAAAGAAAGCACTAACCTGTCTCCAAGGTTCCCCCGGCAAAGGGAGGGAACCACCTGGTACTGGAGTTTGGGGGTGGAGGGACTCCCCTCTTCAAAGGCAGATGAAGAGTCTCATCCTCAGTGGCTCTTCCGGTACTTCGCTGAGCATCCCAAAGTGGGGAGGGGAACCGGGTCCCCCGAGGATGAGGAGCGGAGGGAGGAGGAGGAGGAGGGGGAGGAGGAGAAGGAGGTCCTACCTGGGGAAGGTGGCACACCCCCCACACCCTGCCGGTTCCCCTGGGGAGGAGGGGAGGAGCCTCTCCCAGCCAGGAGTTGTCTCCTCCCCCTTGGGGGAGTCCCCCTCCCCCCCAAAGTGGATCTTTCGGGAGTGGAGGGCTCCTTCTGTCTGCTGGAGATCTGAGCGGAGGGGCTTTGCTCCGTTCCACTGTCTAGGTACTAGGAAGTTGAGGGGAGAGTTCTTCCCCTCTCCTGAGAGGCCGAGAGCCGACTCCTCTTCTTTCCCTGGAGGGTCCCCTGCTTCTGAATGTAAGGACTCCTCTCCCCCGTGAGTACTGGATAGGATGGGGGCGCCTACTCGATAGGCATTTCCCCCTTTTCTCGTCGCCTCCAAAGTCGTGAACAGCGGAGAGTGTGCGTTCGGAGGGGTGGAGGCACGCCGGGGCGGGCTCACTCGGTCTGCTTCCTTTAGCAAGATCACCCCTTTCTACTTCTGGAGGTCTATCCCCGGGCCAGGATGGGGGTTTTCCTCGCCTCTAGGAAGGACAGATTCTCCCCTCCAGGGGTCTCTTCCTTGCCTCGCCCGAGTGGTAAGGGTCTTCCCTCCAGCGGGGAAGGAGGCTGCTCCCCGTTCCCGCTCCCGCCTCCGCTCCGGGGGTGCCCCCGAGGGTGGGGTTTTCCTACTCCCCGCTCTCCCGGGGCTGGCCTGGGCAGCAGGGTCCCGGGGAGGCCGCGGCTCCCGACTCCGGTCCCTGGCTACTGTGGCGGCAGCACCTCCTCTAGTCCCGTCCCGTCCGGTCCGCTCCCTCCGGCGCGTGAGGCCCCCGGCGCTGTCACCTCTCGGGCTCCGGCCAGTCCGGGCTCCCGGGGAGCCAGGAGGCGGACGGACAGTGTCAGGGCTCGGCTCGGGCTCGGGCTCGGCTCGGCTCCGCTGCAGGCCCCGGCTCCTCCCCGGCCTCCGCGCCGCGCTCCGCGCCCCTCCCCCTCCCCCGCCCGCCCGGCCGCCGCCGCCGCCGCCTCCCCGCGCGGGTTAAGGAGGAGCGGGCGGCGCTGAGCCGCGGGCCGCGCAGCGCCGCCGGGGTGCGCCGCGCCGGGGAGAGCGGCGCGCGGCCCGCCGCCCCGGGGACGCGCAGCCGCTCGCTCGCCTCCAGCCGCCCGGCCGCGGGGCCCCGGTGCAGCTCGCCGGCGGCGCGGGACGGCGGCCCCCTGCTCTCCGGCGGGACGGTCCCTCGTTCGCGCCCGGCCCCGTCCGCCGCGATTTTACGCGCGCATTCTGTAGCGTTCTAGACACGCCAGACCCGAGATGTGTCCTCAGGAGTGACTCTGGTGGGCTTCTCGTCCCCCGGAGGTAGTGCCTACGGGGTGTGGCGTTGGGACGGGGTTACGACGGTAGCCTGACAGCATCCTGGAGTTCAGGAAATGCTTGCTGAAGGAGTGAAGGTGTAAAGGGATAAAGGAGCACGCAACGGAGAAAACTCGAGACTAAACTCTATATAAACTTGTGCAAGGCCCCTTTTCTGTGAAATCTTAGTCAGCAGGGAGGGGACCTTGATACCAGCCCTGCCTACCCACTAAGGCTGTTGCAAGGATCACGGGAGATAATTTGGGTGAAAATGCTTTTCAAACTGTACAGTATGCAAAGGAGCCAAAATAGGACTATCGTTCAGCTCGCTTGACGATCTTATATCTTATCCTGAGTGTCCTACAATATAGAATATTATTCTCTGTCCCTTCCGGAATAACCCCCACCCAGAGGCAGAAAATGCCACCAGGAAGCTCACCTCCGCTTTTCTTTCCTCTTCCAGTCGCGATATTCCTCTGGGAATTCTTGTATGTTTCATCCTCTGGCCTATGACACTTTTCTCAAACCGTTCTACTTTCTATCATATAAAACAATATGAAAGCAAAAAATGTTTTCCATGAAATATTTGAATTGCCCAAAAAAAGACTGCATAGTCAAGATTATAGCTTGAGGACATCATTTCACATTTAGGTAGTAAAGTCTTTTATCTTCTGGCTAAATGCATAAATTAAATTTATTTAAATTATACCTATATAAAATTACATTATATTTACAATGTGCCAGGCACTGAGCTAAGCACTCATCATGTGTTGTCACATTTAATTCTTCTAGCAATCCCATAAGGGATCACTATTACAATACCTATTTTGCAGATGAGAAAACCATGACTTAGAGATGTTGACTATGTCTAAGTTCACATGATTAGTAAGTAGTAAAGTCAAGACTTAAACTAACAATCCAAGTAATCCCAAAGACTAACTCTTTTTTTTAAGTTCAGTTTTTACTTAGAGAGAAAGAGAGCATGAGCAGAGGAGAGTTAGACAGGGAGGGAGAGAGAGAATCCCAAGCAGGCTCTGTGCTGCCAGTATATATATATATATATATGCACATACATACATATATATATATATATACACATACATATATATATAACAAAATATATATTTTTTACAAAGAAAAAAATCCTTAAACTTAAAGGAAGTGAAGCCCATTTGAGCCTTTCTTTCTCCCCACCCTTCCACTATACAGCTATAAAGCTGTATTTTCCCCCTCTTTGAAACATTAACTCATTCTCCCACACACAGATAATTTGGCATCAAATGCCCTTGCTGTGTGTTGGATGTTTTGTTATGTTTTATTTATCAGCCATTTTCAACATTTTCTATGTATGTGGAATTTGGGGGGCAGGGGTAGAGCGGTAGAAGTACTAAAAAAGGAGAAAGCCAGGGAAGGATTAGACTCTCTTTTCCTGGAAATTCAGAAAAAAGCTCAAAAAATTGTTTGATATATGCAAGATATTTGCTCCAGCATTATTTGCAACTGCAGAAAATGAGAAAATTTGCTTACATAACCATAAAAGGGTAACTGTGAAATAAATAATGGTACATCTGTATAATAGAATACTATTTACCTTTTAAAAGAGGAATTATATTTAACTCTGGAAGGCAGAATTAGTGAGGAGTTGATTTTCTTTTTATATCGTCTTTACCATTTAGACATTTTGCAATAGGCATGTATTATTTTAAAGAATCATTTTTTTCATATATCTGAATGTATTCCAGTGAGAATCATGTTTAAAAAGTTTGTATAATACAGTTATATAATTGCTCTTTAAAATATATACTTATGTGTATGTATATGTTTGAGTATGCACACGTCCATGCACACACACAGGTAGGTATATGCCAAAGATGTGAGCTTGAAGGATATTTAATTTACATCATTTTCTACTGTATCTAGAATTAGTGTTCGTATGGTTTTTGCTTATGTAATTTTTAAATTAAAAGAAAAAAACTGATAAATAAGCCTGTATTTGTTTTGGTTTTACCCTAAGACGGGGGGGGGGGGGGGGGGGGGGG
>CM053571.1:92491920-92602183 GCA_028646485.1 Cryptoprocta ferox | reverse complement strand
AATAAAAATTATATATATAAATATATAACTTCTTATATATTTATATATATAATTTTTATTTGTGGGTATATATATATACCAAAATGTGATGAATTTGAGCCTCACGTTGAGTGTAGAGCTCACTAAAAAATAAAAATTATATATATAAATATATAACTTCTTATATATTTATATATATAATTTTTATTTGTGGGTATATATATATACCAAAATGTAAGGATCCACCCTTTTCTAAAATAGAACAGGGGCGCCTGGGTGGCGCAGTCAGTTAAGCGTCCAGCTTCAGCTCAGGTCATGATCTTATGGTTCGTGAGTTCAAGCCCCGCATCAGGCTCGGTGCTAATAGCTTAGAGCCTGGAGCCTGCTTCAGATTGTGTCTCCCTCTCTCTCTGCCCCTCCCCTGCTCACACCCTGTCTCTCCCTCTCTCAAAAATAAATAAACAGTAAAAATTTTTTTTAAATAAAAATAAAATAGAACATATTACATAATTCATGAACGTTAGTCTACCTTGAGCAAAATCTTCGTCATATTGGTTACTGATACGTCACAATACTGTTTTGGAAGCATTTATTAAATCCCTAGGTATTATATGAGACACAGTGGATAATAAGATTTGTGTATCCAAATCCCAGCTTCGGTGTTCAATAACTGTGAGAGCTTAAATCACTTAAGTGTTCATTTTCCTCATCAGTAAAATGGGGATAATATTCATACCTATTTCACAGTGTTGTTGAAAGATTATGTGACTTCATACATGCAATGCATTTAGTTAAGTGCATGAGGGAAGAAGAACCTGAAGATTGAAAGAGGCTTAAAAATCATGCCAACTAAATGCAATATATATGGATAAAGAGACATATCCATTAAATACAATATATGGACATTTGGGGGGGGGTTCCTGATTTGAACAAAGCAACTGGAAAAAGTATTATGAAGTAACTAGTAAAATTTCAATCTTGACTCGGGTGATATAAAAGAGTTGTTATATTAGATGTGTTGATACTGTGTTTTTATTTAAGGATCTTTATCGTTCAAAAATGCATACTGCAGTATTTAATCATGAAATGCTTGAAATTTCCTTCAAAATAATAAGGTGAGAGAGGTACAGATGATAAATGATTGACCAAGCGTTGCTTATTACATGTTTTTTAAATTGTTTATTTATTTATTATTTCTAAAAATTTTATTTTTAAATAATTTCCACCCCAAACATGGGGCTCAAGCCCACAACCCTAGATCAAGAGTCACATGCTCCACCAACGCAGCCAGCCAGGCCACCCCAACATGATTTTTTAAAAAAATCGTATTCTCAGGGCTCAGTCCCTGGAGCCTATAGCATGCGGACTCTTGAAATCAGAGTTGTGAGTTCCAAATCCACACTGGGTCTAGAGATACCTAAAAATAAAATCTTAAATAAATCAATAAATATAAAAATACTATTCTTTCTACATTTGTATGTGTTTGAAATTTTCCAAAAGATTTTTTTAGGTTTATTTTGAGAGCGACAGAAACAGCGCAAGTGGGGGAGGGGCAGAGAAAGGCGGGGCGGGGGGGCGGGGGGAGCGGAGAATCCCAAGCAGTCTCCACGCTGTCAGAGCAGAGCTCCGTGCGGGGCTCCAACCCAAGAAACCGGGAGATCATGACCTGAGCAGAAAACAAGAGTCTGATGCTTCATGTTTAAGGGATTGAGCCACTCAGGTGCCCCTTTCCAAAAAATTTTGAGGAGCCTAGCTGGCTCAGTCCCTAGAGCATGTAACTCTTGATCTTGGGGTACTGAGTTCAAGCCCCATACTGAGAGTAGAGTTTACTTTAAAAGAATTTTAATACTGTTTAAAAAATGCTAGAGAGTAAGGATTATGTAAATATTTACTATTGTTATATGCTTTGTATTTATAATACTGTGTTATCTAATGTTTGCTTACACTTTACAGATTACAACGTTTTCATTTACACTATGTCTTTTATTATTATCCCTATTTTACAAATGATAAGACTGAACCGGAGCCAAGACTGCAAGGCTGTGCGATATATACCACCTCCACTCTTGCAGTTTCCCAGGGGACCCGCTGGTAAAAGGTGTAGGCAGTAGCCCACAGCCACTAAACACAGGATTCTTGCTTCCTTTCATGGCTGAAGTCAGATGTAGTGGGTAGGGAACACAGGAACATACAAACGATTCATTTGGTAATATTTATCAGACAAAATCTGAGCTCACGTTGACACATCAGAAAAATAATAGCTGCTACTTTGAAGGGTAATCTAGGGAGCATAGATTAGAACACAGCAGAGGAGATTAAATCATAAAGGAGGGGCGCCTGGGTGGCTCAGTCGGTTAAGCCTCTGACTTCAGATCAGGTCATGATCTCATTGTTTTGAGCTCGAGCCTCACATCGGGCTCTGTGCTGACAGCTCAGAGCCTGGAGCCTGCTTTGGATTCTGTGTCTCCCTCTCTCTCTTCTTCTCCCTCACTTATGCTCTATCTCTGTCTCTCAAAAATAAACAAATGTATGGGGCGCCTGGGTGGCTCAGACGGTTGAGCATCCAACTTCAGCTCAGGTCATGATCTCACGGTTGGTGGGTTGGTTGGTGGATTCGAGCCCCACGTGGGGCTCAGTGCTGACAGCTCAGAGCCTGGAGCCTGCTTCAGATTCTCTGTCTTACCCTCTCTCTGCCCCTCCCATGATCATGCTTTGTCTCTCTCTCTCTCAATGATAAATAAACGTTCAAAAAAAATTTTTAATGTAAAAAAAATTTTAATCACAAATAAATAAACATTAAAAAATAAAAAATAAATCATATAAAGGAAAAATTCTCTCCAAGCTACGTATTTCCTTCCCATAACTGTTTATTATTTTAAGTTTTCGACGCTAAGTTTATGTCCTCTGCTAACCCGTTTATTCTCTGTAAAACTAAGGCTAGAACTAAGGTCTGGGGATGAAAAACTGTGGGAAGCCAGGTTGGAAGGCAGGAGGACGTCACATCCCAGTTGTTTTGAGGCCCAGCCTCCCAGCAGCTCAGTTCCACCTTAAGAAGCTTTGGCCTCTCCCCCCGCCGAGCGGGCACTCGGCTCCTCCCACTCCCGTGTCAGCTCCGACCCGGGAACGTGGGGAAGGGAGGAAAGACGCACTGAATGGAAAGATTGGCGCCCGAGGCCGCAGGGTCTCTCCTTCCCCGACTCAAGCCGCACGGGAGGAACGTGTTAAGCACCCGCCATTGGGTTTGGTTCTTTTTGGGAGGATTCAGGATGGGGGCGTGCCCGGCTGAAATTGGAGGGGTGGGGGAGGGAGGTATATGTGAGGGGTGGGGCTCATCTTGGGGTGGGGTCGGAGACGACAGAACTGAGGCATTTGAGAAACACAGCGTGCAGTGATTGTTAGTCGAAAATTGTAAATTCACGAAATCCGGACGCAGCTCTCCAAACCATTTCCCAAAGAAGGGGCAAGTTTTCCATTCTCCGCCCCAATTCCCCATCTTCGTTTTAATTGATTGGGTTTAAGGTAGGCTGGGCCCAAGGTTGCTCGCTGATTGGCTACGTTAGTAATCTATCAGGATGACGCAAGCGAGGGGGTGGCTATTTGGGGAGGAAGTGAAGATTATTTTGGTACAGCCTACCGCAACTACTGATTGGTGGAGATTTGCCGTGAGGTAAAAACAAGGCATACAAATGTCTACTAAAGTGAAGGGCCAATTGGCCATTCTCTCAGGGACGATGACTAGGGTGAGACTGAAGAGCGGGCTGGACTCTGAAGGACCAAGTTGATTGAAATCCGGAAATGAGTTTAGAAGGGAACTGAAGGAAAGAGGGAAATCCGCGGCACCTTCGTTGCCCTCAAACAAGGTCATTTCCTGCATAGGATCGATAATTTCCTGTTTACTCAGGGAAGTCGGCGAGCACCCTGGCTTTCTGGAATATGCATGATAATTAAATTCTTATGAGCCTTTGGTCCCACGCTTCCCATTTACTTACATTACCTAAAGAATGAGACAGGAAAGGAAAAGCATGGGGTTTAACCTGCCGCTAGGGAAGGCTGGGGAAACTGAAGCTCTGATAATCAGAGAAAGCTAAGGACGGATCCTGGATCACAGGTGTCCAAGCAGGTGGGTTTCTAAAGAAACCATTGACAAAATAATTGAAGAGACTGGGCGGAGGTGTAGAGAACTGAAACGATTTGTCTGAAGGAAGAGTGTTAATCATGTACAGAAAGCTTAGGTATTCATCAGTCTATCTCTGATTCCTGGTAGGGTCAGATACATGGTAGGTGATCTGAACCAAACAAGAATAAGACTTTTATATAGTATGATAGACAAATACCAAAGATGCCAGATCTTTAGAATATGTGGGGTGCTTTTTTTAAGTATTTATATCAATTTTATGATCCTGAAAAAATGTTTCACACTTACCACCTGGGTTAATCCAGCCATACAATGAAAGGTAGATCTGCTTCCCAGACCTACCCAGGAAGCTACCTACCTGTGAAAACGCTACCATTTCCCCCTTAACACCTTGAGGACTTTTTTTTTTTATGTTTGTTTATTTTTGAGAGAGAGAGACAGACCGAGAGGGAGACACAGAATCTGAAGCAAGCTCCAGGCTTTGAACTGTCAGCACAGAGCTGGACGTGAGGCTCGAACCCACTGACAGGGAGATCATGACCTGAGCTGAAGTTGGAGGCTTAACTGACTGAGCCACCCAGGTGCCCCAACACTCTGAGGACTTTAAAATTTGCAAACAGATTTCTCCTTAACCTACATTCCTAGAAACATTGAAAAGATAGATGGAATTAGTAAAAAGATGTCCTCTACATCCAATGAATGGAAAATCTGAGATTCGAGGGTAGGAAGAACTTGCTGTTTGAGAATGTTGAGAGATAAACATCTATATTAGAAATTATGGAATCGCTTGCTTTCCAGCAAGATTATAGCGAGAGTTCATCAATTCTTTAACACGATCTAAAAACTGTGCTCTGAAATTGAGTAGACAGTGCAAAAACTCCCCAAAAGTGTTATAACTATTCCTACTGCAGGACCCTGCAGAGGCTGTCGGTCAAGATTCAGGTACCTTCTATTTATCCAGAATGATTCCATCTTTTAATGATTTTCTAGAATTTTCTAGGCCAGATAGTTTATGAGAGAGTATATCATACTGGCTCTTGAATATAACTATGGCAATTGTTGAGAAATAGGGGGAGGAACAGGAAGCAGCTATATTTGCAATAATAAAAGTACCATAGGAAGATTATTTCTAAGCTGCAAATAATTCTAGCATAATAAGGTACATCTATTGCCTACACAAAAGGATGTAGCAGGGGAGGAGATGTTAAGGAAATTCCCAAGAATTATATTTATGAGATAAAAGTGCATTTTTTTCCTAGTAATGCTATATGAATTATGTGGAAACATACACAATTACTTTGGGGTTAATAATTCATACAGGTAGAGCATTGTCACTTTCCTTTTGATGATGGCCAATAAATCAAAGCAGAAATTGTCTCCAAGGGGAAATAGAGCCTAGCATCAAGTCTAAGGAAGGAAACAAACAAAACCAAACCAAAAACTGTCATTGTTCCTGATCAAAGATCCAAGCCCTCTAGCACATAGATAAACCAGTGATATCTTGTTTGGTGAGAATAGAAGACACTGAGTCAGATAGAATCTCAGGCCCTAGGCCTTTAACCTCCTGGAGCCTAACTTCCTGGCCTCCCCAGGAAATGGGTACTGGAGTACTACTGCAGAAAAGCCCTACATCCCATGACCGTGCCGGCCAGTAGCACCAACCAAAGCAGCCAGGAGATGGCCCCTGCCTCACTTCCACTTTTCAAGTCTCTTGGATGTGCAAATCACTGATAGATCAAAACTTAACAACTAGAACCCTAGCTGCAAGAAAATCTAGGAAATTGAGTTTCTGGTTTTCCAGCCTCTGTAAGTACAGGGAAGTATATAAAGAGAGAGAATGGGAGTCAGCCATATGTATCACAAGTATATATGTACCTACATTAAAACTTTTTTTTTTTTAATTTTAGAAAGAGAGAGCACAGCAGGGGGCGCCTGGATGGCTCAGTCAGTTGAGGGTCTGACTTTGGCTCAGGTTGTGAACTCACAGTTCCTTGGATTCGAGCCCCACATTGGGCTTGGGGAGCCAGCTTCGGATTCTCTGTCTCCCTCTCTCTCTCTGCCCTCTCAAGTTCTCTCTCTCTCTCTCAAAAATAAATGTAAAAAAGAGAGAGAGAGAAAGAGCACACATGAGATAGGGAGGGGGCAGAGGTGGAGAGAGAGAATCTTAAGCAGGCTCCATGCGGGGCTCCTCCCTGGTGGGGCTCCATGCAGGGCTCCACTCCGCTTGATCCTCCGACCCTGGGATCATGTCCTGAGCCCATTTCAAGAGTTGGACACTCAACCAACTGAGCCACCCAAGCACCCCTCTCCATTTTAAAAATGTCTTTGGTAAGGGGGTGCATGGCTGGCTCAGTCAGGGGAGCATGCAACTCTTGGTCTCGGTGTCATGAGTTTGAGCCTCACACTGGGTGTAGAGATTACTCAAATAAAAAACTGTGAAGGAAAAAAAAAGAAGTGCTTGGTAACAAGTAGAATGAAAGGATTCTGAGCCAGAAACAGCAAAAGAATGAAGCAAAATCTGTTTCACACTTTTTAATTTTATAAACCAATAGAGATATAATGGGGAGCAGAGAACTTTTTGTACAGTGACATAAAGACATTAACAACTATCTTCTACCATAACCATCATTTCATAAGAGAATTAGCATTTTTAAATAATTTATTTTTATCAGGTTTTGATGACTTAATTTTTTTAATGTTTATTTTTGAGAGAGAGCAGGGGAGGGGCAGAGAGAGAGGGAGACACAGAATCTGAAGCAGGCTCCAGGCTCCGAGCTGTCAGCACAGAGCCTGATGCGGGGCTAGAACCCACGGAGTGTGAGATCAGGACCTGAGCCAAAGTCGGCCGCTCAACCGACTGAGCCACCTGCTCGCCCTGAGAATTAACATTTTTAATACCAAAAATATGGGAAGGTTATACTCTCAGAATTTAAGAACTGGATAAATTTCACTTCTAAAAAAAAATACTACCCTGTTCCTTCCTCGAGAAACATTTTGTTTCAGTGTGGCAGGGCTATGAAACCACTGAAGAAGTATAAGGTCACCGCCTTTGCAGGGAAGAAACATAGCTTCTTGTCTAGTCTGTTGAAGACTTGCCAAATAGCCTTAGGGTGTCTGGGTGGCTTAAGCATCCGACTCTTGATTTCGGCTCAGGTCATGATCTCACAGTTCATGAGACCCAGCCCCCAGCTGGGTTCTGTGCTGACAACCCAGAGTCTGCTTAGGGTTCTCTCTCTCTTTCTCTCCCTCTCTCTGCCCCTCCCCCCTCAAAATAAATAAACCTTTTTTTTTTTTTAAGTTAAAAAGAGAAGATGTGGAAGAAACAATTTCTAAAAGGAACATTTCTAGGAGAAAATTAAAAAGGCATTAGACTAATGGAACCCTTAGTTGTTCTTTTACAGTTCTAAAAGTCCATTATTCAACTTTTTTTCTGGACTTCTAATAACCCTCTACCTGGACTTCAGCTTGTAGGCTCTATTAATGCCAACTCATTCCCTTCCATGACCTAGATTTAATAAAGAAAAGCACAGATTTTTTTTTTCCCATGTCATTCTTTTTGTTCAAAAGCTACCAACCGTCAATAAAATGTAATCTAGGGGCGCCTCGGTGGCTCACTCAGTTAAGTGTCCGACTTCGGCTCAGGTCATGATCTCATGGTCTGTGGAATTCAAGCCCCGCGTTGGGCTCAGTGCTGACAGCTCAGCCTGGAGCCTTCTTCAGAGTCTGTGTCTCCCTCTGTCTCTGCCCGTCCCCCGCTCGTGCTCTGTCTCTCTCTCTCGCTCTCTCAAAAATAACTAAACATTAAAAAAATTTTTTAATGTAATCCAATCTATTCACCTTGGCATTCAAGGACTTCCTCAACCTGATCCTAATCCCTACCCTAATCCTCAAAGAAGAACTGGTATCACCTGAATAGGTGCCTTTGTTACTATTTTCCCTCATTTTATTTCAACTAATATTCATTGAGCTTACTGAGCATCTTCCATGTGTTAGAAACGGTGTTAGAAACTTCAAGTTTAGGGGCACCTGGGTGGCTCAGTCGGTTAAGCGGCGGACTTCGGCTCAAGTCATGACCTCACGGTTCGTGGGTTTGAGCCCCTCATTGGGCTCTGTGCTGACAGCTCAGAGCCTGGAGTCTGCTTCAGATTCTGTGTCTCCCTCTCTCTCTCTGCCTCTCCCCCACTCATGCTCTGTTTCTCTCTGTCTCAATAATAAATAAAAACATTAAAAAATTTTTTAGAAACTTCAAGTTTAACGATGAGTCAGGCTTAGCCCCTGTTGGGGTGACCACCCATCCCAGGTTGCCCAGGACTATCCTGGGAAACCCCTTAGTCCTGGGATAACTGAGACAGTTGATCACCCTTGCCCTTGTCCACAAGAAACTATAGGGATCTTAAGACCTCTTCTAACTCAGACACTCTGCCTAGATGCATATTCTTTTCCCCAACTTTCTTCCACAGTAATTATTTTGGATTTCCCGAACAATTAGCATAGTATCAAAGACTATGCCTCAGCAATGACTTTTATGTTTGTACCACTGCCTAGATTATGAATTCCTGGAAGGCAGAGACATCTTTCCCGGACTCTACAGTGCCTACTTTTGCCTTTAGATGGTGATTATAAAAGGGATGCATGTTAAATTGAACAGAGAAGTGGGACAAATTAATTTGTCAGTCTTTTTTGTTCTTTGTTTTTTTAATGGCAGCAGCCATTTTTTTAATGTTGTATATTTGAGACAGACAGAGAGAGAGAGAGCATACAAGCAGGAGAGGGGCAGAGAGAAGGGGACAGAGAATCCAAAGCGGGCTCTGTGCTGACAGCAGAGAACCTGATGTGGGTCTAGAATTCACAAACCATGAGATCATGACCTGAGCTGAAGTCAGGGTGCTCAACAAACTGAGCCACCCAGGAACCCCAGGCCTTTTTTGTTCTTAATTGAGAACTTTTAAAAGTAGAGCACATAAGGAAGCATTTTTCATTGGATGGTTGTTTTTATAAAGTTAACAGCTCTCAGACCAAGTGACAGAACATACTCCAAAAGCCTTTCCAGCCAAAATCCCCCAAAAGGTAACCATGATCTGGATTTATGACACCATAGATTAGTTTTGCTCTTTTCGACCTTTATATAAATAGAATCGTTGAATACATTCTTTGGACCCTGATTTCTTTTACTTAACTTTGTGAGACTCATCCATTGGGCCGTATGTCACTGTAGTACATTTGCTCTCACGACTCTATTACACTCTTTCATTGATGGTGTATTCATCTGTTGTTCTCTCAATGACATTTAGATTAGTTCCAGTTTTGAGCCATTACTAATACTGCAGAGATGAACATTTTGGTTCCTGTTTTTTTGGTGAACGTGTATATGCATTTCTGTTGAAATACCTTGAATGGAATTGCTGGGTCACTGGGTAGTCCTGTGTTCTAACAAATATTGCTAACTAGTTTCCCCAAGTGACTGCACCAATTTATCAATGCATACCCCACTTAACAGCGTATGAGTTCCGGATTCCTCATACCCCCTCCCACGACTGACATTCCCTCTTTCTTTCCTTTTCCTCCAGCTTCATTTTAACCATTCTGGTGGGTGTGCCATGGACTCTCAAGCAGTTTTAATTTGGAGTTCCCGGAGGACCAACTCAGCAGCACACTTTTTCATGTGTTTATTGTTCACTGGGACAGTCTCTTTTGAGAAGTACGCTGTAGATCTTTAAAAAAACAAAAAACCCCAAACCAAAAAACAACCTTGTCACTGTTGTCTCGCCTCTTTACTAACGGCCAAGCCACCACGGGGGGGCTCCAAAAAATTCCAGGTTAGGTTTGAGGAAGAACAATCTCTCTAAAACACTTTTGTGTTCTGTCTCTTGGACCCTCCCCTCCCCTGGAGAGCACCCACATAGGCAGCAGGGGACGATCTTTATTACTCCTAACCCCAAAACTCTAAAGAGTCCTTTCTGGAGGCGGATAGACAGTTGGACTTCCCATAGGAAGACAGCTAACGGGGCTAAAAGAATACCAGGAATTGTCCCCCTTCCCACCCCACTCCCCCAGCCCCCGCTTCTGAGTTCGCACTTTGGCCCGCCCCGCAGGGATATCTGGGGGCACCATCTCCAGGGCGAGGGGCCGGTGAGGAGGAACGGTATCTCTTAAGGCAGAAATGTTAACACCCTCTTAACGGCGACATTAACGATGGTGGGGCCCAGCCCCGTTTCCCCGTAAAGGGTCTCCAGCTGCCTCAGTGCGTAGACGCCGCCGGGTGGGTCTCGCGGCGGAGGCCCGGGCCGGTCAGTTTGATGCGGAGGTGAGAAGGAGGGCTGGGGCGGGCGAGGCTGGGGCTCGGGAGCGGGACCCCAGCGCAGCCCGCGGGCGGGAGCATGCGTCCTCCTTCCGGAGGGAGCCGGATAAACGAGTCACGTTTTACTACATCAACGGATATGTCCAAAAAGAATCCTTAAACATTTGGTAGCAGCGCGGGGGTCCTAACGGCTGCTCGGCGAACCCGGCGGAAGCGGGGTGGCACCGTCACTGCCACTCCCGGACGCGGCGGCCTGGGACCAGCGGAAAAGCGTTGGGGGGGTGGGGGGGCTGGAGATGGGCGGTTGAGCCGAGCCGCAGGGCCCAACTGCAGTTGCCGAGTCCGGGTGTTGGGCGCGCTGCGCTGTCCCAGTGGCCGGCAGGTGGGAGGACCGGCCCGCGAGCTGGGACCGGGTGAAGGTGGGTGGTGACCCAGAGTTGGGGTGGGCTGAGAGGGAAGGGGTCCCTGCGGCGCTGCAGAAACTGGCAAGTCGTCTCAGAGCATTGGAAAGAATACTGATTATTTCCTGAGCACCTATTATGTCCCAGTCCCCGCTCTTAAGTGCTAGGGATCCTACTGTGAACCAGGTAGACAATGGCCCTGGCCTCCTGGAACTTATATTCTAACGAAGGGACAGACAAGAAAACACGTAGAGTTGATGATAAGTCTTATGAAGAAAATACACAGTAAGAAATGGGGAGGGGACTGGCGTAGTAACCTGGGCATGGGAGGGAGACGGGAGATGGGGTGGTTTAAGTCAGAGGAAGGAGATGGGGAGGGGTTGGGAAGCCTTTTCCAAGGAAGTGTCTTTTGGCCAGAGACCAGAAAGAAGTGAGCAAGCCACGAAGAATGATTCAAGCAGAGGGAACGGTGTTGACCTTGAAAGATGTTTAACTGCTGTGCAGATGAGAATAGCTTTGTAGGTTTTTGCAAGGTGAAATCTGGAGTTTTCTTAGAAAATTACGGGTCATCCATTCATTTAGCGCTTTATTCCTTAAGTGTGAGAGAAGGGGAGTAAGGCCCGGTGCCCTAGGCAATACACTCTTAATAATTTTGTCCCAATGGAATGCATAGACTAAATTTAGAACTTCCATTTGTTTTCAAGAAGAGTTCACCTGAATTAATTTTACAAATAACCAAGTAGCACCTCACTTTTTTAAGAAAAGTGTATTTACTTGAGTTAAAAGAGTCGTGGGTTGTTTATGTCATCTGTTTCTGGTTTTGTTCCCACTTCCTCCCCCCCCCCCCAAAGAGACAAGTAGCAGACAGAGGGAAGGGAGAGAGATGAGGCTGGGGGTAAGAAGTCTGAAGAGCAAAATGGAAAGAAGTAACAAGGAGGCTGTGGAAGAGTCAAAGGAACGGACTGTCCTAATTCTTTGCCTCCTAAACTCAGGAAATAATACTAGTGCTTCACGCAACATCCCAGCCAGTCCCCACAATGATACATCCACCACAGGAGAGGAGGGAATGGACTCAGACATGACTCCACCACAGCTCACTGGAGCAATTTAGGCCAAAGGTGGCTCACTTCAAACATTTCACATTAAATGGCAAAAATAAGCCATGTTAAATCACGGAATTTTGTAACAGCAAGATTACCCAACCCCTGCTTATTTTGCCGATGGAGAAACTGCTAGAGACAAAATGTAGAGGTTCCATTTTTACCATATCCAGCTCTGTCCCTTTTCTCTCCCTGGAACCCTTAACTTCATAAAATTCTTCCCACTGGCTGCTGAATGAGTGGAAAGAGCTTTGTGGAAGACCCCAGAATGGAGTTCATCTAAGACATCATTAGAATTATATGAGGTTTCACTTTCTTCCACAGCTATTTATTGCTATGCCCCATGGCCAGTGGGCTAAGTCATACTTTAGCTCTCACGGAGTTTTAAGTAGATAGAGCAAATAAATAACTAGCCAATTACAATTTACAGGAAGCAGTACCTTGAAGAGGAATTGGAGGGAGAGTCAATTCTTAGGATAGCAGAGAGATGGAGAGCAACAAACGGGATGTGAGTATTAAGAATGTACATCAGATTGATATCAAACTGTTTTGTCATGGTGACGTTAATACCGATCGTCTTCCTAAACTTCCATTGTCTTGATCATGTATGACATACCTAAGTGGTGGTGGGACAGACTGTGGCAACTCCAAAAACTTGGTCCATTCCCACATTCTCTCCGTTCACGATTAATTAGTATTTGCCCCTTGTGGTGGTTTGCGCTTTGATGTTACCAAGAATAATAAGGACAAAGTATCCATTTCAGCATTGTAATGGCAAATAGGCCTTGGGAAAATTATACATAACCGGACTTGGAGGAATGTCCTTGAAAAGAGCCGCGCGGCCATGTAGGTGTGAAGAGTAATATATGAAACCACAATAATAAGAACTATTACAGAGCAGACTCTAGAGTGTAACTGAATCCTATCAGTTGTGAAGCATTGCGATACAAATCCCCAAAAAGGTATTAAGTAATGTTTCACCCTTTGGAATGAGATGGGGATAGGGTAGACACCATATGGTGGCTAAAATTACATACTGCCTGAAGTGAGTGGTTTACCACATGTGATCACATCTAGAAAGACTTTAAATAAGGTTGCTTCTGGGAATTCTTTGGTACCTTGAATGGCTGGCATTTCAACCTGCCACATTTTCTCCTGAACTTTTTAATAGTCATGCCCAGGGAAGCAAACTTGGGGAAGCAATTCCTCTTCCTTAGCATACTTTCCAAAAGATGAACATTTTGGAAAATTCTACAAGTCAACACATCTTAAAAGAGGATGCATTTACATGACAACTGTTGAGACTATTTTTTAAAGTTTATTTTTATTTATTTTGAGAGAGAGAGAGAGAGCAAGGGGAGAGGGGCAGAGAAAAAAGGGAGACAAAATACCAAACAGGCTCTGTGCTGACAGACAGCCCGACGCGGGGCTCGAACCCACGAGCGGTGAGATCATGACCTGAGCCAAAGTCGAGTCGGACCCTTAACTGACTGAGCCACCCAGACGCCCCTGTTAAGACTATATTAGAAAGACAGTAGAGAAAGCACTGCAAGAGCAAGATATGAAACACAAATTAGAGTGATTATTTTTTTCAATTATTTTAAAAAAACTTCTCTACCGATCAAGAGCAAAGCCAGTGTACCACCTGCTGTCCCAGACCCCTACCCAGCTCCCCCTGCTGCATATTTATTTACTTTAATAATTAGATTTGGCTCCTTACTTTATTTCCCATTTCAAAAATCACAGGATTGTCTACCTCTGTTATTTGTGGGCTTCTACCTACGCCAACCTTATCATTATTAAGATATCATAGTTGCTGTTTTATTTTAAAAGTACATGCCTACAAGACATTGTAGTAATACAAAAATCGAAGGATAAAGTCTCCTGAATTTTGGTGATAATTAAGGGTAAGTAAAGGCTTGAGATTGTTGTTGCTGTCATTATTGGCATTGAAAACAGAGACTTTACTTTTGACCTGGTGATTTTGACATAGCCAGATATAAATGGCTGTGAAAGTTTGTCTTATTTCATATCTATTAGCCACACCATGATGAGCTCTTTACGTGACGTCTCTCTTTGCCAATTATTTTGACAGTTAAATTAGATCATATATTCTAAGCTCGTGGCAAGGTATTTGGCTATGGAGGGAAAAATCCAGTTCTTCCCTACTAGGATTCTCTCCTGTGGGTCTCATTACTCCTCACACAAAACAGTTCAGTTCTGGTCACCTGTGTAGAGCTTTTTCCTCACACCAAGCAATTTTCTGACACCACTTGGTTGTCCTACAATTTAATTCAAGCGGACACTATCTATTTAGAGATAGTGTCAGATTCTACAGGTTAAGGACTCAGTCCCACTAGACTGACCCTCCCCCCAGTACAAACACACACACACCAGACACAGTTGCAAGTCCTGGTTATACCTGTACTTTTTTTTTTTTTTTAACGTTTATTTATTAGAGAGAGAGAGAGAGAGAGCAGGGGAGGGCAGAGAGAGAGGGAGACACTGAATCCGAAGCAGGCTCCAGGCTCTGGGCTGTTGGCATGGAGCCTGACTCGGGGCTCAAACTCACGGACCGTGAGATCATGACCTGAGCTGAAGCCGGATGCTTAACTGACTGAGCCACCCAGGCGCCCCTATACCTGTACTTCTCTCCAAATGGCCATAGATCAGAGGTTCCAATGACCCCCTCTTTGGATTTGACTTATTTGCTGGAGTGGCTCACAAAAGTCAGGGAAACACTTAGGTTTACCAGTTTATTAAAGAATATAATAAAGGATATAGATGAAAAGATACATAGGGCAGGTCTGGGTGGTTCCCAAGGGTTGGAGCTTCTATCCCCCTGGAGTTGGGATGAGTCACCCTCCCAGTGTGCATGTATTCACCAACCCGAAAGCTCTCTGAACCCCCTACTATTGGGATTGGATGGAGCTTCCTCACGCAGATGTGATCAATTATTAACTCCATTTCTAGCCCCTCTCCCTGCTCTGGAGGATGAGGAGGTAGGGCTGAAAATTCCAAGCTTTTAACCATGGCTTGATCTTTCTGGTGACCAGCCCCCATTGAGGAATTCACTACTCATTAATCTGAGGAGTCACCTCAGTAGAACAAAAGATGCTCCTCGTACTCTCATCACTTAGGAATTTATAAGGGTCTTAAGAGCTGTGTGTCAGGGATGGGGTCAAAGACGAATATTAGAACAGTAGATGCTTGTAATGTTCTTATCACTTGGGAAATCACAAGGGTTTAAGGAACCCTGTGCCAAGAACTGGGCATACAGAAAATCTTAAGTAATTGGGAACTTACTATTATTTAAATACATTGATTCGTGAGGCAGATGTTATTATCGGAATTCAAGGTTTAAGATCTACAGATAAGTTTTCAAGGTCACACAACTAGACAGCCAGAGCATGCTAGAGCTGACCTATGATCAGTGTCTTTATACCACAGTCCTCTTTCTTTCCTTTTGTTTTACATTGTTCTGGTAGACGTATCAAGAGGTACAGAATTCAGAAGCAAATAGGAGAAACCGATGACCATGTTAAAAAGATAACCTACATTATTATTACCCATTGGGTTTTAGTTTAGGTTCAAGAGGAGATTGGGAAGGAATATAGAGTTAGAAAACTAAATCTAGAGGTGCCTGGGTGGTTCAGTCGGTTAAGTAACCGATTCTTGATTTCGGCTCAGGTCATGATCTCATGGGTTCGTGAGTTTGAGCCCTGCATTGGACTCTGCACTGACAGTGCAGAGCCTGCTTGGGATTCTCTGTGGCTCCCTTTCTCTCTGTTCCTCCCAGGCTTGTGCGCGCGTGCGCTCTCTCTCTCTCTCTCAAAATAAATAAATAAACTTAAAAAACCTATATCTAAAGACTGTCAAACATCTTTGTCCTCTAGCCCAATGTAACTCGTCAGCTTCCTAGGTTAGGGAATACCATGGAGATACGGGGGTACACAAATATCACTTATATAAATCATGGTGGGAATCAGATATATAGTTCTTTTTTTCAGGTATTGAGTAATAAAATAATTTATGAAATAATAATAAGTAGGATTGCTCTTCTGGAAAATGCAATCATTCTCTATGATTCATTTATTCATTATATATTTCAAATAGTGCCTACGGTAGGTCCGACTGCTGCCAAGGACAGCCCTCATGTTGCTTATATTCTGGCAAAGGAAGCGATACACTCTTTTTTTTTTTAATGTTTATTTGTTTATTTTAAGAGAGAGAATGCACGCAGGGGAGGGGCAGAGAGAGAGGGGGTGAGGGAGAAACCCAAGCAGGCTCCATGCTGTCAGCACAGGGCCCGATGCAGGGCCCAACCATCAGACGCTTAACCGACTGAGCCACCCTGGTGCCCTGGATGTGATATATTCTATGAGGAAAAATAAAGCAAGGGTGCCCGGGTGGCTCAGTCGGTTAAGTGTTGGACTTCGGCTCAGGTCATGATCTCGCGGTTCGTGAGTCTGAGCCCCAAGTGGGGCTCTGTGCTGACAGCTCAGAGCCTGGAGCCTGCTTCGGATTCTGTGTCTCCCTCTGTCTCTGCCCCTCCCCTGCTCGTGCTCTGTCTGTCTGTCTGTCTCTCTCTAAAATAAATATACATTAAAAATTTTTACAAAGCAAAAAGAAAACCAGGTGAAGGCACAGATGTTGGAATAGGAGGGTAGCGTTGCACACTCTAAATAATGTGGTCAGGGAAGGCCTGTCCAAGGTGAAGTTGAGCAGAAACCAGAACGACAATAAGGAGCAAGTCATGAGAAGATCTGAAGAAAGTGTGTCACATAGAGGAAAGATGAGGTGTAAAGATCCTGGAGTATAAAGGTTTAGCAGACTGGAGCAGGGGTCCATAAAGTGTTCTGTGCAGAGCCAGATTGCAAATACGTTAGGCTTTGTAGGCCTCTTGTCTCTGTTACGGCTATTCAGCTCTGTTGTCATATGTTAAAGCAGAGCCAGAGACATTCTGTAAACAAACATGGCATGGGTGGGTTATAATGGAATTTTATTTGTTTTTTTAAATCTTATTTAAAATTTTTTTAATGTTTATTTTTGAGAGAGATGGAGCGCAAGTTGGGGAGGAGCAGAAAGAGGGGGACACAGAATGTGAAGCGGGCCTCAGGCTCTGAGCTGTCAGCACAGAGCCCGATGCGGGGGTCGAACTTACAAACTGTGAGATCATGACCTGAGCCGTAGTTGGACACTTAACCAACCGAGCCACCCAGGCGCCCCAGCAAGAATTTTGTTTTTCAATGTTTATCTATTTATTTGGGGAGAGAGAGGGAGAGAGAGGGAGAGAGAGGAGAATCCCAAGCAGTCTCCGTACTGAGCGTGGAACCCAGTGCGGGGATTGATCTCCCAACCTTCAGATCATGACCTGAGCTGAAATCAAGAGCCGGATGCTTAACTGACTGAGCCACCCAGGTGCCCCAAAGAGGCAAGAATTTTTTAAATGAACATTTCCGTGCTTAAGAAATAGAATCTTCTATATAGGTCGTGTAAGAGTCTCCTCTAGCTTCTTACCATGCCAGAAGTCTCCGTGTTTCTGAATTTTTGTCTTTGTCTAAGGGAGAGTCTTCTTAAGAGATACTATGGTATGGATATAGTAGAAAGGGAAATTTTGATGATACAAAGGAAATACTTTCAGGTCAGACTTCTTGAGGAGGTAAGAGGGAAGGTGACCCAGGTCTCTACTGGGGGGTGGGGGATGGGGGCTGGCCTTACCACCTGGGAGCAGGAGACACATCCATTTCAACTGGAGGGCTGCTCAGTGTGTAGATTCTGACAGTCAAGCTGGTAGACTTGGTGGTGAAGTAGGAAGATGAGGAATTTCTCTCCTCTGGTTTTCAGTGAAATTAGAAATGAGATTATCATTTGAAGAGCAAGGAAAAGGTGTGAACTTGTCTCCTGGGAGAATAGGTAGTGAACTGATTTCAGAAATTAAAGCTTTGTGGGGCGCCTGGGTGGCTCAGGGGGTTAAGCGTGTAGTGCGGATTTTGTCTCAGGTCATGATCTCATGGTTTATGAGTTTGAGTCTGGAGTCTGGCTGTGCGCCGGCATTGCGGAGCCTGCTTGGATTCTCTCTGTCTCTCTGCCCTTCCCCTGCTTGCTCTCTCTCTTTCTCCTTCAAAATAAATAAACTTAAGAAAGAAAGGAAGGAAGGAAGAAGAAAGAATGAAAGAAAGAAAGAAAGAAAGAAAAAGAAGAAAGCTTTGTAGAGCAGTGCTGAGAGCCCACTTGAGATCATCACCTAATCTAAATTAATCCACTAGGCACGGTTGTGGATTTTCCTCCCAGCCATTTGTTTAGTTAGTGAGTGCAAGGCAAACAGAGTAAGTAGAGTTGGAATCAACCAAGGGCTGGGCTCTTACCAAGGAATACAGCGGGAGGGAAGAAGTGCCAGAGTTGTAAGTTGTGCAGAGGAGCCCGTAGAGCGATGAATGAAATGATTTAGGTTCGGTGAGGTCAGAAGTAAAAACAGAAGAAGAGTGATCAGCAGTGAAAACTTAATGGGGTCGATGGCTTAGAGATCCTACTTGTATTAAGAAATTGTTGCAGAGGTGATGGTCAGTGTGAGATGCAAGAAAGAGGTTTTGGAAGGAATACCTCTATCATTAATGGCCAGGCCTGGGATATCCCCGTGGGAATAAGTGACGGAGGTGGGCTGGAAAACAAGATGACTGGAAATGAGTGGACAAGGAACTGAGAGGCCAGCACATTGTTTCCAGGGATGACAGAGTGCCTAGGAATGATGATGATAGGGCTGGTGTAACCAAGAGAATGAATCAGGTTTTAGAATTTCCAGGGAATGAGGGGAAGTAAGCCAGGAGATCAGCAGATGATTACAGTATCCTGATGACATGTACCTCAAAGGATCTGAGTCTTGAGGAACTAGAAGATGAGAAATCGTTTGGAATAGACACTGTGGAGCTCCGTTAAGAATTACAACTGAAATGCTGACCCAGTCCGTAGCACTTTGACGGGAGGGAGAAACCCTGGCTTGGAAGTTCAGAAAGGGGATCATGGAAGAAGTGGCATTTATGGGGGACTTTGAAAGCTGAAAAGAATGAGAGAAATAGTTTTGGAAAGCTATTTCCAGCCAGAGAAGGCTATTACGAAAGAAGAAGGAGTTAACACCGTCTGTTCCGCCCACGCCCACGACTGGTGCTTCTGGCCATCTTCCTTCAGGCCTGTTGCTAGTGTTAACAGCGGCAGCGTGTCAGTGGGCCACTAGGTGGCAGTGCATACCCTTGAGGATATACAGCCCACCCTGGGACTGTGGGTTTTTGTGAGGGCTGGAAATGAAAATCTAGCCCCAGCATAGCTGAGGGGATTGGTGTATTGGTGTATTTAGTAAGGCTTGAAAGTGTTGTCATGGTCTTAGCATTAAAGGGGCAAAGCCCTCAAGAGAAGAGAATAAACTTGAGAGCATTAAAGATAAAAGTATGATGTGTAAGAAGTAAAGGCTGCACTTTCTTGCACCATACACAAAAATAAACTCAACGAATGAAAGCCCTGAATGTGGGAACTGAAGCCATGAAAACTCCTAGAGGAGAGCATAGACAGTCATCTCTTTGACATCAGTCAGCCTTAGCAACATTTTCCTAGCTCCGTCTCCTCCGGCAAGGGGAACAAAAACAAAAATAAACTATCGGGACTACACCCCAATAAAAAGATTTGCAGAGAAGAAAATCACCAACAAAATGAGAAGGCAACCTACTGAATGGGAGAGGATGTTTGCAAATGAAAATGTGGTATATATCTACAATGAAATATTACTCAGCCATTAAAAAGAAAGAGATCTTGCCATTTGGGAAAACATGGATAGACCTAGTGGGTGTTGCGCTAAGTGAAATAAGTCAGACAGAGAGAAACAAATACCATATGATTTCACTTACATGTGGAATCTAAAACACAAATGAGCAAACACACAAACAAAGTGAAAGTGGACACATAGAGACAGAGACAGAAAACACACTTTTGGTTGCCAGAAGGAAGGAGAACGTGAGGATGGGCAAAATGGTTGAAAAGGAGAGGGAGATACAGGCTTCTAGTGATGGAATGAATACATCATGGGGATGAAAGGCACAGCTTCGAGAATACAGTCAACGGTATTGTAATACTGTCATATGGTGACAGATGGTAACTTCACTTCCTGTGGTGAGTGTAGCTTGGCCTACAGATTTGTGGAATCACTTTGTTGTACACCTGAAACTAATGTAACACCGTGTGTTGACTCTACTTAAAAAAAAAAAAAAAAGAAGAAGAAGAAGCAAAGTCCTAAAGAAGGAAGCACAGAGAAAGGAAGAGACTTGCAGACCTGTGGTAACGGGGGGAAGTGGGCCCCAGAGCAATACTGAAAGACAGAAGCAGTGATCTCCTCCTCCTCCTTCTCCTAATTTTTTTTTACTTCTTTACTCACAAATTGGAATAATTTTGAAAAACTGTGTACCCTTCTTACACATTGTTAAGTTAACATCTAAGATAAAATTTTTCAACATTTCCATAGCTTCCAGGGATTAATTTTTCTGCTGTCGAGTATATGAAATATGTGCTTTCACGGCCATTGCTGGACTTTCTAGTGCCTTTGTGCAAATTTGGAAACGAATTCCCTGTGGGAAAAAACAGGATGGGCAGGTTTTCTAGGGATGGTGCCCTTGGGCAAAGAAAAAAGGCGCATCCCCTTTTGGCCAAGGAGCAGGGCCTGGCCAGTGGGTTGCAGACTATATTTCAGCCTCTGCTTACCGTAGGAAACTGCACGACCAGGTTTCACCCTCCACCTGCCCCCTCAACTGCACCACCATACACACAGGACTTGTAGATTTTTTTGTGTGTAAAAACGTTTTAGAAATACAGACTAAATGGCAAAGCCAGAAAGCCCATTTACACTGATATTCTGTCAGAAAAAGTCTTAAGTTGTTTTATTTCAAATTAAAATGCTAATTAAGATCCCTGTGTCCACGATCTTACTTCTTAGTTCTAAGACAGGTGCTGTGGGACTTTACTTCGGGTTTCTTTACCAGTTGCTGCTTCTGAAACGTTAGCACACTGAAGAGTCACTTGGAAGGCTTGTTAATACAAATTTCGTGGTCTCCCCCTTTGACTCAAGGTCTAGGGAGGAGCTGAACAGTTGCTTGGCTACCACGCTCCCAGGAGATGCTGATGTTGTCCATCCATGGGTGATCCCACTTTGAGGAACCTTGGATGAAATAAGGCTGCTTTCATAGTTCCCGTCTATGCCCTAATGATTGTCAACAGCACTGTCCCTGAGGAGCGATGCGCTCTCAGATTTTGCCTGTTGCACCACTGTAAAAATTTAAGATAGGTTAGAGATTAGCTTTTCTTTTGCAGAGTAGGTGAAAGTAGTGAAAAGTGGGAAAGAAAAGTGAGCAAACCTTTTTTTTTTTTTTTTCAGTTTATTTACTTATTTTGAGAGAGACAGAGAGAGCCGGTGTGTGAGCAGGTTAGGGGCATAAAGAGAGGGAGAGACAGACTACAAAGTAGCAGTCTCCATGCTGTCAGTACAGAGCCCAGCTTGAGGCTGGAACCCACGAACCATGAGATCATGACCTGAGCCGAAGTTGGATGCTTAACAGACTGAGCCACCCAGGCACACCAAACTAGGCACATTCTTTTTTTTTTTTTTTTTTTTTAGTGTTTATTTATTTATTTTTTTTTTGAGAGAGAAACAAAGTGCAAGCAGAGGAGGGGCAGAGAGAGAGACACATACACAGAATCTGAAGCAGGCTTCAGGCTCTGAGCTATCAGCACAGAGCCTGACATGGGGCTTGAACTCATGAACTGCGAGATCATGACCTGAGCCGAAGTCTGATGCTTAACCAACCAAGCCACCCACGCGCCCCACTAGGCACACATTCTTAAGCAGTTTTATGAAAGAAAACACATGAAAGTTGGAGATCTGGAAAATTATTTCATCAAAAATGGGTTGGGGGGGAAGGAAGGGATGTGTAGGTGGTGCCTAGGAATTTTTAAGGCAGTGAAACTATGCTGAATGATACTGAGGGGAGGTACAAGTCATTATACATTTGGCCAAACACCAAGAGTAAACGCTAATGTAAACTGACATTGAGTGATAATGATGTGGCAGTATAGGTTGATCAGCTTTAACAAATGTAACATTCTGGCAAAGGGTATTGATAATGGATCTTGAAACAAACAAACAAACAAAAACAAAACCCAAAAACCCTGTCGTCTGAAAATAAATAAGAACTGCCATTGACAAACGTATCTTAAAAGGGTGTAACCCATCTTGGATTGCCTGATGTCCAGAGTAAGGGGTAAGGGGTTACTCTAGGACGTGATGAAGTCATTTTATTGAGCAAAAGACACTTTGATTTCCAACGTTCCATACAAAGAGAAAGGCCTCTGAGGAAATTCCGCCTGTGGGATGAACTGTCCACAGATCTCTGGTTCAAGGAACCTTCACTCCCAGGGCTTTGTGGAACTCGGTGCCAACAGCTCAGAACTTCACGATTTCCAGAGAACTTTAATATGTGTTACTTAATCTTCCCAATAATTCAATGCCTAGTACCGATGCTGCAGAACTAAACCAGAAAGCACAAGTCAGCCAAGGTATACTCGTTTGTAATAGGCCTTTTCACTTTTATACAATAAATTCTTTTGAACATCTGAAGCTGCAGAGTATAAAACGAACTCTCTGCCATCATGGAAGCTATTGTATGCTTAAAACATGACGATTTATGACTTTTTCGATATCTACCAACAGATTTCCTTTTATCATTATGTTTCATTCAATACTAAGCATTTTTTCCTCTTTCTTATTTCTGTAGCTGAGCTAGATGGATGGGAGGAAATGAGCCAGAAGTATGGTGGGTGACTGGGACAATCTACACATGTACTCTACACAGATCATTGAAAGTTAATAGTATCATATTCCTCAGCCTAAGGAGAAGGCACGAAGGGCTTTTACTGATCGATAATTGTATTAGGTACTTCACTACTTTATCTGATTTAATCCTCTTGACAATTTATGAGATGGAACAGAACTTTAGCGTCCTGGTTAGGGTTGCCAGATAAAATAGTTTTTAGGTGTAAGTATGTCTGAAACATTGCGTGGGCACATGAATACTATAAAAAGTATACATCATTCATTTTAAATTCAAATGTAATGGCATTCCGTTTGTTTGGTTTTTGCTAAATCTGGCAACTTCCTGTTTCTGTTATCCCTCATGTTTAGAATGAATTACTTTTCTTCAAAAAATGCATTGCAACACATTACACAACTTAAACGAATTGTTTGGCTAATAAAGGCATATCTCAGGGATATTGCAGGTTCCGTTCCAGACCAGCACAGTAAAGTAAGTCAGATGAATTTTGTGGTTTCCCAGTGCATATAAAAGTTATATGTACACTATACTATAGTCTGTTAAGTGTGCACTAGCATGATGCCTAAAAAAAACAATGTACCTGTCTTATTAAAAAATACTTTAGGGGGCTCCTGGGTGGTTCCGTTGTCAAGCATCCAACTCTTTGAGCTCAGGTCATGATCTCATAGTTCATGAGTTTGAGCCCCACGTGGAGCTGACAGAGCTGACAAGCAGAGCCTGCTTGGGATTCTCTTGTCTTCTTCTCTCTCTGCCCCTCCCCTGCTCATCCACTCTTGCTCGCACTCTTTCTCTCTCTCTCTCTCTCTCTCTCTCTCAAAAATAAACAAATATTTAAAAAAGAAAACACTGTAGGGGTGCCTGGCTGGCTCAGTTGGTTAAGTGTCTAGTGATTTTGGCCTCAGGTCATGATTCCAGGGTCATGGGATTGAGCCCTGCATTGGGCTCTTCACTGAGCATGGAGCCTGCTTTTGAGATTCTCTCTCTCTCTTTCTGTTCCTCCCCCCCACCACACACACACCAAATAAATTTTAAGAAAAATATTTAAAAAATACTTTATTTCATAGAAATGCTAACCATCATCTGAGCTTTTTGCTGGTAGAGGGTATGCCTTGATGTTGATGACTGATGACTGATCACGGTAGTGGCTAAAGAATGGGGTGGTTCTGGCAGTTTCTTTCTTTCTTTTTTTTTCTTAAATAACTTGTAGGGCCAATGTGGGGCTTGAACTGAAGACCCCCCCAGATCAAGAGTTGTGTGCTCAGGGTGCCTGGTGGCTCAGTCAGTTAGTTAAGCATCTGACTCTTGACTTCAGCAGATCATGATCTCAGTGTTTGTGAGATCAAGCCCCGCATCAAGCCCTGTGCTGACAGCATGGAGCCTGTTTGGGATTCTCTCTCTCTGTCTCTCTCTGCTCCTCCCTCGCTAGATCTCTCCTCTCTCTTTCTCTCTCTCTCAAAATAGATAAACTTGGGGAAAAAAAGAGTTGCATGCTCATCAATGTGCCATCCAGGCACCCAGTGGCAATTTCTTAAAATAAGAAAACAGTGCAGTTTGCCCCATTGATTGACTCCTCCTTTCATGAATGATTTCTCGGTAGTACGCGATGCTGTGTGGTAACATTTCACCCACAGGACAACTTTCAAAGTTGGACTCAATCCTCTCACACGCTGCTGCTGCTCTAGCAGCTAAAATATACGTAATATTCAAAATAGGTTGTTGTCGTTTCAACAATCTTCACAGCGTCTTCACCTGGAGCAGATTCCATCTCAAGAAACCACTTTCCTTGCTCATGCATAAGTAGCATCTCCTCATCTGTTCAAGGTTTATCATGAGATTCCAGCAATTCCGTCACACCTGCAGGCTCCACTCTGATTGTAGTTCTCTTGCCGTTTCTACCACATCTGCAGTCCCTTCCCCACTGAGGGCTTGAACTTCTCCAAGTCATCCAGGAGAGTTGGAATCACTGTCTTCCAAACTCCTGTTCATGTTGATGCTTTGACCTCTTCCCACGAACCCCAGATGTTCTTACTGGCATCTAAAATGGTAAATCCCTTCCAGAAGGTTTTCAGTTTACTTTGCCAAGATCCATCAGAGGAATCACCGTCCAGCTAAAGCCTGATAAAATATGTTTCTTAAATCCTATGACTTGACATAGACTTCTCCTTTGATCCGCGCACTGCAGCGTGGACGTGGTGTTAGCAGGCATGAAAACAGCATGAATCTCGTGGCACATCTCCATCAGAGCTCCTGGGTGACCAGGTGCGTTGTCAGTGAGCAGTCCTGTTTGGAAAGAAGTCTCTTCTTCTGAGCAGTGGGTCTCAGCGGTGGGTAAAATATCAGTAAACCGTGTTGTAAACAGATGTGCTGTCGTCCGGGCTTTGCTGTTCCGTCTGGCAGAGGCAGAGGAGAGTTAGCGTAGTGCTTGAGGGCCCTGGGACTTTCAGAATGTGAATGAGCACTGGCTTCACCTTCGTCACCAGCTGCATCTGCCCACGAGAGAGAGTCGGCCTGTCCTCTGAAACTTGGAAGCCAGGCCCCGACTTCTCCTCTGTCGCTATGAAAGTCCTAGATGGGATCTTCTCTCAACAGAAGGCTGTCTGTCTACACTGAAGATCTGTTGTTTAGGGTGGCCACCTTCATGAATTACCTGAGCTAGATGTTCTGGGCCACCTGCTGCAGCTCCTACATCCGCACTTGCTGCTTCACCTTGCACTTTTATGTTATAGAGATGACTTCTTCCCTGAAACCCCATGAACCAATCTCTGCCAGTCAGACTTCTTCTGCAGCTTCCTCACCTCTCTCAGCCTGCATAGGATTGAAGAGACTTAGGTCCTTGCTATGGATTAGGCTTTGGCTTAAAGGAACATGTGACTGGTTTGATAGCTATCCAGACCACTAAAACTTTTTCCATTATCAGCAATAAGGCTGTTTCATTTCCTTATCATTTCTGTGTTCACTGGAATAGCACTTTTCGTTTCCTTTTCATTTCCAAGAACGTTTTCTTTGCATTTATAACTATTTGATACAAGAGGCCTGTCTCAGCTTTGAACATGCCTTCCTCACTAAGCTTAATCCTTGCTAGCTTTTGATCAGAAGTGAGAGACGTGCAACTCTTCCTTTCACTTGAACACTTAGAGACTATTGTAGGGTTTTTAAGTGGCCTAATTTCAGTATTGTTGTGTTTTGGGGAATGGGGAGGCCCAAGGAGAGCGAGAGAGTTGGGGGAATGGCCAGACGGTGGAGCAAGTCAGGCCACACACATTTATCCATTAAGTTCACCATCTTATATGGAACCATTTGGGGCACCCCAAAACAATTATAATAGTAATGTCAACAATCACTGATCACAGATCACCAAAAGAAATACGATAATAATGAAAAAGTTTGAAATATTGTGAGAATTACCAAATGTGACAGAGATATAAAGGGAGCAAATGCTGTTGGAAAAATGGTGCCAATAGACTTGCTCAAGGCAGGATTGCCACAAACCGTACGTTTATAAAAAATACAGTATCTTCAAAGCACAATAAAGCAAAGTGCAGTTAAAAAAAAAAGTGTGCCTATAATTCTGTCCTACTGATGATTATATTGGTAGAGGAGCCAAAAGTTAGAGGCAAAAGGTTGTTAATGCTCTCAATGACTTTCACAGGAATGTACTGAAGAAACTGTAGGAAATCCCAGAAATTTACCATCTACTTTTCCAAGATTTTTCTGATTCTCAAGTCTTCAGTCCTAACTTCAGTGAAGAATGATTTATTTCTCTTTACCTCTCAACCTTAAGAATAGATATGTTGGTGAAATATTACAGTGAGAATTGTAAAATTTTGAAATTGGAAGAGACCTTACAGACAATGTAATTTTTGCAATTTCCAGAACCTGGCTCTGATTCTTTCTTTCTTTTTTTCTTTCTTTCTTTCTTTCTTTCTTTCTTTCTTTCTTTCTTTCTACCTTTCTTTCTACCTTTCTTTCTTTCTTTTTTATTTTGCTAAGTTTATTTGTTAATTTTGAGAGAGAGTGAGAGCAAGTGCAAGTAGAGAGGGGCAAAGAGAGAGGGAGAGAGAATCCCAAGCAGGCGCAGTGCTGTCAGTACGGAGCCTGACATGGGGTTCAAACTCAGGAATCATGAGATCATGGCCTGAGCTGAATCAAGTATCGGACACTTAACTGAGTGAGCCACCCACGCGCCTCTGCCTCTGATTCTTAAGCAAGAGGCATTGTTTCTAGGATTTTGCATGGTGGAGTTTCTCATACCTACTGCTGCGGGGTGTCAGCACACCTTACCTTTCCCCTTTTCTTGCCTCTGCTCCCTCCCAGACACCTCTCCCTGTCTAAGTACCGAACTTGCCAAATATTTTTTGTCCTTAGGTTATAAAATGTTATCTATGGCTCCAAAGTGGCAGTGATAAAGGAGAAAGAAAGTGATATGGAACAATTAGAGATGAAAATAAACATGCCCCAGACATGAGATAATCCCCCTGGTGAAACTGACAGGCCTGAAGAATAGTTCTTCCCAACGTGGGAGGGAGAGACAGGGAAAGGTCAGTCTGCACAGGCTCCTTGTAGTGGATAAACGTGAGATCATTCTTCCCAAACCAATAGAATTCAAGGTCATGAATGCTAAAGGAGAGTAAATGTCAAGTTAGTCAGCACCTGATCTCTAATGAATATGTAACCTTGCCTCTGTTCTGGAGAAACAAACAGATTAGCTGAAATATTTTCTAAAAGACTTTCTTTTACAAGGAGGGCCACCAGCTCTCAGAAAGGCTTTTCTCCATGGTAAGACAGGACATATCTAGAAGCTTGCAGTGGCTTTAATCCATAATATATCTCTAAGGGATTAGGGCCAAAGTTTCAGTATATAATAGTTGATCAATAAATGTTTATTGAATGAATACCCCCAGGTCAAGTTCTGTATTATTTTTTCTGCTTTGTCACAACTATTTCTACGGCTTATTTTTGTTCTCTATAGTTTAGGAAAAACAAAATCAAACAATATCTGCCTCTCAAGGAAATTTACTTGAAAATAGAGGTTTGAGTCAGATGTGCATATCAAGTCCTTTTGGTACCTGATATTCTTTTTTTTTAGGTTTTATTTATTTAAAAAAAATCTTTTAATGTTTATTCATTTTTGAGAGACAGAGCATGAGTGGGGAAAGGGCAGAGGGAGAGGAAGACACAGAATCCAAAGCAGACTCCAGGCTCTGAGCTGTCAGCACAGAGCACATCGTGGGGCTTGAGCTCACTGACCTAATCATCACCTGAGCTGAAGTCGGAGCCTTAACTGACTGAGCCACCCAGGTGCCCATTTAGGTTTTATTTATTTAAGTAATCTCTACATCCACAACCCCAAGATTAAGATCTCGGACCACAACCCCGAGATTAAGAGTTGCACGCTTCTTTGACCGAACTAGCCAGGCCCCCACCTTTACCTAATATTTTGAGCCCACTTGCCAGTCATCACCACCTGTTAGTATAAGAGCCCCTAACTAGTTTTAGTAATCTTAGTAATCTTTCTAAAATTCATGCTCATGTTTTTAGTGTGCTGAACCTGTTAGCTGTCTCTGTGGTACTCAGAATAAAGTCCAAACCCCTTAACCTAGCATATTAAGCCTTTTGTGATATGATCCCTACTTACTTCCTGGCGTCTTCTCATCCCTTGGCCCTCTACACTTCAGCCATGCAGAAATTTCTGCAGGCTCACAAACCTACCAGACTCTGTCCTTCAAGCTCTTTCTCACAGTGAACCCTCAACCTAGAACACTATTTTCTCTTATCTCCCTCCCTCCTATATTGTCAGGACAACTACTTTAAAGCCTTCAGGTCTTTCTCAACTTATCTTCTCAAAGAGGAAGCCTTCCTGGTCACTACCACACCCTTCCTTCTGCCTGAATTTTGTATCTCTTCCCCAAGTCCCCCATGCAAGACCGGAAGTCATGCACTGCTGGGGGCGAAGGGGGAGCTTATTCAACATAACTCTGATGTGCATGGTAATCTGGGGTGTGCAAACACGATCTGCACGGTCATGTGGTGTTACCATGGGAGTTTAGGAGTCTCTGAAGTCTCCTGTGCTCCCATCTCTCATAAGGCAGATAATCTGCAGTGACGTGGCCTATTGCCATTCTGCCCCACATGACTGCTCCTTTATAATTCTAGGCCCTGAGTGCTGGGAGAAAACGAAGGGAAACTAAAGAAATTAATGTGTGCATTCAGTTTTAATACGTAACAAGGTTATGTATGGATAGTCCCATAATGGAACTGTAACTGTCAAAAAACAGAATCCCAAGCAGGTTCCTGGCTCCAAGCTGTCAGCACAGAGCCCCACTTGGGGCTTGAGCTCACAAACTACAGCTCAGATCATGACCTGAGCTGAAGTTGGATGCTTAACCAACTGAGCCATCCAGGTGCCCCTATCTAGACATGTTTTCAAGTCAGTGTATATACTTATATTTTATTCTTTTAGTAATGACATAGTATTTTATTGATACCTCTACTATTTACTCATTCTACAGTTATTGAGAGCCTACTCAATGGCAGATACCAAACTGGGCATTGAAGGAAACAGCAAGCACTTAGATTAACAGAGAAGGGTCTTTTTTAGGAAGAGTGAGTAGGGAAGTCCTTTCTCAGTAGTGACATTGAAGCTGGGACCTAAAAAAATTTGCTAGCCATGGGAGAAAAGAGCATTCTTGGCAGAGGGAACATATATAAGGTACAACAGAGCTTGTTTTCTTTTCTGTTTTTTTTTTTTTTAAAGTAGGCTCCACACCCAGCGTAGGGCTTGAACTCAGGACCATGAGATTAAGAGTTGTGTGCTCTATTGACTGAGCAAGCTAGGCACCCCTATAGGTAACATTTAAAAAAAAACAAGTTCCCTTAGATATTTATGTTGTTTCCAATTTTTTCCTCCAATTCAATGCTGCTTTAGTCTGTATATACTGCGGCAGTATTTAATCTGTGGCAGTAATTGAATCTGTACATACGGGCAGTATCCCTGTGCAGTAGAAATCATGGATCAAAACGAATATTTAAATTTTAGTAGATATTGTCAAGCTGACATCTAAAACGGTATTCAGGGGTGCCTCTGTGGCTTAGTCGGTAAAGCATCCAGCTTGGCTCAGGTCATGATCTCACGGTTCGTGAGTTCAAGCCCTACATCAGGATTTGCAATAACAGTGCAGAGACTGCTTCGGATCATCTGTCTCCCTCTCTCTCTGTCCCTCCCTGGCTCACGCTCACGTTTTCTTTCTCTCTCTCTCTCTCTCTCTCTCTCTCTCTCAATAATAAATAAACATTTAAAAAATAATAATAAAATAAAGGTTTACAAACTTTACATTTATTGCAAGTGTCTATTTTCTTTCTTTTTTTTTTTTTTTTTTGAGAGAAAGAAACAGAACAAGGTGGGGGAGGGGCAGAGAGAGAGCAGGAGATGGAGACTCCCAAGCTGTCAGCGCAGGCTCCATGCTGTCAGCGCAGAGCCCAACTCGGGGCTCGAACTCACGGACCACGAGATGGTGACCTGAGCTGAAGACGGACGCTTAACTGACTGAGCCACCCAGGCGCCCCACAAGTGTCTGTTTTCTAAAACTTCAGCCGGGCCTGGGTATTGTCAATTGTCACAGTTTTTACCAATCTCTGTAGGGGAAAACAAAAACAAAACCCTTTTTATTTTCATTTGTTTTGTTACTAAGTTTGGATGTCTTTTTGTTTGGACCATTGCTGAGTCTTCCTGTACACATGCTTGTTGCTGGGTTTGGCCTATTATTGTCTTTCATTGTTCACTTTCTTTTATTGCTATGAAAGAGCTCTTTTATATTATGAAAATTAAGCCTTTGTCATGAGTTACACACTTCTTTGCCAATTTTTAAAAATTTATTTTAATTAATTAATTTATTTATTTTGAGAGAGAGAGAAAGTGCAAGTCAGGGAGGGGCAGAGAGAGGGGAGAGAGAATCCCAAGCAGGGGCCACACTGACAGTATAGAGGCTGAGGCAGGGCTCAAAGCCACCAGCCGTGAGCTCATGACCTGAGATGAAGTCAGATGCTTAACTAATTGAGTCACTCAGGTGCCCCAATTTTTAAAAATTGATCATGTTTTATCACAATAGAGAGTTTAATTGTAGGGGCACCTGGGTGGCTCACTTGGTTGAGTGCCCAGTTCTTGATTTTGGCTCAGGTTATGATCTCACGGTTCTTGGGTTCAAGCCCCACGTCAGGCTACTTGCTGATTCTCTCTCTCAAAATAAATAAGTAAACTTAAAAGAATTGAGGGGCGCCTGGGTGGTTCAGTTGGTTAAGTGTCTGACTTCAGGTCAGGTCATGACCTCACAGCTTGTGAGTTCAGGCCCCACATGGGGCTCTGTACTGACAGCTCAGAGCCTGGAGCCTGCTTTGGATTCTGTGTCTCCCTCTCTCTCTGACCCTCCTCTGATCACACTCTGCCTTTCTCTCTCTCTCTGTCTCAAAAATAAACATTAAAAAATTTTTTTTTAATTTAAAAAAAAGAATTGAAAGTTTTAATTTTATGTGGTCATGTTTATAAGGTTTACTCTTTATAATTTGCATGTTACATGTTTTGCTTAGAACAGATCTATATTTTAAAAGGTAACTATAGTGGTGTGAGGTATATGATTATACCTGGGGAAATTGAAGAAAATAGCACCAGTTAGTATTTACTGCAAATTGAAGCAGTGATTATGAGCATGGGGAATAGAAGACAGATTTGAGGGACTTTTTTTTTTTTAAATATAACAGCTCTATTGAGATATTGTTCAGAGCATATAATTCACCTACTTTAAAAAAGTGTTACAATTCAAGGGTTTTTAGTATGTTCACAGAGATTCGCAACCATTAATCAATCTGAGAACATTTTGTCACCCCAAAAGAGGCCCCATAACCATTAGCAGTTTTTCTGCATTCCTCCTTAACTTCTCCCAGCCCTTGGCAACCACTAAACTACTTTCTGTCTCTCTAGATTTGCCCATTCTGAACATTTCGTGAATGGAATCATAAAGTACATGACCTTTTGGGACTGGCCTCTTTTACTTAGCATGATATTTCAAGGTTCATCCATGTTGTAACATGTGCTTCTTTCCTTTCTATGGACAAATAATGTTATGTGATGACTCTACTGCATTTGTTTATCCATTGATCGCTTAATGAACACTTAGGTTTTTCCATTTTTGACTATTATGAATGATACTGTTATGAACATTTTTTTTGAGAGAGGGAGAGAGAGAGTGTGTGTGTGCAAGGAGGGAAGGGACAGAGAGAGGGGGAGAGAGAGAATCCCAAGAAGGCTCTGTGCTGTTAGCACAGACCCTGATGTGGGGCTCGATCTCACAGACCGTGAGATCAGAGTCAGATGCTCAACCAACTGAGCCATTCAGGCGCCCCTCTTATGAACATTCTTATGCAAGTTTCTATGTGGACATAAATTTTCAATTCCCTTAGGTATATACATTGGAGTGAAATTGCTAAGCCATACAGTAATTCTGTGTTTAATTATTTTCCAAAGCACCATACCATTTTACCTATACACTGCAATGTGTGAGGGTTCTCATTTCTCCATATCCTTGGAACAACAATTGTTATTTTGTATTTTGTATTTTTATTATAGCTGTTCTAGTGCATATAAATCGGCGTCTCAATATGAGTTCAATTTGCATGCCCTCAAAGACAAAAGATGCTTTTTGTTTCTTGGCCATTGTGCATCCTCTTTCGAGACATATCTATTCAAGTCCTTTGCCCATTTTTAATTGGATTATCTTTTGTTGAGTTGTAAAAAAAAATTTTTTTTTTGGTGAGCTCTATGTTCAATGCGGGTCTCAAACTCACAACCCCAAGATCACAAGTCGCATGGCCCTGAATTGCAAATTCTTGTATATTCCATATATGTTCTTTATCAGATATATGAATTATATTTTCTCACATTGTATAGGTTGTTCTTTCGCTCTCTTGATGGTATTCTTTGTTTTTTGTTTTTGATGGTATTCTTTGAAACAAAAGTTTTACGTTGATGCAGTTCACTTTATCAAATTTTTCTTTCCTTACTTGTACTTTTGATATTATAACGCAAAAAGCTTTGTCTAACACCAGTCAACAGTGTTTTATGTTTAGATTTGTGAGCCATTTTGAGTTAATTTTTATGTGAGGAAGGGATTCAACTTCATTTTTATGCTCATGCATATCCAGTTGTAACAGCAGCATTTTCAAAATAAAATCTGATCTTATCAATAACTAGTCCAGTATTGAGGGACTTTTTTTTTAATGTCTATTTATTTCTGAGCGAGAGAGAGAGACAGAGCGTGAGCAGGGGAAGGGTAAAGAGAGAGGGAGACACAGAATCTGAATTTCCTTTGGCAATTATTGCTAAAGACTGTACCTACCATCTTGGTAGCCTCAAGGAGGGCAGAGTGCTTTTCTTTTCCTCTAATTCTGTCTCTACGCTCCAATACTTAAAAGAGCTCAGATAAGCCTGGAATGTTGTAGCAAGACTTTCCAAAGGCTAGGAAAGAAAAAAAGAAAAAAAGAATATTACAAGTTATGATTAGTTGATATTTCTGTTGGGGCGCCTGGGTGGCTCAGTCGGTCAAGTGTCTGACTTCGGCTCAGATCACGATCTCTCAGTTTGTGGGTTCGAGCCCTGTGTCCGGCTCTGTGCTGACAGCTCAAAGCCTGGAGCCTTCAGATTCTGTGTCTTCCATCTCTCTCTGTCCCTCCCCCACTCACACTCTCTCTCTCCCTCTCTCAAAAAAATAAACATTAAAAAAAAATTTTTAAATACATACTTCTCTCTCAGTGAAGTGGTTCACTGAAGACTTACCTTCCTGAGAAGCTCTCGGCCTAGTTCCATTTATCAGAGGCCAACCGTACCTTGTACCTCTTGGGAGTGTCCTCAAACACATCAAACTCAAAGTCTAAGGGAACAAGATTCCAGTTTCCTTATACATATGTGTAAGAGCTCTGGTTTCCTTTTTATGGACTTTCCTCTTTTCTCCAAATAAAAGAACATCTACTTTTTTGAAGGAAACCATACCTTTTCACAAGTGTATAGCCATAGGCATAGGCCATAGCCTATTTCAATAAAATAAATAAAAATTTCAGTTGTACCGAAGATATCGCTAGTTGCAGGTGTGTAATTGCATATAGAGCTCTGAACTTCTATGCAGACCACTAGGTCTTCTGATATATGTTGATGCTGAATAGGAGGGAAAGAAATTAGAAACAGGAATTATAGATTACTCTTTGGAGGAATTTGACAGTGAAGAGTACGCTGACAGAGTACTCTAGAGAAGTTGAGGTATAGGAAGGACGAGAGTATTTCAGGATGGTGGTACATTAGAATTTCATTGGTAGTAGGAAAGGACAAGCAGAAGTGAGAAGTTTACGGCAGAAATGGGAATAATAGACAGAATCGTGTCCTGGACCATAGATAGGATAAAATATGGAGAGGAAGGTAGAAATTTCTACAATAGGCAGGATTTTATTTTATTTTTTAAAGTTTATTTATTTATTTTTGAGAGAGACAGAGCACAAGCTGGGGAGCAGCAGAGAGAGAGGGAGACACAGAATCTGAAGCAGGCTCCAGGCTCTGAGCTGTCAGCACAGAGTCCAACACAGAGCTTGAACCCACCAACCATGAGATCATGACCTGAGCCAAAGTCGGATGCTTAGCCGACTGAGCCACCCAGGTGCCCCTGTTTTATTTTATTTTAATGTTTATTTGTGGGGGGTAGGGGCAGAGGGAAAGGAGGACAGAGGATCCAAAGTAGGCTCTGTGCTAATAGCAGAGAGCTCAATGTGGGGCTCACACTCACAAACCGTGAGATCATGACCTGAGCCGAAGTCAGATGCCCAACTGACTGAGCCACTCAGGCACCCCCCAAATAGGCAGGATTTTAGAATGAATGCATTAAGGGTGAGGTTAGCGTAAGGAATGAAAATTAACAAAATCTATTTTTGGAAAAAGCATGGGGTCTGGTCATCTGGGTAAATGGGGAAAACAGGGATGAGATTGGAGTTTGAAGAGGCTAGCAAAGGTTTGTTTGCAGTACTTTCTTCACACCTTAAAATCTTGCACAGTGTTTCTGTAGAGAGATGTCATTTCCTATACTTAACACTCTGAATAAATGCTTGATTGGTTATGTCTCTTGCCAAATAGTGCTTTTGTTTAACCTACCAGAAAAATCCCCGAGATTGGTTTAGCCTTCTTTGATACCAGTCCCAGGATGCTGAAAAAAGTGAACACAACTAGACAGAGGATTGGTACCATTATAAATTTATAGTCACCACTCTCACCGAGTTATTAATCATGCTCAGCAATCTTCAATTACCTGATTCAATTTCTTACCAAATATAGGAGCAGTTAATTCAGTTCATCTATATTATTATTATTTGATTATCCGTTTATTCAGCAGATGTTAATTGAGCATCCAGTAAGCATCAGGTTCCTTCTAGACATTTTGCATATGAGTCAAGGGACCCCTGGGTGGCTCAGTTGGTGGGCATCCAACTCGTGTTGTCCGCTCAGGTCATGATCTCGCGGTTCGCGAGATCAAGGCCTGTGTCGTCAGGCTGCACGCTGACAGCCTGCTTGGGATCCTGTCTCTCCCTCTCCCTGCCTCTCTCGCTCTCTGCCCCTCCCCCACTTGCACATATACGTGTGTACACTCACACACGAGCTCCCTCTCAAAATAAATAAATAAACTTTAAAAAAAGTATGTGGGTCAAATAATGTTGGTAGACAAGGTCCCTGTTGAAATGGAGACAGACAGTAAACAAAGAAATAATTTCGGGTAATGATAGGAGCTATGAGAAAAATGAAAACAGGGAGGTGTGATAAATGATGGGTGGGTAGAAGGGCAACACAGACAGCCTGCTCAAGGAGGCCTCCCTAAAAAGAGGCTTTGAGCACAGACCTGAATGATAAGAAGGAATCTGGCATTTGAAGACATCTCTAGGCAGGCCCTATGGCAGAAATGAAATTAATGTAGTAGAGGGAGAGATAAAAGACTTAATATGGCTGTTGCTGAGTGAATTAGGGGACTAGTGATAGAAATAAGGCAAGATAGAGAGATAGGGGCCAGATACAGTTTTGATACCTCTGTGAAGAATGACTTGTAGAAGAACAAGAATGAATCAGTAAGACTGATCAAAGGCAGGGGCACCTGCCTGGCTCAGTCGGTGGAGCATGCGACTCTGGATCTCTGGGTCACAAGTTTGAGCCCCACGTTGGTTGTAGAGGTTACTTTGAAAAAGTAAAATCTTTAGGGGCGCCTTGGTGACTTAGTCGGTTAAGCGTCCGACTTTAGCTCAGGTCATGATCTCGCAGTTCGTGGGTTCAAGCCCCTCTTCAGGCTCTGTGCAGACAACTCAGAGCCTGGAGCCTGCTTCAGATTCTGTGTCTCCCTCTCTCTTTTTCCCTCCCCCACTCATGCTCTGTCTCTCTCTCTCAGAAATAAATAAACATTAAAAAAATTTTTAATAAAAAAGTAAATAAAACTTTTAAAAAGGAGGACTTATTGCCATAGGTCAAGGGACAGATTATGATGGTTTTGAAAGGAGTAGTGCAGTGGAGATGGGACAGTGGAAGAAATATGGGATATTTTGGAGGTAAAGCTGACAAGACGTGCTATTGTATTAAATGTGAAAGGTGTGGGAAAGAGAGAAATCCTGAATAGCTCCTAGCATTTTGGCTTTTGCAACAGGGTGAATAGTGATAATGCTTACTAAGATGGAAAAGACTAAGGAAAGAAAAGATTTGGAGATTTGGAAAAGGAATCAGTTCTTCTACTTTGGCTGTGCTTAGTTTGAGATGCCTTTTAGCCACCCAGGTAGAGATACTAGACAGGCAATAGCTTTATGACTCTGGAAATCAGGAGAGATGTCAGTAATGAGAAACTTACTGCCTTACAGTTACAAAGCAGCTCATTATATTTTCAGTAGCTCTAATTACTAGAAAGTTCTTTCTATGATACTGAGATTTTAAAAATGTAATATAAATGTGATGCCTACTTCTCTCTGGGGATACTGAAAAATACATATTTGGGGAAGCACATCAAATATTTGAAGAAAATTATCGTGTTCTCCCCCATTGTCTTAGTCTCTAAGCTAAATAACCCAGCTCCCTCAGCTGCTCTTCATTACCTTGTTCCCAAAGACTTCATCATCCTGGTCATATCTTGTGAAGTAGGACACCAAGGACTTAAAGTGACCTGGATAACATATCCCAAACGTAGGACCAATAGCTCTCTGATTTGTTTTTCTTTCAAAACTATGTTTTGGGGCCCCTGGCTAGCTCAGTTGGAATGGCATGCAACTCTTGAGCTCGGGGTTATGAGTTCGAGCCCCACGTTGGATGGAGAGATTACTTAAGAATAAAATCTTTAAAAAAATATGTTCATGGGGCACCTAGGTGGCTCCGTCAGTTGAGCATCCGACTTCGGCTCTGATCACGATCTCACAGTCCCTGAGTTCGAGCCCCACATTGGGCTCACTGCTGTTAACACAGAGCCTGCTTAGGATCCTCTGTCCCCCTCCCTCTTTGCCCCTTCCCACTTATGCTCTCTCAAAAAATAAACAAACATTAAAAAATTTTTTTAAACATGTTTGTTTACTTTTGATAATCTGTCTCTTTCTCTTCTTGCTGTCATTAGGATGTTAGGGTCCCTTCCTGTGGCATAAGACATCTCTTCTAATTTTCTCCTAATATGTTGCTGCTTTGGAGATCAGGTAACAAACCTATGCTCTGTATCAGATGTTAACATTTTGCATTGTATGTTTGCAATGTTTTCTAGTAATTTAAAAAGAGAGTGGGGTGCCTGGGTGGCTCAGTCGGGTAAGCGTCCGACTTTGGCTCAGGTCATGATCTCACAGTTTGTGAGTCCAAGCCCCTCACTGGGCTCTGTGCTGACAGCTCAGAGCCTGGAACCTGCTTTGGATTCTGTGTCTCCTTCTCTCTCTGCCCCTTGCCTGCTCTCACTCTGTCTCTCAAAAACAAATAAACATTTAAAAATAAGTAAAAAATAAAAAGAGTGAGTATGGTTTCTGAGAGGGGCCAACAGAGCCCTTCTGTGAGAAAAGCTTTGCACTCTAGAGAGAAAATCTTTTTTCCTTTGTTTTTTGTAACTTATACTTAAAATAAGTTAGTACTCAGGTGTGCCTGGGTGGCTCAGTTGGTTAAGCGTCTGACTTCGGCCCAGGTCATGATCTTATGGTTTCGTGGGTTCAAACCCCGCATCGGGCTCTGTGCTGACAGCTCGGAGCCTGGAGCCTGCTTCAGATTCTGTGTCTCCCTCTCTTTCTGCCCCTCCTCTGCTTGTGCTCTGTCTCTCTCTCAAGAAATAAATAAACATTAAAAAATAATAAAACAAAAAAAATTAGTGTTCCAAATAATCGAGTTCCAGATAGATGGGGTCTTTCACCCAAGGATCTCATTAGAGATTTTCTAAGAGAATTGTTCTCACTCAGCAGGTTTTGCTTCCTAAGGACATTTGGTATTTTCTGCAGACATATTTGGTTGCTGTGACTGTGGCAGAGAGAATGCTACTGGTATCTGGTGGACAGAGACCAAGGATGCTGCTACACCTCTTACAGTGCACAGAAGTAGCCCCAACGACAAAGAATTATCTGGCCCAGAATAGTACCTAGATTTAGAAACCCGGATCTGTGGTATTTCTCCAAAATTTTTTAAATAACCTTATTGGAAAAAAGGTTAGTAAAGCCTTAGGTAAAAAAGCTGACATGCTATATAAACTTAACAAATTAATTCTGCATCCAATTAGTCAGTACTCCTTTCTTTTATTACGTGCCAACCATCTGTTAGCAATCTTTCTAGAATTGAAGTGGAAAATAATGAAGCTCTACATTTTTCACTTAAAAAATTTCATAGTTCCAGTTTCTTTTGTTGTTTAAGTTTACTTTGTTATTATTATTTTTTTGTAATCTCTACTCCCAACATGGAGCTCGAACTCACGACCCCTGAGATCAAGAGTCACATGGTCTTCCCACAGTGCCAGCCAGGCACCCCTCCAATTTTTTGTCACCACTCACAGCCTCTGTAATTGTTAGAATATTAACAAATGGTCAGTGATCCAATCTGGGCATTTCTGTGTCCATCTATTTAGAGCAAAATCATACTCTCACTTTTCTCCTTGACCTTTCTGGCCTTTTCTTTCTCTTCCCCATATTTTGTTCATTTTTTCCAGTAGAAAGGTCATGTTTCCTTGAGAAGAGGAATAATCCTGCTTTTCTTCTGTCATCTCTTAATATTAGATAAATACAATATGACTTGAACTGGAGGCTTTGCTCTCCTTATCTTTCAGGGGCCCCAGTGAGGCATGCGGCTATTTGGGGATGAGGCTCTACTACTAATGTTCACTGGTTTGTGACCAGTGAGTCAGACGGGGGCAAGTCACCGTCCTGTCACTGATTGTACTTAGAGGTAGAGGTGTGGGAGACAGAAGAATGCAGTTGCCTGCACGTCCTCCACGGTGGGAACATGCCAGTCTTCCCAGGGCTCTGTTGTTTCTGGGTAGTGACTGCAGGTGTCAAGATCAAAGAGGAAATAATGAGACAGGAGTAAATTCTTCATTCTCTGAGTACCTGAGAGGAGAAGGGCTGAATCGAAATTAAAAAGTCAAAGGGAAGGGACGCCTGGGTGGCTCAGTCCGTTAAGTGTCCCACTTCAGCTCAGGTCATGATCTTGCGGTCCCTGAGTTCAAACCCTATATCGGGCTCTGTGCTGACAGCTCAGAGCCTGGAACCTGCTTCGGATTCTGTGTCTCCCTCTCTTTCTGCACCTCCCCTGCTTTCTCTCTCTCTCTCTCTCTCTCTCTCAGAAATAAATAAACATTAAAAAAATGTTTTAAAGTCAAAGGGAAGAAATAAATTTTTTCCTCAGTCATACCCAGAAACAACAGCCAAGTTGTTCTTTTTGGATGCTTCTAAATTTTCAAATTACAACCGTGTTACCACTCAGAATCTAGTGGCAAAAATAATCCTTCCCCAATACCTTTATGTTTAGAGATGGAAATTCATTCATTCATTCATTCACTCATTCATTCAGATATTTATGGTGTCTATATGTACCAGGTACATAAATAAACCAAGGAAGCTTCTAAAAAGATGGAAATTTCAAGTGTATATTTGAATGAGGAATGAAAAGTGAATACCCTACTAATAGTCAAAATAGTTCTACAACTTATCACCTTTCTTCCATGGTAATAAGTCACTAAATATTTGTATAGGCTGTCCAGTTGTGGAACTCTTGAGATTGCTGAGAATAAAACAGCTTGGCCCACCTTTTAGAATGAGAGGCCCAAGACACAGGTTGAATGACTTAATTAATTACTAGATGGTGGGTAGCACCGCAGGTCAGTACCATCGACTGACCTACTACCTGAATTTTCTAATTTTCAACCTTGCCTTTGCTCTAAAAATAGAAGTGAGAGAAGATTGTTTGCAGAAAGTGCTTTCCACCACCACACCAGGTTGGTTTCTATCCAGAAAGCTTTCCGATCGAAACAATGGACAGGAAAGTGAAATGAAACAGCGGAATTTGGAGTTCAGGGGTGGGGTTAAGAGAAGCAATGGAAAGAGGCGATTAGAAAAAGCACAGAACAAGGAGACCATATTTTAGTTGGGACAAAGCATGAAAGATAAAAGTGACATGTCTGGTTGGTATCTCTGGAGTACAGATAGTACCGTAAAAAAAGGGAAAAATGCAATAAGATTTTACTTCATTCCACACCTAAGGGCTGACAAAGTAGCATGTCTGGTATTCAAAGACTCCAGCAGCGTAGCCTGAACTTGCTTTTCCAGCATTCTCTCTCACTTGACTCCTGTAGGCATCCTGCTCTTCTGCTAAACTGGTCGAAGCACTATTTCCCAACCTTCCACACAAACTTCCTACCTTTGCCAAGGCCATTCCATTTTCCTGAGATGCCCTTCCCTCATCTCTGCCTATCTCTTATCTTACTCATCTTTCAAGATCTAGTCCAAATTCTGATTTATGAAGACGTTCTTGATTCTTCCCACACAAACAGAATCCCTTAATACTTTGGCTTCCTTCAGAACTTTGTCAATGTGTCCCCTCCACGGCCAGATGGTAATTGATCAACTTGAGGGGCGGGACTTTAAGTCTTCTGCATTACTCAGTAGAGTGCCGTGTATTTTGTAGGCATTCTCGATACATATATATATGTATATCTTAATTTTTCTCGACATTTGCATTTTTAAAAACTCTAAAATTTTTCTGTATTTAGAAAACCATTGTTTCGTATTGTTTTTATTAGATTTTATCATATCCAAAGATGGGGAGGTCCAAGTAAGAATGCAGCTAATAGCAAAAAAGGAGAATGAAATTGGAAGAAGCCAAGTTTCTGGCAAGGGTGTGGGGACAAGTCTGACTTTAGGCGAAGGGAGATACTGGAAAAGAGAGTGGGCTAGACAGAAGGAGTGTGAAGATGATGGCTTATAACCTGGGAGAAATGGAAAGAAAAGAAAAGAGAGCAAGAAAGAGAAGGAATTGTAGAAATTTGAGATCCAAATATTGAAGACGGGAGGAGGAATAGTCAAGAGACTAAAAGGGTTCTGTCTAAGGGAAAGGTCCCAGCCTTCGGATATCTTTGGAGGTCCTTTCTGTGTGCATCAGAAGACTTCAGTCAAGAAAAGGAAGTGAAAAACAACATAGAAGTAAGGGTGTCCTCCTTATGACCTCCCACTGGTCCCTTCCTTGGAAATAAGAATGACTCAGAGAGGCATATAAGGATAAATAAACATTTTCTTGGAACTGTTGCTATTATTAGCTAGGTTCTGGGTGAAGCTGTTTGCAAGAGAATCCTGTATGATCTGGTTCAACCCCTGACTGTGTGTCTCCCCTCCTGTGTCTCTACATATATTTCAGGTCCCTGGGTTTGCTTATGTCTGTTGCCTTAGAATGTCCACTGTGTGTGCCTGTGACTGGGTGTATGTCTCCACCCATTTCCATAAGTAAGTTGTTCATGGCATCTAATCACCTGTGCGGTTCCTCATTTGACTGTATCAAGTCTCATCTGTGTCTATGTCTTTTCCTTTTGCCTCAGTCTTTTATTTTTCTCTCTAACCCCTCTCCCATTCTGCTTCTGTCACCGCTTTTCTTAGCAGCTGGCTTACTATGATTTCATCTCCATGGCAACCCCTCCCTGGGGAAGAATGAGGGGAAAGGGAAGGAAGAGAACCTAGAATAGGTAGGTGGACAATGAGAAGCTGGATTGGAGTTGAGGGTGACCTTCTGTCCTAGAACAGAGTAGAAACAAACCATGTAGATGGACTGTAGTAGCCAAGTCACACAAAATCCTTCGGGAACACAAATTGGGGGGCCTGAACCCAGCCCCTGTTAGCATACTCAGTCAGCAAATTCCTATTTATGCCACACCTCATTTGTTTTTCCTTCTCCTGTGATCCAAATTGACTATTCTTTCTCTGTTTCTAGGCTTCCTAATTCTTATACAGCTATGGTGTCTGATATGTTATAACTTGAAATGTGATTTCCCTAAAGATTCATGAATATTCACAGTGGAACCACAAGGTTGTTCTTTTGAGGTCCTATAGCTTTTCTCAAGGATTCATTCTGGAGATTAAGTGATCATTAAGTGATAATGAAGCCCACTTGGAATGGCCTCAGAAAAGGACAGAAAAACATATTTAATGATATTGTGCACCCTCATGTAGGACCAGAATGTTGGATAAGGGATTTATTAAGTAAGAAAGAAGGTTTTACAAACAATGTGATTTGTTTTACACAAGGAAAGTGAAGTAATCGAGTCCTTCTGCCCAGAGATCTTTAAAACCAAGTAGTTATCCGTATACCTGTAAAGGAAATTGGCTAGATCAGTGTATCTCAAACTCTAAGCTCCTTTTTCCCACTGCTTCCCTTGACCTTAACCTGGAGAGCTTGTTAAAAGATAAAAGTGACATGTTTGGTGACAAATTTTTGAGCCCCACCCTTAGAGATTGGGATGGTGTCATCCTGAGGCTGGAGAGAGGGGTGGTGAAAGGGGTATGAATTTGTATTTCTAATACGCTCCCTGGAGATGATGAGTAGCACTGGTGTGGATGGTTTCCAAAATCAAAGAATACAGTTGACATACATAGGACCTAAATGTGTGGATATTGCAGTACTCTTGGATTAAAAATATGTTTTTCTTTAGAAGTGCAAAAGCACAAATGAGCTAACTCAGTCAGGTTTTGTTTTTTCCTGCCCATTTGCAAGCTGTGATACCCATTTGACAACTTTCTTTGTTCTGTACAGTGGCAGACCATTCCCCCGTTTGCCCACGGCCTTTCAGTGCTAAAATTGGGACAGTCCAGGCCAGAGCCGACATTGGGGTGATCTCTCTGTTTACATGAGGCTAGTGAAATAAAAGGAATATAAAAAGAAAAATGAATTTGACTAAGAAAATGTGGTTTCTAGTCCTAATTCACAATGTATTAATTTTATGACTTTAATTTGGATATTTAAATTCTCCCTATTTCTGGGCGCCTGGGTGGCTCAGTCAGTTGAGTGTCTGTGGCTCAGGTCATGATCCCATAGTTCATGGGTTCGAGCCACACATCGAGCTCTGTGTTGACAGCTCAGAGCCTAAAGCCTGCTTCCGATTCTGTGTCTCCCTCTCCCTCTGCCCTTCCCCCACTCATGTTCTGTCTCTATCTCTCTCTTTCAAAATAATAAATAAACATTAAAAGTAGATAAATAAATAAATAAATAAATCCTCCCTATTTCAGTTTCTACACCTGTAAAGTAGACATAGTATTACCTACTCTACTTACTTTCCAAAAATGTTTTGAAGATCAATTGAAACAATGTGTATAAAAAATTTTTATTAAAATACCATACACGGCGGTGGGGGGGGGTGGGGCTGGCTGGCTCAGTTGGTGGAGTGTGTGACTCTTGATCTCTGGGTTGTGAGTTTGAGCCCCACCTTGGGTGCAGAGATTGCTTAAAAATAAAATATTTTTTAAATGTATTTTAAAAAATAAAATAAGATACCATACACATATTCAAACACAGATGTAGCTCACTTGTTTTTATTTAGAATCAGTTACTTAGTGACAAAAAGTAGCAACCCAGCAATCCCATTCCTAATTATATAAACAGGAGAAAAGAATTCATACATATGGCAAGTGCCAAGAATGTTTCTAATAGCTCAAAACTGGAAACAATAATACATTTGTCAATGGGAGAATGGATAGATAAATTTTGGCGTATCCATAAATGGAATACTAGTCAGCAATAACAAGGAATGAACTGCTGATACACACTATGTAATATTCATAGACACTATGTTGAGTGAAAAAAAAAAAAACCCTAGCTCAAAAGAGTATTTACTATAATGGCATGATTCATTTATACATAGATCAAGAACAACAAAATTGGAGCACCTGGGTGGCTCAGTTGTTTAAGCGTCTGACTTCGGCTCAGGTCATGATCTCGCGATTTGTGAGCTCGAGCTCTGCTTCGGGCTCTGTGCTGACAACTCAGAGCCTGGAGCCTGCTTCAGATTCTGTGTGTCTCTCTCTCTCTGCCCTTCCCCCACTCATGCTCGCTCTCTCTCTCTCTCTCTCTCTCTCTCAAAAATGAATAAACATTAAAAAAATATTTCATAAATTAAAAAAAGAACAACAAAATGAATTGATGATGATAGAAATAAGTATAGTGGTTACCTCTGGGAAGGGAGGCTAAGACTGGAAGCGTGGGGAGCTAGAAGTGGTCTAGAATCTAGATCTTGATCTCAATAGTGTTTATACAGATGAATATAGATGTAAATTTCACCTATCTGTACACATTAGTGCATTTTTACCTGCTTTATTATATGTAACAAAGAAAACAAAAGGCATAAAGAACTCCTTTAACCCTACCAGCAGACACATTCTTTTTCTTGAAATTTTCCTAACAGCCCCAGCACTATCAAAGAGGCTTGGTTTTGTGACTTGAACACCTAATATGTGGATCTAGAGGTCATCTCCTTGTTCAGATATCTTGGTTTCTAGACTTGAGTAATCTATGACAGTAAGAGGAAGTGGAAACCCCTTGTCACTTGGTCAGGAAGAGGGCCAGGTTTACACCAACATTGCAGCAAATCTTTGTTTTTATTGTTCCTTTTCTTATTTCTCATCTCGGTGCCCGTAAGCCTACTTTTCTTAGCTTGGGTTTTCACCCTCCCCCCATACAGCACACCCGTCGTGGTCTTCACGTTTTCTTTAGGTCTCATCAGTAGCCTACTTTCACATCTTTTCTAATGTGTCTCATTAAACTCAATGGTCTATGCTGACATTTTCTTTTAGGAGTCTCTTCCAGGGACTCACATCCGGTCCCCCTGCCAAGGAGACTTGCAGTAGCTTTTGCAGCTGTATTCCCAGACTTGACTTGTTTTTGCAACTGTGCCTGTGGCACTCCCACTCCTGTTGGGGCGAGCCCCTTCCCAGCCCCCTAGGGACATCTCTCTAGTGGGGTCCTCTCCCGCCCTGCTCTCCTCAGCAACGATTCTGCTGTGTTTCATTCACCCTCAGCCTAGCTTAGGTAAAAAGAAAACTTTGGAAAAAAGAAATCATTTCTTTTTAATCAGAGGATTAATCAGGTGACCAAGTTGTCTGAAGGTCTAAAAAGGAGAGATTATCAGAAATACTTGAGTGGAGGGATAACAGAAAGTATGAGTTGTATGATATGTCCTTTCCCTTTTATTTTTTTAGTTTATTTATTCTTAAGAGAGAGAGACAGAGGGTGACAGGGGAGGAGCAGAGAGAGAAGGAGACACAGAATCTGAAACAGGCTCCAGGCTCTGAGCTGTCAGCACAGAACCGGATGCGGGGCTCGAACTCAGAAACCCGGAGATCATGCCCTGAGTCGAAGTCCCACACTCAACCGAATGAGCCACCCAGGCACCCCCTTTCCTTTCCCTTTTAAACTGTGTTGCTCTAGTTTCTTATTTTTTTCTGTAACATCAGTGTTTGTTCCATAGAAGGTACTTAATAAACGTAATGCATGGAAATAAAAATAAGGTGGTCTGCAAAATAACAGAGTAACCACAGCAAGAATCAGGATGCTAAGGAAACTTTCTGAGATGCAAATCTATGGGTCAGTGTTTGCATGGGTGTGTACGTCTGTCAGAAGTCATGATCTATGCACTTAAAATGTGTGAATTGTATGTATTTTGTACATAAAATGGACTTTTAAAAATAGAATCGAAATGCTGCAGGGGCATAAAGAAGAAGATGTTGTAAAAATCCGAGGTCAGGTGAAGTGTGAAATGTGGAACGTGCATAGAGAAGACAAGAGCCATGAGAGGTGGGAAAATAGAAGAAAAAATGGCAAGACCAGACCAGACATGGGGCTAAACAGGCATGGTTGTGGGGGCAAAACGGAGGAGTAGTGGGCTTGCAGACGGACCCCGCTGAGTGATGCCAAAAGGCATGTTTGGGGATTAGTTGTGTAGAGCAGAAACATCTGCCCTGGAGGCAAAACTCCTGTATAACCTTTTGCATCTCTCTAGAGATGCTTCGGATTCCTGGAAATTGCAACTTCGGCCTGGGGTGAGCAGGCCTGCGTGCCCCTCTGGGCGTCGTCTGTCGCGCAGCTGCGCCGCAGAGCGGAAGGGTGGGCGGCGGGCGGCGGCTCGGGGCTCAGCGTCACCTTACCGTCACTGCAGGGGACGTGCGGGGTGGCACGGCGCCCGCGCGTGCGCTCATCCTGTCCCCGCCCAGGACCCGGTTAACCCCGGCACCACAGCGGAGGGGCCGGGCCCCACGGAGTCAGCCGCACACAGGGCTTTCCTGGGGCTCTGCCCTTTGGTCCAAGGAACGAATGCAATGAAAAGAATGGAAGTGGGAAGGGGCATGGAGAGCTCAGCAGAAAAAAAGACTGAGCCGAGTGCAAGGCGGGGGCAGGACGGGACCTGGAAACTGGGTAGCCCAGTGTGTGGGGGGAGGAGGGAGAAAGCGCAGTTAGGGGACGGGGACTGAGCCGCCGTGAGAAGAATCAGAGGAAAGCACTGATTTGGAACTGATCAAGATGCCGAGTCGTGGGGGAGCCTGGGTGGCTCAGTCGGGGTTAAGCGTCCAACCCTGGATTTGGGCTCAGGTCGTGATCCTAAGGGTTTGTGAGTTCGAGGCCCGATGGGTTCAGTACTGACAGTGCAGAGCCTGATTGGGATTTTCTCTCTCTCTGCCCCAGCCCTGCTCATACTCTCTCTCTCTTTGAAAATAAATTAATTAATTAAAAAAAAAAAAAAGACGCTGAGAAGGCGTGGCAAGATTGGGAGTGGAAGCACAGTAAGGATGGAGGCATCCAAGAAGAGAATAAACTTTTATAGGGAAATGGAGAAAACGCACGTTGCAGGCATAGGGGCCAAGGGCATGCTGCCCGGAAATGTGTCACTTCGGCATATTGATTATTTTGAATAAAAGTTACTTAAGGGGGAAAAAAAGGTTGCTTAAGGGAGCCTACCTATGCAAGAAGGCCACTCAGACATTCCTCTGTCCCCTTGAAAGCAGAAAATAAATCTCCCATGTGAAAGGTAGCGTCTCTGTACCAGAAGGTAAGGAGACATCCTTATCGCCAGAGATAGGAAATTTAGAGCCCAGAAGACTGTATAAACAACCTTTGTTACTTTGTAGTAATTTACTACCCCAGCCCCAATTCTGTTTAAAATTCCTTACTAATTGAAGCTCCCGGTTTGTCCTGTTAATTCCTCAGATTTTTTTGTCTCTTTGTCTAAACAGTGTAAAAACTGCCTACCTTGGTGGTTGCTTGAGGTCTCAATTTCATTATTGGGCCTTCGTGTGCACCTGATAAAACGTTGGGGCTCTTTTCCCTCTGGTTAATCTGTTTCACGTAAATTTAATTCTTAGTCCAACTGGAAGACCTTGAAGGGTAACGGAAGAATTTTCATCCCTTCACAGGCAAATAAGAGTTGTTTTGCATGCTGCTTGCCCTGGCCTGAAAGGAGAACAAGTAGAAACCAGGAAAGGGAGAAAAATCTGGATCAAAGACCCCCCTTTTCCTGCCTTGGTTTCCTTACTCTTGAGGTGTATGTTGCTCCCTTTGTGTTCATCTTTCTTTCCCTTCTTGTACTATGGAGAAAAACAAGCACCACGTTTTAAAAACGAGGTGATTGGTTCAGTCGGTTAAGTGTCAGACTCTTGATTTTGGCTCAGATCATGATCTTACAGTTGTGGGACTAAGCCCCCCATGTTGGGCTCTGAAAAAAAATTAAAAATTAAAAAAATAATAAAAACAACGTGATTTATGTATCGTGACATTCTATCTGACATACTATATTTTACTTATGCACTTGGTAGTGTCCCTTCATGCCACCTGATGTAAACTTTTTATGACTTTGGGTAGACACAGACAGCATATATGTGTCTTCACAGCAGTATCTATCATATTGTAGAAAATCAGTCATTAGAAAATTCAGTTCTGGGGGCGCCTGGGTGTCTCAGTTGGTGAAGCATCCAACTCTTGATCTTGGTTTAGGTCATGATTTCGAGGTGGTGAGTTCAAGCCCCGCATCGGGCTCTGCGCTGATGGTGTGAAGCCTGCTTGGGATTCTGTCTCCTCCTCTCTGCCCCTCACCTGCTTGTGTTCTCTCTCTCAAAATAAATAAATTAACTTTAAAAAAAAAGAAAATTCAATTCTGTTCTACCTTAAACACATCAATTGTGCCACATTAAAATCTGAATTCGCAAAGAAATGAATTACAATAGTCATATTACAGAATTATGCAGGGCTGCAAAAAATTATTAGAGTTTTACTTTTTTTTTATAACATGCTCCCATAGTATATGTAAAAATGTGACTCAGCATCTAGCAGTGACAGAAACCAGTGAGTATAGGATCAACAAATTAATGACCTGTATTTAATAATGTATTCTTCTTACAATGATTTATTCAGAGACCTAATTCCGTGAAGGTCCTTATTTCTCTGCTATTCACGCCCCATTTCTGATGCATCACTTCATTGGATAAATGGGCAATGGCGCTCGTAACATTTTGGCTCCAGTTTCCATCCCGAACTTTTGCAACTTGCACTTCGCTGGAAAGAGGAATGTTTAGACGCTGGGGAGATCTCTGGCAACAGTCTAGTGCTCAGTGCATCACTGTACACTTAAGCCATCCTTCCGGCCTTCTTGCCTGCACCATCTTCAGCAGTTGCATACAATACAATGTGTCTGCTACCTTTTTGGGTCACGTGAAATGACCATGCAGCTAAGAAGGACAGGGAAACAGGACTTGAAGATTAGCCACCACCCATCTTTCATTAGCCACTTTCATCCAGATCTTAGTTTTCCTCTCTCTCATAATTTGGAGGTCGCTATGTTCAAAATGGCCACTAGGGAGTTAGGCATCATCATATATACTGTGTTTCTAGATAAATAAAAAGAACCAGGTGAACCTCTCAGCTCCCAGTGAACCTAGGGAATGAGTTTGGGAAGAGACTTTCAACGTTGGTAATGTTCCTCCCATGCCCTGTTACATGGAGTGAGAGAAATGTAGAGAATCAATTCCTATTTCCTAGTCTCTGCTTTTTGCATCTCCATCTTGGTAGGCCCCCTTTTTTTGCATTCCCTAACAACAAATCCTCCAGGTTTTTACTACGCAGGATGTCTGTATCCCACCCAGATGTATTCCATTCTCTCCTTACTCTCTAATCCAACTGCACTGCCTCTTGCATTCCTTCCCTGGACCTGGACCTGTATAACCCTGGACTATGGATTCTCATGACTTTATGAACCTATTTCATTTGCTTCATCCATTGTCTAACTCAGGAGTTGGCAACCGTTACTTAAAGGGTCGAATACTAAGTATTTTAGGCTTGCTGGGGCCCCATAGTCGCTGTCATAACTCTTCAATTCTGACACTATAGTGCAAAAGCAGCCCTTGACAGTATGTAAATGACTGAGCATGGCTGTGTACCAGCAAAATTGTACTTAATGGACACTGGACTTTGAATTTCATATAATTTTTTAAAGTGATCTCTATGGCCAACATGGGGCTCGAACTCATGACCCCGAGATCAAGAGTCACACTCATGCTCCACCAACCAAGCCAGCCAGGTGCCCCTGAATTTTATGTGATTTTCACAAGTCACAAAATATTCTTCTTTTTAATTTTTTCCAACTATTGAAAAATGAAAAAAAACTAGTCTTGCTTTATAGATGCTACAAGAACAGGCTCTCCAAATCCATTATTCCTGAAGGAGATGCTGCCTTTTTGCCCTTTGGTATTTTTTTGTTGGCAGAGACAACGCTGATGAGGAATAGGAACTTTCTTCTTTCCATCACGCAGCCTCCTTTCCTGCTCCCCTCCCCTGCTCTCCCCATCTCCTCTCCACCTATGAGGATCTACTTGCTATAGCCTGAGAATAAGGACTTTTACTGCACTTGTAGGGGGGGATGGCTCCCTTTTCCCACAACTCTTGAATAACCACAGATTGTCAGCCTCCGGATTTATTGCACCCCAGTCACGCTTCCTGTTTATGACCAGCGGCTTAAGAAGGGATCAAGAACAGGCTCCATTTCTAGGAGGAGAGAGATGGCGGTGGGGGGAGATGTGGAAACACTGGCTATCCCAGATAGTTTTTTCTAAACCCCCACTGACTATATATCTTTCTTGTAATATACAGCAGTATAGTGTAGAAGTACAGACAACTAGCTTTGCTCCAAACTGTGGTTCTTAAGCAAATTAGGTCTAGATTTCTCATGGACATCAGGATGATAATACTAAATTTAAACTACTGTTGTGAATTGTAAACGATGTAACATGATAAGAACCTGACCCTTAATAAATACAGCTTCAATTACTACAGAGAAGAATACTTGTGTGAACTTCTCACATGTAATTAGAGAATCTTTGGAAAGTGTTTAGGTTCTTTTTTTTTTTAATCTGCATACCTGTATTTTTTTAATGTTTATTCTTGAGATAGAGAGGGCGGAGAAAGAGTAGGGGAGGGGCAGAAAGAGAGGGAGACCTAGAATCGGAAGCAGGCTCCAGGCTCTGAGCTGTCAGCACAGAGCCCGATGCGGGGCTCAAACTCACAAACCGCTAGATCATGACCTGAGCCAAAGTCGGATGCTTAACAGACTGAGCCACCCAAGGTGCCCTGAAAGTGTTTAGGTTCTTAAAAGGGATGAGGATCTAGACTCTCACTTATGAACTGCAGTACTTTCTTTATCTCTGAGCATATATATATTCAACTATTAAGTAGATATGTCTGTTTCTTTTTTCTTTTGGACACTTACATGACAATATATACTGGCCACTTCCGAAGTGTTTTTTATACATTTTAACTGATTTAATCTAATCCTCATAACCGATCTTAAGAAGTAGGCTATTAGCGCCTTCATTTTACATATGAGGAAAGAGAAGCACAGTGAATCTAACTGACTTGCCCAAGGTTACAGAATGTAAGTAGCAGAGCTAGGATACAAACCCAGGACGTCTGGCCCCAGAATCCACCATCTTAGCTACCGTTGTTTTAAAATAAATTTTTAGGGGCATCTGGCTGGATCAGTCCGTTGAGTGTCCCAACTTCGGCTCAGGTCATGATCTCACGGTTCGTGGGTTCCAGCCCCACAGAGGGCTCTGTGCTGACAGTGCAGAGCCCACTTGGGATTCTCTGTCTCTCTCTCTCTCTCTCTCTCTCTGGCCCTCCCCACTCACGCTCTCTGTGTCCCTCAAAAAATAAACATCAAAAGCATAAAGAAAGAAAAGAAATAACGTAATTTTTAAAAACAGAAATGAAAAGTAAAAATGTGTGCGTAGCCCCAATACAGGTGAATTTAAGCTCCATGCAAGCAGAGAACGGAGTTTTCCTATCACCTTGACCACAATATCCCTAGTGTCTAAAACTGGCCCTGGCGGGGCACCTGTGTGGCTCAGTCGGTTGAGCGTCCGACTTCGGCCCAGGTCATGATCTCATGGTTCATGGGTTTGAGGCCCGCGTTGAGCTCTGTGCTGACAGCTCAGAGCCTGGAGCCTGCTTCGGATTCTGTGTCTCCCTCTCTCTCTGCCCCTCCCCTGCTTGTTCTCTGTTGCTCTCTGTCTCTTAAAAATAAATAAAAATGTTAAAAAATTAAAAAAAAAATAAAAATAAAACTGGGCCTGGCAACATGCAGAGCCGTTTGAATGAATAGATGAATTAACCCTGACCTATATCCCATCATGGATTTTCCAGGCCATTTGTCTTTCTCCTTCACTCTTAGTATAGTATTAATTACTTATCTAATTAATACTTCCCTCTAATAGTATTAAGAGGGAGAAAGCCAAAGAATATCAACAGAAGGCCCCAAACCCTTAAAGGGTCACTAGACACAAGGGCATGAGGTTTAATGAACTACGTTTTTCCTTGAATTTGGTAAAAACGTGTGTAAACTTGTTTATTTCCAGTTGTCTTAAAATAGCCATTTATACGTAACTGGAATTAAATTGGACTTAAAAAGTCTACTGGAACCTAATATTTAAAGAATTCGGATTGTGATTTTCATCAGAGTAACTCTCCCACATTTGAACATTCATAGTTTCAGGACTGTAGGGACAGGCTATCAAAGTCGGCATTTGTTCCACACATTTTTTAAATGGGGTACATATTCATTCAGTACATTCACATCCAACCATTCAAGAAGAACTCAGGGTTTTACACACCCATGATATTGTACAGATTCTTGTCAAACAGGGCAGCGCCAAAAAGGATAAAAAACAGCACAGTAAGAGAGATAAAGATATTGCCTGCATCCCTGGTAGATCAGCACGAAAATAAATTCCGTGGGAGGAGGGGAGAAGCAGAACAGTTAAAAAAGGACAGGAACCTTTGGTCAGCCTTGAGTGATGGAACTAGTCGCTTAGGAGATTTGGCACACGGTCTGTGAAGCACGTCTGCACCAGCTTACGTAGCCTCCTAAAACGCAAGCAGGCGGGGCTAACCTACAGCCCTACAGCGTAGCACAGAGGAGAAGAGATTCTTGGGTTTCTGGGCCCGCCTCATTCAAATATTCCAGTGGCTTCTGATTCAATTCGAGGCTGAAAACAAGAAGGCCAGCGGCCTCGGCTATTTGAAAAAAAAAGACGTGTAAATTAGGGAAGCTGATTTTTCACTGCATAGAAAGATTGCATGCATGGCACTTGTAAATGAAGCACATATAGGAGACATAAAATTATTTTAAGTACAGTGGTTAGAACACTGCCTGGCACATCATAAACACTGAATAAAATTTGTTGAGTGCATGTAGTATGGACAGTTTTGATAAGGTGAATACAGAGTTCTCAGTTTAGCTCAAGAGAGCTTTGCTCCCCCCTCCAACTGCTCCACATCTCTTCCATGTTGAGTTGCTTGCTAAAGGCAAAAGCTAAAATATGTGGCTGTTAGTGAAGATGAAGATTTTTAGTCTCTTCCTACTATGTCCTGTTGGAGGGCTGGTGGTATTTCTCGCTAAAGTACCCTAATAATAAATGGCACTGTGACTGCTTTCTCTTAACCTCCCCCCTGCTAGGAGGGGAATTAGAGCCTCTGGCTTAAAAAGAGCTTGTTCTTTGTGATCCCACCTGGAGCTCAGACCATCTCTAAGAGTGGGAGGGGCACTAACTTGAAAGCAGACAATGCCTACAGTTTCCACACTGTAATTCTGCTGATGACCCAGGAATATCAGATTCCTCCCCTCCCCCTTCCTACCATAACCTACGCTTGGCAGCTCCTTTAGCTGTTTTCTGGGTCTTTACTCCCTTTTTGAGACTGTGATAAGAGCTTATGCCCCCCCTCCCCGTCCCCCTCCGAGAAGCACACTGAAATACAACTTTTACGTTGACTTTCGGGGGAGAGGGTTGAGTCTATCTTAGAACTCCATATTAATAAACACCACCCCAGAGCTTCAAACAGCCTTTTTCTTCCTAGAGAACTTGATGGATATTTTTTTCTGAGGACTTGGCCTGTGCTGGGCAGAAGGGTCACCAAGGATGGGGAAGTAAGTGTCCTGCTGAAAGAATGCAAACCTCTAATTATGAAACATCGTAATGAACTGTAGTGGCAATTGCTCCTTCCTCCATCCACAGATTGGCATCGGTATGGTTTTTTGAAAGGGTGGATATGAGTCAGTGTGAACACTTCACTTATCAGTGTTTTGTAGCTGTCTTCCTGTAAATGAGCCAGGCAGGGGTATCCTGACGATAGTGTCAGGCTAATAGCCACAAAGAGAACAAGAGACATGGTTTTAGAGCATTGTCAGAGTAAACGTAAGGAATTTAAAGAAAGCTCTTTGCTTCTTGCAAGCAGAAGTCTATGTTCTCTATTAGCAGTTGTGTAGAAGCTGACATTTAAAATACTTGCTTATGATCCAGCAATCACACTCCTTGGTATTTACCCAAATGAATTGAAAATCTACATCCACTTAATGATAGCAAACGCACTAAGGGTTGTTTGAGGAGAGGTAGACGGGGGATGGGCTAAATGGTGATGGGCATTACGGAGAGCACTTGTGATGAGCACTGGGGGTTGTATGTAAGTGATGAATCACTAAATTCTACTCCTGAAACCAGTATTATACTATGTTAAGTAACTAGAATTTAAATTAATTTGGAAATAAAATCTACATCTACACACAAACCTGTGCGTGAATTTGTATAGCAGCTTTATTTATAATTGCCAAGACTTGGAAGCAACCAAGATGTCCTTCAGTAGGTAAACAGGTAACCAGCTATGGTACAGCCAGTGGAATATGATACAGGGCTACAAAGAAAGGGCCTATAAAAGAAAAGAAAAAGAAATGAGCCATCATGGGGCGCTTGGGTGGCTCAGTCAATTAAGCATCTGACTCTTGGTTTCGGCTTAGGTCATGATCCCAGGGTCATGGGATCAAGCCCCCCATCGGGGCTGAGCATGGAGCCTGCTTAAGATTCTCTATCTCTCTCCCTCTGCCCCCCTCCCCTGCGCATTCTCTTTTTCTCTCTCTAAAATAAATACAATGAAAAAAGTGTAAAAAGAAGAAAAAAGGGGCTTCTGGGCGGCTCAGTCAGTTAAGCATCTGCGTTCGGCTCAGGTTGTGATCTTGTGGTTCGTGGGTTTGAGCCCTGCATTGGGCTCTATGCTGACAGCTGGAGCCTGAAGCCTGCTTCGGATTCCATGTCTCCTTCTCTCTCTCTCCCCCACTCATGCTTGCTCTCTCTCTCTCTCTCAAAAATAAATAAAGATTTTAAAAAATTTTAATAAAAAAAAGAAATGAGCTATCAAGCCACAAGAAGAAGTAGAGGAACTTTAAATGCATGTTACTAAGCAAAAGAAGCCAATCTGAAAAGGGTACACAGTGTATGTTTCCACCTGCAGGCATATTTCATTTCACTGAGCTTCACTTCGTTGCTCTCACAGATACTGCACTTTTTACAAATTGTAGCAATCCTGGGTTTGTCAAGTCTGCCGGCACCAGTTTTCCAACAGCCATTTGTTCACTTGGTGTCTCTGTGTCCCGTTTTGGTAATTTTCACCATAGTTCAAACTTATTCATTGATGGTGTATTTGTTATGGTGATCTTTGATGATATTATTGTAATTGTTTTGGGGTGCCACAAACCACATCTATACAAGCCGGCAAACTTGAGAAACGTTGTGTGTGTTCTGACTGCTCGACCAGCTGGCCACTCCCCTTGTCCTCTCCTCAGACCTCCCTTTTCCAGGAGACACAGTAATATTGAAACTAGGCCACTTAATAACCCTACAATGGCTTCTAAGTGCTCAAGGGGAAGGAAGAGTCGTATGTCCCTCACTTTACATCAAAAGCTAGAAATGATTACGGTTAGTGAGGAAGGCATGTCAAAAACCAAGCGAGTCTAAAAGCCGGGTCTCTTGCACCAAACAGTTAGCCAAGTTATGAGTACAAAGGAAAAGTTCTTGGAGGAAATGAAAGTGCTAAGCCAGTGAACACAGAAATGATAAGAACGTGAAACAGCCTAATTACTTATATGGAAAACATTTTAGTGGTCTGGATAGATGATCAAACCAGCCATAACAGTCCTTGAGCCAAAGTCTAATCCAGAGCAAGACCCTAAGTCTCTTCAATTCTGTGAACCGGAGGGGCGCCTGGGTGGCTCAGATGGTTAAGCCTCCCGACTCTTGGTTTTGCCTCAGGTCATGATCTCATGGTTCATGGGTTTGAGCCCCATGTCACACTGTGCCAGCCTGCTTGGGATTCCCTGTCTCTCCCTGTCTGCCCTCTCCCATTCTCTCTTCCCCTTTCCCTCAGAATAAAAAAATAAACTTTATTTAAAAAATAAAAAAATAACAATCCTAGGTAGCTGAGAGAGGTGAGGAAGCTGCAGAAGAAGTCTGACTGGCAGAGATTGGTTCATGGGGTTTCAGGGAAGAAGTCATCTCTATAACATAAAAGTGCAAGGTGAAGCAGCAAGTGCGGATGTAGGAGCTGCAGCAGGTGGCCCAGAACATCTAGCTCAGGTAATTCATGAAGGTGGCCACCCTAAACAACAGATCTTCAGTGTAGACAGACAGCCTTCTGTTGAGAGAAGATCCCATCTAGGACTTTCATAGCGACAGAGGAGAAGTCGGGGCCTGGCTTCCAAGTTTCAGAGGACAGGCCGACTCTCTCTCGTGGGCAGATGCAGCTGGTGACGAAGGTGAAGCCAGTGCTCATTCACATTCTGAAAGTCCCAGGGCCCTCAAGCACTACGCTAACTCTCCTCTGCCTCTGCCAGACGGAACAGCAAAGCCCGGACGACAGCACATCTGTTTACAACACGGTTTACTGATATTTTACCCACCGCTGAGACCCACTGCTCAGAAGAAGAGACTTCTTTCCAAACAGGACTGCTCACTGACAACGCACCTGGTCACCCAGGAGCTCTGATGGAGATGTGCCACGAGATTCATGCTGTTTTCATGCCTGCTAACACCACGTCCACGCTGCAGTGCGCGGATCAAAGGAGAAGTCTATGTCAAGTCATAGGATTTAAGAAACACATTTTATCAGGCTTTAGCTGGACGGTGATTCCTCTGATGGATCTTGGCAAAGTAAACTGAAAACCTTCTGGAAGGGATTTACCATTTTAGATGCCAGTAAGAACATCTGGGGTTCGTGGGAAGAGGTCAAAGCATCAACATGAACAGGAGTTTGGAAGACAGTGATTCCAACTCTCCTGGATGACTTGGAGAAGTTCAAGCCCTCAGTGGGGAAGGGACTGCAGATGTGGTAGAAACGGCAAGAGAACTACAATCAGAGTGGAGCCTGCAGGTGTGACGGAATTGCTGGAATCTCATGATAAACCTTGAACAGATGAGGAGATGCTACTTATGCATGAGCAAGGAAAGTGGTTTCTTGAGATGGAATCTGCTCCAGGTGAAGACGCTGTGAAGATTGTTGAAACGACAACAACCTATTTTGAATATTACGTATATTTTAGCTGCTAGAGCAGCAGCAGCGTGTGAGAGGATTGAGTCCAACTTTGAAAGTTGTCCTGTGGGTGAAATGTTACCACACAGCATCGCGTACTACCGAGAAATCATTCATGAAAGGAGGAGTCAATCAATGGAGTGAACTGCACTGTTTTCTTATTTTAAGAAATTGCCACAGGGTGCCTGGCTGGCACAGTTGGTAGAACATGCAACTCCTGACCTGGGGGTCCTAAGTTCAAGCCCCACATTGAGCCTACAACTTCCTTAAGGAAAAAAAAGGAGAAAAAATTGCCACAACCACTCCATTCCTTAGCCACCACCACCCCGATCAGTCATCAGTCATCAACATCAAGGCAATATCTTCCATCAACAAAAAGATTACCACTCACTGAAAGCTCAGATGATGGTCAGCATTTTTAAGCAATAAAATATTTTTTAATGCTTTTATTATGTGCTCTGTCAGCACAGAGCCTGATATGGGGCCCGCTCATGAACCGCGAGATCATGACCTGAGCCAAAGTCGGATGCTCAACTGACTGAGCCACCCAGGCGCCCAAACAATAAAATATTTTAAATTAATGTGTGTACATTGTTTTTTTTAGACAGTGTTATTGCACATTTAATAGACTGTAGTATAGTGTACATACAACTTTTTATGCACTGGGAAACCAAAAAAAAAAATCATTTGACTTGATTTATTATGATATTTGCTTTATTGCAGTGTTCTGAAACCGAACCTGCAATATCACCGAGCAATGCCTATATGTGACATTCTGCAAAAGGCACTACTATGGAAACAGTAAAAACACTGGTTTCCAGGGGTTGGGGTGTTGAGGGGAGGAGGGATAAATAGACAGAACACAGGTTTTTTTAGGGCAGTGAAACTATTCACTATGATACTGTGATGATGGATACATGTCATTACATTTGTCCAAGCCCAGAAAATGCACAAGACCAAGAGTGAACCCCAGAGTAAAGTGTGGACTTTGGGTGACTCTGATGTGTCAATGTAGGCTCACCAGTTGTACAGAGATTTACTACACCAATGCACAGTGTTAATAACAGGAACGTTGAGATGGTGTACGGGAACTCTGTGTACTTTCTGCTCTGTTTATCTGTAAATTCAAAATTGCTCTCCCAAAAATAAAGTCTATTAATAATAATAATAATAATAAAAACCCAAAACACTGGTTTATATGTTTTTCTCCATCCCCTTCCATGAGACCTTAAGAGACAGAAAACATATCCTTTGCCTTTAAAATATCCCATGTCTTTAAAATCACAGAAGCTAAGGATGAAAGAGGAGGAGAGTGTCCTATTGTTAGTACATATCCTAAAATATTCACATGTTTAAAACTCTTTTTTTTAATTTTTAAAGTTTATTTATTTTGAGAGAGATGGAGACAGTGTTAGTGGGGGAGAGGCAGAGAGAGAGAGAGAATCCCAAGCAGGCTCTGCACTGTCAGCACAGAACCCCATGCGGGGCTTGAACTCACGAAACTGTAAGATCATGACCTGAGCCCAAACCAAGAGCCAGACGCTTAACCGACGGAGTCCCCTGGGCGCCCCTACACCAAAACGCTTGATTTGATTCCTCAAACCTGCTCCTCTGTCTGCTTTCCTGATTGAAGTAAATGGCAACCCAAGTCCTGCAGCTGCTCAGACCAAAACCCTGAGGATCCTTTGTGACTCCTTCTTTTTTCTTGTCTCACACCCACCATCTAGACTCTCAGTTAACCCTGTTGGTTCCATATTGAAAATATCTTTCAAATCCAACCACTTACTGCTTCCACCACTACTGCTCTCATTCAGGTCCTACCAAGTTCAAGTCCTCATCCTTTATTCCCTGGACCAGCAGCTTCCTAATTGGTCTCTATGTTTTCACTCTTGTTCTCCTCCAGCATCTTCTCCATTCAACAGCAAAGACCTTTTTGAAAACATAAATCAGCTAATGTCACTTCTTTGCCTTAAAACCCGAATGGCCTTGTAGCTTCTTGGCTTTCGGTCACCTCTAAAATATAATCCGGGGGCACCTGGGTGGCTCAGTCATGATCTCACGGTCCGTGGATTCGAGCCCCGTGTCAGGCTCTGTGCTGACAGCTCAGAGCCTGGAGCCTGCTTCAGATTCTGTGTCTCCCCCTCTCTCTGCCCCTCCACTGCTTGTGCTCTGTCTCTCTCTGTCTCTCAAAAATAAATAAATGTTAAAAACCTTTTTTAATATAATTCAGAATCCTTGCCATGGCTTACAATGTCATATATGATCAGAATCCCACTTAACCCTCCAACATCATTTTCCCTACCTCTTTACTCCTGCAGAGCAGGCTTTTGGCCCCATCCCAAGCAGACTGCTTCCTCTCCTCTTGGCGTCTTTGTATATAAATTGCCTTCTGTTTGAAATGCTGTTCTCAAACATGCTCCCTAGACTTGCTCCCTCGTGTCGTTCACATTTCTGTCCAGATGTCATCTCTGCTACGATCAATCATAACTCCCCTATTTTATATACCCCCCAATTCTTTATTACCTTACCTTGCTACATAATTCTTCAAAGTGCTCCCTTATCATTACTTGACATTATATATTTACTCGTTTGCTTATCATCCGCTGCATTAGTCGGCTAGGGCCGCCATAACAAGGTTCCACAGACTGAGTGGTAGTAAATGACAGAAATTTACTTTCTCACCATTCTGGGGCCTGCAAGTCCAAGGGCAGGGTGCCGGGAGTCCTCTTTCCTTGCAGTAAACTACGTCCTCATAGCATCCTCACATGACCTTTTCTTTGTGCATACATCCCTGGTATCTCTTTCGCTTTCTATAAGGACACCAGTCATTTGGGATTAGGGCCCCATCCCTATGACCTCATTTAAACTTTATGACCACGTTTAAACTTAATAACCTCAGGGCACCTGCATGGCTCAGCTGGTTAAGCATCCGACTCGATCTCCATTCAGGTCATGATCTCCCAGTTTTTGAGACGGAGCCCCACGTCAGGCTCTGCGCTGACCGTGCTGAGCCTGCTTGGGCTCCGCTCTCTCCCTTTCTGCCCCTTCCCTACTCTCTCTCTTCCAAAATGAATAAACATTTAAAAAATAAACTTAATAACCTCTTTAAAGGCCCTGTCTCCAACTATAGTTACATTCCAAGGTACTAGAGGTTAGGACTTCAACATACAAATTTTAGGAAGGCACAATTCAATCCATAACACCCATGCTCTGCCCCCCCCCCAAATTTATGTCTTTCTCACGTGCAAAATACATTAAGCTCCATTCCAATAGCCTCAGAAGTCTTTTCTTATCTCATTCTAGCATCTGGTCTACATCCAGAGTCTCATCTGAGTATCATCTAGATCAGATATGGGTGAGACTGGAGGTGTGATTCATCCTAAGGGAACATTTCTCTCCAGCTATGAACCTGTGAAAGCAAACAAGTTATGTGTTTCCAAAATACAGTAGTGAGACAGGCATAAGACGGACATTCTCTTTCTAAAAGGGAGAAACTGGAAAGAAAAAAGGGCTGACGAGTACCAAACAAATCTCAAACCTAGTAAGGTAAATTCCATTAGATTTTTTTTTTCTTTCTTTCTTATTGTGGTTAAAAGCACATAACATAAAATTTACCATCTTAGGGCACCTGGGTGGCTCAGTTGTTTAAGCGTCTGACTTCGGCTGTGGTCATGATCTCACGGTTTGTGAGTTCGAGGCCTCATCAGGCTCTCTGCTGTTCTGCTGTTGGCGCAGTGCCTGCTTCAGATCCTCCTTCCCCTTTTCTCTGCCCCTCTCCTGCTCATGCACACGCATGCACGTGTGCTCTCTCTCTCTCAAATATTTAAAAAAATTTTTTAACTAAAATTTACCATCTTAACCATTTGTAAGTGTACAGTTCAGTAGTGTTAAGTATATTCACATTGTTATGAAACAGATATCCAGAACTTGTCATCTTGCAAAACTGAAACTTTATGCTTATTAAAGAACAACTCCCCTTTTCTCCTTCCCTCCAGCTCCAGGTAACCATTCTACTGTCCATTTTCATGAGTGTGACCACTTTATTTATTTATTTGTTTATTATTTTAGAGAGAGAGAGAGCGCGCGCACGATTGGGGGAGAGGGGCAGAGACAGAGAGAGAGAGAGGCAGAGAGAGAGAATCTCAATCAGGCTCCATGCTCAGCCTCTACTACCTTAGAATGTAACTGTAGTTGGAGACAGGGCCTTTAAAGAGGTTATTAAGGTTTTTATTTTGTTGTGTGTTTATTTATTTTGAGAGAGAGAGTTGGGGGGAGGGGCGGAGAGAGAGAGGATCCCAAGCAGGCTCAGCACTGTCAGCACAGAGCACAACATGGGACTCCATCCCACAACCTTGGGATCATGACCTGAGCCAAAATCAAGATCGGACACTCAACCAGTTGAGGCACCCAGGCGCCCCTGAGTGTAATTATTCTAGATACCTCCTATAAGTGGAATCATATACTTTATCTTTTTTATGACTGGCTTATTTCACTTAGCATTATGGCCTTAAGGTCAATTCATGTTGTAAGATGTGACAGGATTTCCTTCCATTTTAAGACTGAATAATATTCACTTGGAAATATATATCACTTGGATATTTATCTCTTCATCTCTTGATGGACACTTGGATTGCTTCCACCTTTGGCTATAGTGAATAGTACTGGGTGTGCTACATGAATGTGCAAATATTTGTTTAAGACTTTGCTTTCAGTTGTTTTGGATATATACCTAGAAGGGAGATTGCTGGATCATAGGGTATTTCTATTTTTAATTTTTTGAGGAACTACCATGCTGTTCTCCATGACAATTGTACTACTTTACAATTCTACCAACAGTCCACAAGAGTATCAATTTCTTCACACCCTCACCAGCACCTGTTATTTTCTGTTGTTGGTGTTTTTGATAACGGCCATTGTAATGGGCGTGAAGAGATTTCTCATTGCTGTCTTGGTTTGCATTTCTCTGATGATTATTGATGTTGAGCATCTTTTCATGTGCCTGTTGGTCATTGGTATACCATGTTTGGAAAAATGTCTATTCAAATCCTTTGCCCATTTTTAATCAGGTTATTTGATTTATTTTGTTGTTAAGCCCTTTATATATTCTGGATGTTAACTCCTTAGTGGATATATGATTTGCAAAATTTTCTCCCATTTCATAGGTTGCCTTTTCACCTTGTTCATTGTATCCTTTGATGAACAAATGTTTTTAAGGTTGATAGAGACACATTTGTTTTTTTCTTTTTCTTTTCTTTTCTTTTTTTTTTTTTTTTTTTTTTTTTTTTTTTTTGCTTTTGTTGCCTGTGCTTTTGGTGTCCTAGCCAAGAAATCTGTGTTTCATCAAGATAACTCTCCTTGGCTCAGTGCTCTGCCCTCCAGGCCCCCTGAAGTGACAGCCTTGCCTTGAGGGTCCATGTGCTCTGGCCTGTGTGGTAGGCTTGGCAACCCTGCTGATCTCTGAATCAACTTCAGTGTCATTCTTACCTTGTATTGGAAGATGGCCCATGATGATAGTTCTATTGTCCTGTCCTGTAGAATCCTAGCAGGCTTCACCTTCTTCATTTTGTCTTCTCTCTGTGCCCTTAGTCCAAGCTGGCGGCATGTGTGCTGATACAACACCATCTCTATTCTTAGATTCTGCCAAAATGGCTGATTAAAGCCCCGAGTTGTGCTCATGACCTCTTTATCAAGGGATTTTTCAGTCCCTTGGTGTCCTCTCAGAACAAGCATTCTTGTTTTGTAAGATAGATAGGCTAAGAATTTTCCAAATCTTCATCTTCTGGTTCCTTGTTGCTTGACAGTTCCTCTTTCAATTTATCTTTCTATCTATCGGCACCAACGAGAAACCAAGGCATATGTTTTACACTGTACTTAGAAATCTTCTCAACTAAATGTCCTATTTCATTACAAACAAGTTCTCCTTTCCACAAAACCCTAGAGCACAATTCCTCCAAGTTCTTTACCATTTTATAACAAGGACCAGCTGTCTTCCAGTTTCCAATGACCTGTTCCTCATTTCCATCTGAGACCTCACCAGAATCCCCTTTTCCATTCATATTCCTAGCAACAATATCTTCAAGGCAGTCTAGGCTTTTTCTAGTATGCACCTCCAAATTCTTCCAGCCTCTACCCATTCCTCAGTTCCAAAGCTACTTCCATAATTTTAGGTATCTGTTACAGCAGCTTCTGATTTCTTGGTACCAACATTTGTCAGCGTTCTGCAGAGAAACAGAACCAACCGGATGTGTCTATATCGAAAAAGATTTTTCTTTTAAGGAATTTGCTTATGGAGGCTGGCAAGTCTAAGCAGGGTGGATTGGCAGGTTGTAGACCCTCTAAAGGCCATCTCCTGCAGAACTCTTTCTGTTTGGAGGTGGGGCAGAGGATGTTAGTCCTTGTTCACTTCAAGCCTTCACTGATCCGATGAGGTCCACCAACATTATGGACGGCAATCTGCTTTATTCAAAGTCCCCCAGTTTAAACGTAAATCTCACTTGAAAACTCCCCCAGGGAAACATCTAGAATACCAGTTGACCAAATTTCTAGGCACTGTTGCCCAGCCAAGTTGACATATAAAATTGACCATCACAGGGGTACCTGGGTGGCTCAGTCAATAGAGCATGCAACTTTTTTTTTTTTAAGTTTATTTATTTTTAGAGAGAGCATGTGCACATGCAGAAGGGGCAGAGAGAGGAAAGAGAGCGAGAGAGAGAATCCTAAGTGCTGATAGTGCAGAGCCCCACATGGGCTTGAACTCATGAACTGTGAGATCATGAACTCAACTAAGACCAAGAGTTAGATGCTTAACCAACCGAGCCACCCAGACACCTCGAGCATGCAACTCTTGATCTCAGGGTTGTAAGTCGAGCCCCATGTTGGGTGTAGAGATGTTAAAAATAAAGTTTTAAAGGGGTGCACCCTCAGTGTGGAGCCTGCTTGGGCTTCTCTCTCTCTCCCTCCCTCTCTGCTTCTCCCCAACTCATGCGTGAACATGTGCATGCTCTCTCTGTCTCAAAACTAAACTAAATAAATAAATAAAATCGTTTTAAAAAATTAACCATCACATATGCCTTCCATATTAAAATTGAAGGTTAGGGTATGGACCTTGAGGGTAGGGACTTGTCTTAGTGACACTTATATTACGTGCACCTAGAGCTGTACCTAGCATATAGTAGGCAATAAACCCTTGAGGAAAACTGAATAAATAACTGAATGAATGAATGAATGTATGTATTTAGAGTCTATGAGTTTTTTTCTTTGTTTCTTTCCTCTATCCCTGCCTCCTTTTCCTTCCTTCCTCCTTCCTTCCTTCCTTCCTTTTCTTTCTTTCTTCCTTCCTTTTCTTTCTTTCTTTCTTTCTTTCTTTCTTTCTTTCTTTCTTTCTTTCTTCTTTTCTTCCACATTATCTCATTTCTCTCAGTAATTCCATGAGCTGAGTATTATGGCCTCCAACTAAAATACTGAGGTTGAGACACAGAGAAGTTAAGTGACCTGTTTGAAGGTCTAAACTCCAGTTCATTTTCCAGAGGTGGGACTCGGATTCTGCTCTTTTGACCTCCAGTCCTCTGTTTAGTCAATTCTACTAAGCTTTGATTATTCTTTCTGTCCTACCTATTCTTCCTAGTGTTCATAATGAGGGGCAGTAGATAACATAATAATGCCAAGTCTCTGCCAAGGTGTATAATGAGTGAGGAGGATATTTATGCCCCACCCAAGGCAGCTGTAATCAGTAAATAAAGGGTGGTGTCAAGAAGGAACTTCTATTTTAGTGGTAGGTGATCATTTCAGGGAAGCACTAAGATGCTCTGCAAGGAAAGAGTGTCACTTGCTTCTCTGATCCTGAAGGACCAGTTAAGAAAACACTTGAGTGTCTATAAATCTAAACCCAGATATTTTTGTGTGTGCCGCGTATCTTTCAGAATTAGGTTGGCATAGGGGAGGGGAGAGTATGGGGCTACTTGTGGGAGGCTATTGTATAAGGCGGTGGTATGTTTTAGTTTGAATTGTGACATAGATACTTCCTTTTCTTAGTAACCTTTTACTAAGGTTCTTAGAAAAGGTTCTTCCTTTTTCTTCAGATCCTCCTTTGTCAACTATGATGACCTACTTATCTGTCTAGATACTGTTTCAAGGATATTCTGAAAATAATTTTTTATGTTTATTTATTCATTTTGAGAGAGAGAGTGAGAATGTGCATGAACGGGGAGGGGCAGATAGAGAGAGAGCCAGAGACAAAGACAGAGAATCCCAGGTAGGCTCCCTACTGTCAGTGCAGAGCCCGACGCAGGGCTTGATCTCACAAACCCATGAGCTGATATCCAGAGTTGGACACTTATCCGGCTGAGCCACCCAGGCCCCTTGACAATATTATTACTGATTGTTAACAATAACAATCAATATAGGGGCGCCTGGGTGGCTCAGTCAGTTGAGCATCTGGCTTCGGCTCAAGTCATGATCTCACGGTTGGTGGGTTCGAGCCCCATGTCGGGCTCTGTGCTGACTGACAGCTAGCTCAGAGCCTAGAGCCTATCTTCAGATTCTGTCTCCCTCTCTCTCTGTCCCTCCCCTCCTCACGCTGTCTCTCTCTCTCTCAAAAATAAATAAAACATTAAAAAAATTTTTTTAAATAAAAAACACAATAAGTATAATATACATGATGTTCTAGCATGGCGAAATCAATTTAATCTCTGCTAAGTATTAAATCCTTGATCAAAACAAAAGAATAACTAGTTGGTATTGGCAAGCAGACTTAAAGGCATGAAATGATGTTTTTAATGACATGAGTACCAAATAAGGGTATATATTCAAAGAAATTTAGGGATATGGTGTTCACTGTTCTTTTCATGGGACATTCTTGCCAAGTGATTCATTGTTCAATTGAAATGAATCATTTGATTTCATTAAAGAGGTGACAAGGAATGAGCCTAGTTGACTGATTAGGCAGGGCTTAACGGGCAAGTTGTGCTAGTGAAATTGAAAAGAAACAGATTATAAAATTTTAATTGGCATTCTGGTTTACCAGTAAGAGTGAAGAGTTTAGGTCCAGTCAATACATTCACTCCCATAGAGAAGAGTCTCCAAAATGAAACTATTTAATCCCCCCCAAATACTTATCTAGTGTCTACTCTAAATAATGTATTGGACCAAGTATTGAGAGGGTGATGGAAATGGTGTTGGAGGAAGAGACACAGAAATGAAATGAAATGAAATGAAATGAAATGAAATGAAATGAAATTGACACCACCTCTGTTTTTAAAATTGGAGAAGATTGCTTATATAGGGAATTGGATATCATTTTTTTTAAGAGCAGTTTTGATTCATAGTAAAATTAAGAGGAAGGTACAGAGATTTCCCATATACATGTTGCTCCCACACATACAGAGCCTCCCCCATTTTAAACTTCTCCCAACAGAGTGGTACACTTGTTTCAATGAATGTACATTGACACATCACAATCACCCAAAGTCCATACTTTTACACTAGGATTCACTCTTGGCTTTGACATTCTGTGGATTTGGACACATGTATAATGACATATATCCATCATTTCAGCATCCTACGGAATAGTTTCATTGCCCTAAAAATCCTGTGTGCTCCACCTGTTTGTCTTTCCTCCCTCCCTCACCCCGAATCCCTGGTGGCCAGTGATATTTGTACCATCTCCATAGTATTGGCTTTTGCAGAATTTCACATTCTGCATAGTTGGAACTGTGTAGTTGGAACCATACAGTATATAGTCTTTTCAGATTGCCTTCTTCCACTTAGTAATATGCATTTAAGGGACCCCTGTGTCTTTTCATGGCTCGATAGCTCATTTCTTTTTGGTACTGAATAATATTCCACTGTTTGGGTGTACCACAGTTTGTTTATACATTCACCTATTCAAGGATATCTTAGTTACTTCCAAGTTTGGGCCATCATGAATAAACCTTCTATGAACATCTGTATGCATGTTTTTGTGTGGACATAAATTTTAAACTCCTTTGAGTAAATACCAAGGAGCAGGATTGCTGGATTGTGTGGTAGATGTATATTTAGTTTGGTAAGAAACCACTAGTCTTCCAAAGTGGCTGTACCATCTTGCAATCCCACTAGGAACGTATGAGATTCCTTGTTGCACCACATCCTCGTCAGCATTTAGTATTGTCAGTGGTCCAGATTTTGGTCATTCTAATAGGTGGTACTGGTATCTCGTTTTATTTTGCATTTCTCTTATGACATATGATGTGCAGCATCTTTCCATATGTTTGTTTGTCACCTGTATGTCTTCTTTCTGCTGAGGTCTTTTTAATCAAGTTGTTTGTTTTATTATTGTTGAATTTTAACTGTTCTTTGCATATTTTGGATATTGGTCTTTTATCAAATGTGTCTTTTGCAAATATTTTCTTCTAGTCTGTGGTTTGTCTTCTTAGTCTCTTGAATGTCTCTGGGGCCTCTGGGTTGCTCAGGCAATTAAGCATCCAGCTCTTGGTTTCGGCTCAGGTCATGATCTCATGGGTTGGTTCATGAGTTTGAGCCCCACATCAGGCTCTGCGCTGACAGTATGGAGCCTGCTTGGGATTCTCTGTCTCCCTCTCTGCCCTTCGCCTGCTCACACTCTCTCTCTCAAAACTAAATAAATAAACATTTTTTAAAAAGTACCTTTTGCAGAGCAGAAGTTTCAATTTTAATCAAGTCCAACTTACTAAATGAATTGTGCCTTTGGTGTTGTGTCTAAAAAGTCATTGCCATAGTCAAGGTCATCTAGTTTTTTTTCCTCTGTTATCTTCTAGGAGTTTATTAGCTTTGTATTTTACATTTAGATTTGTGATCCATTTTGAGTTAATTTTGTGAAAAGTGTAAGATCTGTCTGTAACTAGATTCTTTCTTTCCTTTCTTTCTCTTTCTTTCTTTCTCTTTTTCTTTTTCTTCCTTCCTTCCTTCCTTCCTTCCTTCCTCCCTCCCTCTTTCTTTCTTTCTTTCTTTCTTTCTTTCTTTCTTTCTTTCTTTCTTTATGTGGATGTACTATTGTTCCAGCACCATGTATCGAAAAGGAGACTATCTCAGCTCCACCGTGTTGCCTTTGTTTCTTTGTGAAAAATCAGTCAGGTGTATTTATGTGGGTCTTTCTGGGCTCTCTATTCTGTTCCATTGATCTGTTTGTCTGTTGTTTTCACCAATACCATAATGTCTTGATTACTGAGGCTTTATAGTTAAGTCTTGAAGTCAAGTAGGTAATATCAGTTGTACAACTTTATTCTCCTTCAATATTGTTTTGGCTCTTCTGGGTCTTAGGCCGCTTCATATAAAATTTAGAATCATGGGGTGCCTGGGTGGCTCAGCTCACTCAATATTGTCAAGATGTCAGGTCTTCCCAAGTTAACTATGAATCCAATGCAATCCCATGCAGTGTCCCAGTAAGTTATTTTATGGATATCAGAAAACTGATTCTAAAGTTTTTGGTTTTGTTTCAAGTTTCTTTCTGTCTTTATTTTTTGCTTGCTTGCTTTCTTACTTTCTTTCAAGAGTGAAAGAGAAAGAGTGGGAGAGGAGCAGAGAGAGAGAGGGAGAGAGAGAATCCCAAGCAGACTCTGAGCTGTCAGCACAGAGCCCAGTGTGGGGCTCCATCTCATGAACCTGTGAGATCATGACCTGAGCCAAAGTCAGGAGTCAAACGCTTAACCAACTGAGCTGCTCAGGCATCTCAGGATTTTATTTTTTTTATAGATTTTTTAAAAATGTTTTTTTTTATTTTTTATTTTTGAGAAAGAGACCGAGTACTGGGGCGGGGGGAGGGGCAGCGAGAGGGAGACACAGAATCTGAAGCAGGCTTCAGGCTCTGAGCTGTCAGCAGAGCCCCACGCAGGGCTCGAACTCCTGAACCATGACATCATGATGTGAGTCAAAGTCGAACGCCTGACTGAGCCACCCAGGTGCCCCAATATTTTATTCTTTATAGACAATCCTGTCATGTTCAAACAGAATTTTAGGTCTTCCTTTCTAATCTATATGCCTTTTATTTTATTTTTTTGTCCAGTATTTCTAGCTAACATTGAAAAGGAGTAGTGAGAGGGAACATTTCTACGTTGTTCCTGATCTTGGTGGGAAAGTTTTGGGTTTTTAAGCATTTCAGTATGTTGTGGGTTTTTTGGGAGTTGTGGATTTTTTGGTAGACATTCTTTATCAAGTTAAGGAAGTTCTTCTATATTCCTAATTTACTGAGAGTTTTTAAATCATGAAAAACTGTTGGATTTTGCCAAATGATTTTTCTGCATTTATTACCTGACCATGTGAGTTTTCTTTTCTAACCTGTTGATATGATGGATTACATTAATTGATTTTCAAATATTAACAGTCCTTGCATATCTGTAATAAATCCTAATTGGTCATGATGGATAATTCTTTTTATTCATTGTTGTATTAAATTTACTAATATGTTCTTAAGAATTTTTGTATCTGTGTTTATGAGAGATACTGATCTATAGTTGTCTTTTCTTGTAATTTCTTTGCCTGGTTTTGGTATAAGCGTAATGCTGTACTTACAGAATGAATTACAAGGGAATTAGTCATCTTAATGGTAGATAATATCAAATTTTAACCATCAAATGACTATTTTTGTTTAAGAAATACAGACCACTATTCTTTTGTTTGTTAACACATTCTTTTTAGAGACAACCAGGGTGTAAATACAATTAAAACTATGTTCAGGGACACCTGGCTGGCTCTGTTGGTGGAGCATGTGACTCTTGATCCTGTGGTTGTGAATTCAAGCCCCACATTGGGTGTAGAGATTACTTTTTTTTTTTTTTTTTACATTTATCTGTTCATTTGAGAGGGAGAGAGCACTTGCACACACTAGCAAGGAAGGGACAGAAAGAGAGAAGGGGGACGGAGAGAGAGAATCCTAAGCAGAGTGTCAGGCCTGATGCAGGGCTCAGTCTCATGACTGTGAGATCATGACCTGAGCGGAAATCAACAGTCTGATGCTTAACCAACTGAGCCACCCAGGTGCCTCAAAAATAAAATCTTAAAACAAAACAAAACAAAAAAACTGTTCAGTTCTGTTTGGATCCTTAGAAATTACTCTCTGATGAGCATTACTTTATTCAGTTCTCTCAACAAACATTTATTTATCATTTACAATGTATCAGATATTCAGAATATTGAGCCAAATAAGGTGTAGTCAGAGTTTTCAGGGAGCTCACAATGTATTTGGGGAAATAAATTCGTAAACCAATAATAGCAAAGCATTTTTTAAGTTATATACACAATAATATGGGATGGCAATAGATTTGTCTATGCTAAATACATTTAGAAAATTTCTACTTTGAAACTGGCAACAGACCTAAACATAAAATTAGATGTTGTAACAGATAAGATATTGACCAAAAACAAACATTTCTCTTTTTTTGACAAAGTTATAAAATATTTTATTTTATTTTTTTAAATTTATTGTTAAGTTGGTTTCCATAAAACACCCAGTACACATCCCCACAATTGCCCTCCTCCATGCCCATCACCCCCGTTCCCCTCTCCCCCTCCCCCTTCAGCCCTCAGTTTGTCAGTATTCAAGAGTCTCTCGTGCTTTGTCTCCCTCCCTCTCCCTCTTTTCCCTCCTTCCCCTCCCCATGGTCCTCTGTTAGGTTTCTCCTGTTAGACCTATGAGTGAATACACTTATGAGTGAAAACCTATGGTATCTGTCCTTCTCCGCCTGACTTATTTCGCTGAGCATGACACCCTCGAGGTCCATCCACGTTGCCAGGAATGGCCAGATTTCATTCTTTCTCATTGCCATGTAGTATTCCATTGTGTATATAAACCACATCTTCTTAATCCATTCATCAGTTGATGAAAAACACACATTTGAAGACACTTATTTAGAATAGGAGTCTAGCCTATAGCATTAAATAGTATAGATAACAAGTCCTCAAAAGTATGTGCTTACAAATTCAGTGGTAATAGCCTAGACTATTACTAGAGGTGTTTTTTGTTTTGTTTTATTTTGTTTTAATGTCAAACAGAGGGTTTGGCTGACTGATAAGACGGAGCTTCAGAAATGGGTAATGCCAATGAAACAGATACAAGACTGATTGTACATTTCTTTAATTGGCTTTATGCTTTACCAATAAAAAATAAAGCTTTAGGAATGCTAGTATACTTGCGAACTTCGAATACATTAAGGAATGATTCTTGGGAAAAAAAGTAAACTGTATTAGCTTAATCAAGTTAATCAAGCCATATCCATGTATATCCCTAAAAGAAGTTTCTTTTCCAGGGATATTTTTTGAGACATCTATGAATCACTACCTTTATTTAACAAATCACTTCAATAATCATGTTGTAGAATTTACTAATTAAGGTGGTACCTGGCTGACTTGGTCGGTGGAGAATATAACTGTTGATCTCAGTGTTGTGAGTTTGAGTCCCACACTGAGCATAGAGATTACTTCAAAATGAAACAAAATCTTCAGGGTGCCTGGCTGGCTCAGTCGACATAACATGCGACTCTTGATCTCAGGGTTGCAAGTTGGAGCCCCACGCTGGGTGCAGAGTTTACTTAAAAATAAAATCTTTTTTAAAAATCTTTTTAAAAATTTACTAATTAGGTTATGCCTTGTTTAGATACTCAACAGCCCTAAACATGTACTTTGGACATATTTTATTAAGCTAATTTAAAAAAAACATTTTTGGGGCACCTGGGTGGCTCAGTCGGTTGAGCATCCGGCTTCGGCTCAGGTCATGATCTCGCGGTTCGTGGGTTCGAGCCCCGCGTCGGGCTCTGTGCTGACAGGTAGCTCAGAGCCTGGAGCCTGCTTCGGATTCTGTGTCTCCCCCTCTCTCTGACCCTCCCCTGCCGTCTCTCTCTCTCTCAAAAATAAATAAGACATTAGAAAAAAAAATTTTTAACATTTTTGGTTCACCTGTTTGTTAGGCACTGTGGCTATAAAGATAGATAAAATAAAATGTCTGCCCTCAGAGTGCTCCCAAATTAGACAGGTAAGCAAATACGTACACGAAGAACTGCTATGGGATGTTAGTAAGTACTGTAATATAGGTGTGTTTGAGGTAGATTGTGGCCCAAAGGAAGCCTTACTGTCTTTGGTTTGTCTGTGAATGTGTCACACGGGAAAGAGATATTGTATGCCTGACTGCGAGTGAGCCAGTTGGGAAGGATATTCAGGATGAAAGAGTACGAAAGAATGAGTCTCCAGCAGCATAGTATTATGAGCTGAATTGTGTTCCCCCAAAATTCATATGGAAGTCCTAACCCCCAGTATGTCAGAATGTAATTGTATGAGGAGACATGGCCTTTAAAGAAGTGACTAAGTTAAAATGAGGCTAATCCTACTGATGTCCTTACAAGAACAGGAACTGTAAACATTTAAGAACCACCAGGGATGTATACACACAGAGAAAAAGGCCGTCTACAGTCAAGGAGAGAGTCCATAGGAGGAACGCCACCTGCCAACCCCCCGATCTTCGACATCCAGCCTCCAGAATTGTAAAAATAAATTTCTGTTGTTCAGGCCATCCAGTCTTTGGTGAATTGCTATGGTAGCCTTTGATGTGTGTATTTTCTCACCACCAAGCAATTCCTCAATTCTCAGCTGAACATAACTGAATGCCCTTCCCCATTCAACTTAGTTCTGATACTATCTACCCTGAGATAGTGGCAGATGTCACAGATTAAAGGCTCAGCCCCACAAGACTGCCTCCCTCTCCCTCCACTTCAGACACCAGTGGCAAGCCCAGGTCATCAACTGCTGTAGATTCGAGGTTCCAACCACCCCCTCGTTGGATTTGATTAATTTGCTACAGCAGCTCGCAGAACGCAAAGAAACATTTACTCACATTTACCCATTTATTATAAAGGATATAATAAAGGATACAAATGAAAAGGTTCAAGGGCCTGTTCAAACACTGACAGTTGGTTCAGTTTGGCTTGGGCAAAGAGGAGATCTATGTAAAATGTGGCTAGTGTGACTGAGGAGTTTAATTATTATTGCATCCCATTTTAATTCATTTAAGTTTGTATTTAAAAATTGAAGAAGTGTTGGGGCACTGGCTGGCTCAGTAAAGCATGCAACTCTTGATCTTGGGGTGTTGATTTCGAGTCCTATGTTGGGCATAGAGATTACATTAAAAAAAGAAAGAGAGAGAGAGAGAGAGAAAAGAAAAGAAAGAAAGAAAAAGAAAGAAAGAAAAAGAAAGAAAGGAGGGAGGGAAGGAAGGAAGGAAGGAAAGAAGATGATAGAAGCAATTTAAAATAAATGGAAGCAGTGTAAAAAAAAATGGAAGTACTATAAAATGTTTTTGTTAAACACAACTTCACCATTTCACCTCAATTGTTGAAAATTTAGTATCCCAATTAAGATGTGCTATAAGTGCAAAATACAGATTGGATTTTAAAGATCTAGTACCAAAAAAAGAGAGAGTCAAATATCTCATTAATAACTTTTCTATTAATTACAAGTTGAAATAATAATATTTGGTATATGTATATATTAGGTTAAATAAAATATATTGAAATCAACTCATTTCTTTTTGCTGTTTTTAAACATGACTACTGGAAAATTTTAAATTTCATATGTGGCTCACATTATGTATCTACTGGATAGCACTGATCTAGACTTTATTCAATAACCATTGAAGATATTTGAGTAGGAGAATGATCCAATTAAGGTTTCGATTTAGTGTAATTCATTTAGAACTGGTGCGGGATGGATTGATTTTCGAAGGAAATCCGAAGAGTGGGAAGTGATAAGGGTCTGAGAGCTGGGATTAGGGACTTCAGGATCAGCTGAAGTGATGGATGGTTGAAACTGGATGGTTGAAACCCAGTTTAGACAAGAAAATCAACATTTCTCAAATTTTTTCTTTCTTTACCCTGTGTTTTCTTTGGTGTTTCGGATTCAAAAAGAACTCTAACAACACTTAACTTAGTAGAAGAAGATTAGAAAATAAGATGCTGCAACAAAAGTTGTTCTTTTTGAGGAAAATTACAAATGCAAAGCACAGAGTAGAATTAACTCTGGCAATCTTTAGTCTGTAGCTTTTTTGTGAGCCTTGAAATGCCATTTACGCTGTCCTGTGAAAGCAGCAGTTTTTTCTGTCTTTAACTCTACGTGTTTAAAGGCCGGTCGCAATTTCAGGATTTTTTGGTTTGTTTGTTTTCCCACTCAGTTATCACAGTAGCAAACAGCCTCCCACAGACTAGCAAGAGGCTAGGGTTGAGATTTATGGTCTGCAGGTACTTGTATTTGGACTTAAGAGATTTCAGTCCATTATTTTCATTCATTTTCATTCATTACTTTCTTCTTAGCAGACCTTCACTAAACTATCAGGTGGGAATTTTGTAACATTTCTCCCCAGTCTCTTCCATTTTCAGATGTATCCACCACACTTCTTTTGTTTTCAGTAAAGGTGGAAGAACATCCCACAACAATCAATTGATGCAAGATACATGTTTTAGGACATTTACCTTGCTGGCCTTCCGTAGCATAATCAGCAAATTAATCACCGGAGCTATAACTCCCGACTAATTCATGTTGCGAATCCAGTGGGACCCACTCTCAAAGTGCCTCTGAGGTGCCAGTCAACCAACCAGTCTCCCCCAAAACATACCAACACGCAGATGTATTGAGCAACTGTTATCTATTGCCCAGGGTGAGGATTGCCTAACTTGGATGTCTGTTACTCTGGGGATAAGCCCAGCACTGACTGCTTTCTGGTCAGGAGTCTGTTAGGTCCCTCGTCCTCAAGAAGCATTTGTCTCAATATGTCAGCACACTTTTACATTCTTGAGATTCAGTTGAATTCCAGTGGTAACCTTTAAAAAAAAAAAAAAAGTACACATAACTGCCAGAAGTAGAATGCGCCCTGTCCCTATTGCTTAACTTTTTTTAAGGTAATTTTCTCAGACTGAGTTAGCCAGACAAAATATGTCTCACATCTCTCTCCCTTTCACCGTCCCTCCTCTTTGACCAAGAAGAAAGTATTCTACGGAATTAATTCCAAAACTTAACCTGCAGTCTTATCTTTCTCCATAGCTCTTTTACACACATTAATTTGGGACACGTAAATCCTGCGTCTTCACAATTGCATTTGTTATTTCATTAACCATTGGGCAGATAATTGCTGGGGCAAAAACTGTGTTCTGGAATTACACTGGAGCCTGCTCTGAATAAATGAAGCGGGGTAATACAGACCTACTTTTTACTTTTACTCGTGCCATTTGCCCTTGCAAAACATTAAAGAATAATTATACTAAGCCTAGGGAGAAGGAGAAAGAAAAGATAAAGTGATTTAGAGCCAAGAGTGACCCTGTGAGACAAACAATAAATAAAAGCAAAGGTAAGAAATAAGATAAATGGGAATGCAGACTGGTGCAGCCACTCTGGACACCAGTATGGAGATACCTAAAAAAATTAAAAATAGAACTACCCTACGACCCAGCAATTGCACTACTAGGTATTTATCCAAGGGATACAGGTGTGCTGTTTCGAAGGAGCACACGCATCCCAATGTTTATAGCAACACTATCAACAGTAGCCAAAGTATGGAAAGAGCCCAAATGTCCATGATAGATGAATGGATAAAGAAGATGTGGCATATAAATATACAATGGAGTATTACTTGGCAATCAAAAAGAATGAAATCTTGCCATTTGCAACTGTGTGGATGGAACTAGAGGGAAGCGAAATTAGAGAAAGACAAATAATTTGCATATGACTTCACTTATATGAGGACTTTAAGATACAAAAGAGATGAACATTAGGAAAGGGAAGCAAAAATAATATAAAAACAGGGAGGGAGACAAAACATAGGAGACTCTCAAATATGGAGAACAAAACAGAGGGTCGCTGGAGGGGATGTGGGAGGGGGGATGGGCTAAACGGGTAAGGGGCGTTAAGGAATCCACTCCTGAAATCATTGTTGCACTATATGCTAACTAACCTGGATGTAAACTTAAAAAATTAATTAATTAAAAAAAAAGAAAGCAACAACGTGATTTTTCAAAACCAAAAAAAAGAAAGTAATATAAAAATGCAGAGGGAGGCAAACCATAAGAGACTCTTAAATATCTTAAATACAGAGAACAAACTGAGGGTTGCTGGAGGGGAGGCGGGTGGGAGGATGGACTAAATGTGCGATGGGCATTAAGGAGGGCACTTGTTGGGATGAGCACTGGGTGTTCTATGTAAGTGATGAATCACGAGGTTCTACTCCTGAAACCAGTACTACACTGTATGTTAACTAACTTGAATTTAAATGAACAAATTAAAAAGAGAAAGAAGAAAGCAAGAAAGGAAGAACCAGAGGAAAACAGGGCATCATGGTCTTCTGACACTAAGTTGAAAGGTCCAGCCATGAGCCTCACGTAGCTGTTGAGTATTTACGTGTGGCTCGTGCAACTGAGGAACTGAATTGTTCATTTTTATTCATTTAAAATCAGAGTAATTTAAAAGATTTTCCCATCAAACACAACTTTGTTGTTTTGATAGATGCCACATTACTTTAACTGTAGAACACTTAGAGTCTAAAATGGAGATGTATTATAAATGTGAAATATACACTGAATTTCAAAGACTTATTAGGGGGAAAAAAGTAAACTACCTTAGTAATAATTGTTAGATTGATTTCATACTGAAATGATGTTATTTTGGCTATAGTGGGTCAAATAAAATAATTATTTAAATTAATCTGTCTTGTTTCTTTAAAAAAATTTCAATGTGGCTCCTAGCAAATTTTATATTACATAAGTGTTTGGATTTTATTTCTGTTGGACCTCGCTGCCACACAGGATATTCTTTGTCCTTTGGCTGCTAAATTCAGTTGCTGTGGTAACTAAAGGGGCCTCTAGGCCCAGTGTTTCCTGGAAGGACAGGAGTGAGGTGGGGGAAGGGAGGTGTGACCTCAGGGAAGGTTTTCTTAGATGTCACGTTTCACCCATACTGGGTACTCTCAGCTAACAGATTTAGAAAATATCCTCGTTTTAAAATAGAGAGAGACATCATAATCTGGTTTGTTTAGGGACCAGTAGCATCAGTTTGAATTCTAGGCCCTCAGCCAAAACCCCAAAGAGATGCATTTCCACCAGTTTACCAACTCGAAGAATTCTGTCCATTTACTGTGCTCTATCCCTGCACACCCTCTTCCCCCAAAGTGAAAGAGTTGCTAGGCTACAAATTAACGGGCATTAGGAATTTGACCATTGATACCTCCCCGCCCCAGCAAAGCCTTGATACTATCTCTCAGCCAACTCTTTAATCAGAACTAAATTGTTTTCTTTGTTTACTCTCACCCTGGAGCCTCTTCTCTCTCTCTCCTCTCATTATCCTTCATCTTCCTCTGTTCACATTTTTCTTATCTGTTTTTCCTACTCATCTTGCTCAATTTTCCCTATGGCTTAGTAATCGGATACTTATCTCACTCTTTTCTTTCAAGAAATTCACAGGCCGTAATTAATAGGCTATTGATCATTCTCTCCAGTTGTGTAAGAATCAGTCGGGCTTGTCCCTTTTTTGTTTGGTAAGTGGAAGAAGGGAAATGCTATAAAAGCCAGGACATTTTTTTGTCCTACATACTGATAAGTCCCCAACTTCTTGGAGAGCATCTGACGTGTAGTGCGTGCGCAGCAAATAGTGTTTGACTGAATTTTGTAATTGTTCCAAGTCTAGAGGCTATAAACCTGAGAGTAGAGGCAAAACATTGTGGAACGGGTAGGATTCAGAATGGGTGGTTTGGTGAATGCCATATTAAGGAGTTTGGATCACATCCCATAGGCAGTTGATTCTCTCCCTGCACCCCAGGGGAGTTGGTCTGGCTCCCAGATACTCTGGTTTTCTACCCCCCAGGAGAGATTGTGCTAATCCGAGTACAAGGAGAGCCAAAAACTGGCCCAATTCTTACCTTGTTTGCTTTTCTTCTCTCAGACTGCCCTTCCTTCCCCTTCAAGATTGTAGACCTAGCCTGTAATCAAAAAGCAGCTGATAAATTCATAGCGTTATGAATCTTTCTGCTTACACTCCTTCAAGCAACCTTAACTCTCAGATAGTAGCACCCAGTCGACTTTGCCTTATATAGATAGCATTTATTCTCCTCTCTTTATAGATTAATTTAATTCCCAGCAGATGCAAGAGCAAGAAGTAAAGTGTATTTGCCCTCCCTCCAGCCTTTTCTGGTAGCATTTTGTCTGTGAAACTAAGAGGCTATGTAGCGGCTATTAGAAGAGGGAAGGAGGATGAGCTTAAAAAACGGAGTGAAGAGCCTGAAGGATGTGGTTTTGAAATGAAAGGGGGAGGGAGTTGTCGTCTAGGGTGGGGGTAGAGTTTGAGGTCACAAAATTCCGAGAGGTCACGAGATCATTAGAGGCGGGTGTGGGGTGGGGCTGGGGGGGCTTGTCTCCCTTGGAGGCTCCTCCCTTTGCAGAGATTATAAATAAGTAAGCTGGAGCGCTCTAACGGGGAGAGTGAGTGGAACATGTGAAGCGGTCCTGGGGGCCTGGAGAGAAACTTGCTGCCCAGAAGATCAATTTTGGAGGTTTTGTTGCCTGGAAGAGGTGGTTCTGGGATCCCACTCCTAGATCTTTATTGAAGATTGGAAACGAATTAAATTAGGGCCATGGGGACACATAAGGTAAGAGTGATACGATTATCCATTATTTTTGCGCCTGCGGTGTACAGTCAGAGAGGCCCAACTTCATGGTGATGGCTGTCCTATTTTTTATTCTAAGTCACCTAGCCATCTTTGGGCCTTTTCGTTTCTTCTCCAGGCTGCACTGCCACAGTTTGGTCACTTCTCTTTGGATGTCACAGCCTATAAAGGATTTCTCTCCGTCCCACTCACCTTCCCATCATAGGGAAAGACACCTGGAGAAGTGGTGTGTGTGTGTGTGTGTGTGTGTGTGTGTGTGTGTGTCAGTGTTGCTTTGTTTTCGTTTTGTTTTGTTTTGTTTTTTACATAATCACATGCACTGAGGATGTGAGGTTGAGATGGTTGAGTGTTCCAGGCTGCCTGGCTGTGTTGATGACAAGCGTGGGTCTCTGAGCCAGGGCAAAGATTCCTCTGGAAGCATTAGACCTTGAAAGGACCTGGGATTGATTGGTTTGGAGGCCCGGGTCAGTGTGCAGCCGTCTGCCCTATAACCTATAGGAGTTCTTGGATACTAAGGAGATAGAATTCCTGCGGCCCTTATTGTGGTTGTGATTGCCGAGTGCACGATTGATTAATAAGTCATTGTGTGTTACGTATGCAATATTTGCAAGGAGAAAAGCATCGTCACCAAGGTAAACTCATTGGAAAATACATGAAGATAAGGGAAGAAAAAATGGGGAGGAAAAGGAAAAGGCCCTCAGGATAGTAAATGATGAGGTGAGACAGAAAAGAAGAGGTGCTTACTGATGGGAAAAGGATTAAACAGAAAGAGCTGTGTGCGGGGCGGGCAGGGGCACCCTGGGTACTTAGGCCTAGTTGCCTAGGGTACAAGGTCAGCTTGGAGAATGGGAACTCCTAGCCAGCCACTCTGTCTAATCAGACAGGGAGGGGGTTTAAAGAAAGGAAGGGCTGGGGCAGCGCTGCAGAAGATGTCTTCAGGCTTTAACATTAGGCTTACCTCGAGCTGGAAATGTCAGATAACACTTGAATTACTCCAGCAAGGTGAGAGACGACTTCCCTCCTCCCCACCTTGTCTCCCTTAGGTTCGGTTGGGAGAGAGCTAGTGCCTCCCCCTGCTGGGTGGGGGCAGCGGTACGTTAGCAAGTAAACAGGAAGAATTTCAAATTGGACCAGGATACCTGTGGGTAGATTCTGTAGATTACATTATTCCGATAGGTAAGAACTGCCCAGTGATGAGGACACCACCACCACCACTCTGGGCGTCAGTGGGATCTGGGGGACTGGAGAGACAACACTGGATCTGTTTCCAAAATAATCCACTTCGAGGAACCCCCAGGCTGTCTTTTCCTGCAGTTCCATGCTTGCTTTTATTTATTTATTTTTTAATGTTTATTTATTTTGAGAGACAGAGACAGAGCGTGAGCTGGTAAGGGGCAGAGAGAGAGGGAGACACAGAATCCAAAGCAGGCTCCAGGCTCCAAGCTGTCAGCACAGAGCCCGATGCGGGGCTCGAACCCACAAACTGTGAGATCATGACCTGAGCCGAAGTCGGACGCTTAACTGACTGAGCCACCCAGGCGCCCCTATGCTTGCTTTTATCTGGGGCAATTTTTTTTAATACTTTCAAACCAATTAACCCAGTTCCCCTTAACTTTCTTCCCAAATTTTCTTGCCATTTCTCCCAAGTTTACGCAATTGTCTGCATAGCTCTGGATAAGTTCTTCAGTATAACCAGTTTTGTGTTCCCCGTTCATTACCTAAATTTCATTAAGTTTTTGTTCTTCGCATACCGCTCGTAGCCAAGTGCTCCTAATACATCAATCAAGAGTTTTAAGGACTGTTTTTTTCCCTTCTCTCCCCCCCCAACCCCCACCCCAGGTCACGGCGCCTCTGATCTTTGCCATCTCCATTGCTACAATAGGCTCTTTCCAGTTTGGCTACAACACCGGAGTCATCAATGCTCCCGAGATGGTGAGTGCCAGAAACTAGAATTAAGAGTTAGAATTCAGAATAGGGAAATGGTTCCTTTAAGTAGGGCTTCAAGAATGAAGAATTTCAGTCAAGCTTGGTGTCTAGCTTGGCTAAGGCTGAAGAGGCAGAATCATGTTGGTGGGGAAGTCTAGCTGAATTGTGAAAGCAAAAAACTCCGTTGTTCCCGAAACCCTCAACTGGACAGACCCATTCTCTTCTCACCCTGTCATGATGGTGGGAGGATGGGGAGGTGGAGGGTTCTTAGGAGAGGACTGATGTAGTCACTGAATGAGTATCCGTGCTACTACCCACTGGGATTTTCAAGACAAATCAAAATTGTTCTTTTCAGAGCCACCATTAACTCCAATATGTTCTGGGTCTCTTCCAACCCCATATATTCACTGACTTGATTCTCTACCTATAAAGTAATTGTAATGCTGTTTTCTTAGGGAGGAGATGGTCCGCCATATTTGTCCCTTCTCTCGTTCAACTGTAACAGTCTGTCTGCCCACCAACCATTTTAATTTGCAGATCATAAAGGACTTTCTCAATTCCACTTTGGATGGGGATTCGGTTAACCGCAACAGTGAGGTGTTACTCACGTCCCTCTGGTCTTTGGCTGTGGCCATCTTCTCCATTGGTGGTATGATCGGCTCCTTCTCCGTTGGACTCTTTGTCAACCGCTTTGGCAGGTATTGACTAGAAACTGGGCAAAGAAGGGGGCTATACTGCTTGTATTGAGAACAGGTATTGAGAATTAGGATGGGGAGCCAATGGGGCGCCTGGGTGGCTCATTCAGTTTAGTGTGGGACTTTGGCTCAGGTCACGATCTCATGGTTCGTGAGTTTAAGCCCCACATCTGAGCTTGCTGCTGTCAGGACAGTGCCTGCTTCAGAAGGATCCTCTGTCCTTCTCTCTCTGCCCCTCCCCTGCTCATTCTCTCTCTCTCTCTCTCTCTCTCTCTCTCTCTCACTCTCTCTCTCTGTCTCTAATAAGTAAACAAAAACTTTAAAAAAGGGGAGGATGGGGAGTTGATGATGCATTTGAATGAGAGCATCCCCAAATCTGATCAAGGCAAGCTTAGTCCAAGGGGCACTGAATAGGACTGCCCTTGCTTGAAGCTGCCTGTCAAGAGATTAGCCCCTGGCAGTCCGGCATGAGCTAATTAAGGATTCTCTAATAAAGTGCACTGTGCAATTTCCCAGAAACCTGTTCTATTTACAAGGTCAGAAGTTGTTTGCTTGTCTTAAGAACTTTGGGGTTTCGCACAAATGTTTTCATTATTTTACAAAGCCGGATTGGGAGGAAACATTTTCTAATCCTTGGTCTGTGGCAAATGTGGATAATGGCCAAATAACTGAACTGACATTCTCCCTCCCCCTTAATACAGTGCCTTACCGGAATACTTCCAGTATTCTGGGGAAGGAACCATATAGTTTGCTGATTAGATGTTCTGGAAACACAAATGGAATTCAACTTTTTAAAAAATTAAATAATGCAACCTGTTTTATTTGATAATTGTTTGGCTTGCATTTTTGAGGCCATCTTGTGTCTCCTAAAGTCATTGAAATTTTAAAGTGGATCTCCCAATTCACGTGACTTTCTTCCAATTGTTATTTTATTAGCAACCTACCCTCCTAGAGGTAGGTAGGTGGGGACCCAGGGAAAGGAATGCAGAGAAAGATAAAAGTGAGAATGCGGGATGGTTTGAGGTGTACCTTTAAGGTCTCCTAGGGGCGCCTGGGTGGCTCAGTGGGTGGGCTTCCAACGACTCAGGTCCTGATCTCGTGGTTTGTGAGTTTGAGCCCTGCATCAACAGCTCAGAGCCTGGAGCCTACTTCAGATTCGGTGTCTCCGTCTCTCTCTGCCCCTCACCTGCTCACAGTCTGTCTCTCCCTCTGTCTCAAAACTAAATAAACATTAAAAAAAAAAAAAAAAAAAAGATCTCCTTGGAATCTTTAAGATCTTCCTAAAGTACCGGTGTTTCAAAGCTCTCCCCTAGGTAATTCCAGCGGGCCTCCCAAGGGGAGAATCATCTGGTTCTTCCCAACCTCTGCGGTCATTTTTCAGTGTTAATCTCTTACTTTGTTCTTCCTTTAGCTGCTCCAGTGGCTTTGCCTCCCGTATCTAACACATACATGCAGCAATTTATTATTTTATGCTGACTATCAATACTAATTGTTTAATGGCCTCCCCACAGGTTAGCCTTAGAGAAGGAGAGCTGAAAGCCTATCTACTTTTCTTTTACTTTTTTTTTTTTATGTCTTTATTTTGAGAGAGAGAGAGACAGAGAGTGAGTGGGGGAAGGACAGAGAGAGGGAGACACAGAATCTGAAGCAGGCTCCAGGTTCTGACCTGTCAGCACAGAACCCGATGCAGGGCTCAAACCCACAGACTGTGAGATCATGACCTGAGCCAAAGTCTGCCGCTTAACCGACAGAGCCACCCAGGCGCCCTTGTCTACTTTTTACAAATAGGAAAACATTTGTCTGAAGTCTATCTTTGTTACTTGTTGGTGACATCAAATCAGTTACATTATAACAAGAATAAGAAGCATAAGAAGGAAGAAGCATAAAGAGATCAGTACTGGTCCAAAATTTTCTGTAGAGTGTGTTGGACCAGCGGCAGCAGAATTGCCCAGGGTGGCGGCTCTCAAACCTTACCTTTGAATGAAATCACCTGGACTGCTCTTGGGACCAGATCGCTGGGCTCCACCCCAGAGTCGGACCTGTGGGTGGATGGGACCATTTTAATTTCTTGCAGACCTCTAGCCGATGCTGTCAGTTTGTGGACAACTTTGGGAACTGCTGGACTTTGTGCTTACTACAATTCTGGCTACAGCTGGGGCTCAGGAGAATCTTAAACAAGTTCTCTAGATGACTTTTCTGCACACAGAGGTGTAAGAACCATTGATCCTGGTTATCCCAACTAGAAATGTTCTGATAACAGAAAAAGGAAAAGTTAGACCAAGAGAAGGTACAGGAACCTGGAGAAGAGTGAAACGATAAGGAAAGAAGGAGAGGGATGGGGCCTATTTTGCTAATTTCTCTCCTTTTTTTCATTTAACCTTTCAGGCGCAATTCAATGCTGATTGTCAACCTGTTGGCCGTCGCGGGTGGCTGCCTTATGGGGTTCTGCAAAATAGTGAAGTCAGTTGAAATGCTGATCCTGGGCCGATTGGTTATTGGCCTCTTCTGCGGCCTCTGCACAGGTTTTGTGCCCATCTACATTGGCGAGATCTCACCTACTGCCCTGCGGGGGGCCTTTGGCACTCTCAACCAGCTGGGCATCGTAATCGGGATCCTGGTGGCTCAGGTACTTGCTGAACGTTAGTTTCATGGCTCATTAAATGAGGTAACATAAAGTACTCCTGAATCTCTAGCATGTAGTCAACTATGTAAGGTTCATGTATTATTATTATAGCTCACAGACAGCTACAGAAGCAGGGAGGGTAGAGAAAGGGGATGAAACAGAATTTTTCTTTTCCTGTGGTTGGAGAATGGAGGATTTTCTGAATTTCTCTTTTAATCGACCTGTGGCTTAGAAAGTGTGAGATTTATAGGATCCTCTTTGTCTGGTTTCTAGATTTTTGGCCTGAAAGTCATCTTGGGGACAGAAGAGTTGTGGCCCCTGCTTTTGGGCTTCACCATCATCCCAGCCGTCCTACAAAGCGCCGCCCTTCCCTTTTGCCCGGAGAGTCCTAGATTCTTGCTCATTAACAGAAAGGAAGAGGAGAGCGCTAAGGAGAGTGAGTATCCTTCACACCCTCACTGTAGGAATTTTAGGATTGTGGTTTGTTTCAGGACATGGGTATTGGGTCTATCTTCTGTCCTCTCCTTTCCTTGCCCCTTCCAGAACCCGAGTGAAGAGTTTCCTGATGCTCTCAAGAGAGAAACTTTCTTTTTTCTTTCTTTCTTTTTTTTAATACTTTTTAATGTTTATTTATTTTTGAGAGAGAGAGAGACAGAGACAGAGCTCAGTCAGGGGAGGGGTAGAGAGAGAGGGAGACACAGAATCCGAAGCAAGCTGTCAGCACAGAACCCGACGCAGGGCTCAAACTCAAGAGCTATGAGATCATGCATGACCTGAGCCTAAGTCGGACGCTCAATTGGCTGAGTCATCCAGGCGCCCCTCGATTCAACCCCTAGAGAGTGAGGTGAGAATTAAAAAGGGGGGAGAGGATGAGCATACGACTTCATGTCATGATCTCTTAGTTCGTGAGTTGAAGCCCTACATCGGGCTAGCTCCTGTCAGCCTGTCAGTGCAGAGCCTACTTCAGATCCTCTGTCCCCCCTCTTTCCTCCTCCCCTGCCCTTTCAAAAATAAAGGAGCATTTTTAAAAAAGTGAGAAGCAGATAAAGGCACAGATGCTAATTGCTGAGCCCTATCCGGCTCATCTTGCGTGGCCTCTTCCCAGCTGTATCACAAGGAAAATGAAGTTGGATCAGCACCTTAGCCTTATCCTTGGTTTTGCTTGTTTCACCAGTCCTCCAACGACTGTGGGGCACCCCGGATGTGACTCAGGACATACAGGAGATGAAAGAGGAGAGTGCTAGGATGGCACAAGAAAAGCAACCGACGGTGCTGGAGCTCTTCAGATCGCCCAGCTACCAGCAGCCCATTATCATCTCCATCATGCTCCAGCTCTCCCAGCAGCTCTCTGGAATCAATGCGGTGAGTATCTGCTCCGCGTCTGAGGGGGCCCACGCTGCACTTGACTCACCTGACCGTGGTGCCGAACACTGGCATCGTCACCCCACAATGCTCACCACATGGCGGCCACTCCAAAAATGTTGATTATCCAAGCTTTGAGTTACTTTCGTTGTTTATTTCCTTATTATTAGAGTTCATTTATTTAAGTTAACTCTACACCCAAGGTGGGGCTCAAACTCTCAACTCTGAGATCAAAAGTCAAATGCGTCCCTGACGGAGCCAGCCAGGAGCCCCTGTTTTATTTCTTAATGCTTCTATCTGCAGCACATGTTTTTCCATGTGGAAAAAGAAAATAAATAACAAAACAAAAAACTCACCACCTTTAGTCTTGGAACTTGTGGTTAACATTTGTCCTCTTCCAAACTTTTTTTCTGTATAGAGGACATTACAAATGTCTCTACTTTTCATTAATCCTCTTTCTGACCTCTCATTTTTTACTTCCAGTTGTCTTTAACTCTAGCCAGTCTTTTTTAAATTTTTTATTTATTTTGAGAGAGAGAGACAGAGACAGAGACAGAGAGTGAGCGCAGGAGGGCCAGAGAGAAGGAGGAGACGGAATCCCAAGCAGGCTCTGTGGGGTCAGCGCAGAGCCCGATGTGGGCTCGATGTGGGCTCAAACCCACAAACCGTGAGATCATGACCCGAGCTGAAATCAAGAGTCAGACACTGAGCCAACTGAGCCACCCAGGTGCCCCTAACTCTGATCAATCTTTCCTGATGTCCTCAAAGATAATGTAAGCCATACAACTAAAGTAGACCCAACAATTTACATGCTTTGGCTTTTCCCCCAGGACTCTCAGTCTAAAAATCATTGTAAAGCCCAGGGGAATAATTAGGAAATCAATGCAAGAGGTATACATATACCATTCTGTAAGTGTATTTACAACTAGAATACTGACTCTGATAGTTTAAAGTGGGGAGCAAAATGGAAGCTAGCAGTTGACAGGTAGCTTATATTCTATGCAGATAATCACCTTCCAGCGTTTGAGTCTTAGTTGTGGTAAGAAAGGGTATTCCCATACCTCCTATCCATTTGCAGATAAAATATTTGTAATTGAGACACACTGCTGTCCCGCCTCTTTAAATTTTGGATTCATATCTTGAGAGTTTCTTATCAGTCTTTTTTTTCTTTATTTTTCATGTTTATTTATTTTTGAGAGAGAGCTAGGGAGGGGCGGGAGGTGGGGGGCTAAAGAGGATCCGAAGCAGGCTCCACGTGGACAGCAGAGGGCCCTAAGTAGGGCTCGAATGCACAAACTGTGAGATCATGCCCTGAGCCGAAGTCAGACACAAAATAGCAAGTTGGTCTTCGGCCTTGTCTCCCTAACGCCCAAGAAGGTTACCTGTATTTGAAAGAGCAGTGCCTTCTCATGCAGGGTTGTAGGATGTACTGTCAGAAATTGGGAGGAAAGATAGTTCAATGAATCTCGTTCTCAAATTTTGTCATTTTAAAAATCACTGTAGGGGCACCCAGCTGGCTCGTTTGGTATAACATGTAACTCTTGATCTTGAGGTTGTAAGCTCAAGCCCCACGTTGGATGTAGAGGTTAAAAATATATTAATTTAATTAAAATTAATTTTAATATATTAAAATATATATTTATAATATATATATGGGTGTAGAGGTTGCTTAAAAATATATATATAATATATATATATGGGTGTAGAGGTTACTTAAAAATAAATATCTATAATATATATATGGGTGTAGAGGTTACTTGTAAATATATATATAAAATATTTACATATATATTATACAGTTATATATACATAACTGTATATATTTTTTTATTTAAAAAAATCACTGTAATAAAATACACTCTCAAGACTTTCCAGAGCAGCAGGGCTGGGACTAGAATGAGGCATCTAGGTGCAGTCAGTGGTCCCAAGCGTGAGCACCTCCTTAAATTGTGCACCCAAGGTGCCTCACTCACACCCCCTAGAAAGCATAATTTGGGCTCCAGTCTGGGTCCTGTAAAGCAGTATCAGAAAAAGCCCACTCCTGGAAAATTACAAATGATAGATGAGCACTCGGTCTATTCCACTTCCGGAAATGATGTGGGAAAATCACTTTTTTAGTCTCCGTTTGAGTAAACGATATTTTCTAATTTCCCTTGGAAAAGGCAGAGGGTAAGAGGTTGGGTAGTGTTGACCTAGCAGAGGAAAACTGCTTGGAGGTGAGATGATGTACATGTTAGCTTGAAGCCTGCTTGATGTCAGCAAATAGCTAGGTAATTTGATTGTAAGAACTTTCTTTGAGGGGTGCCTGGGTGGCTCAGTCGGTTAAGCGAGCGTCTGGCTTCGGCTCACGTCATGATCTTGCGGTTTGTGAGTTTGAGCCCCATGTGGGGCTCTGTGCTGACAGCTTTAACTAATCTCAACACCCAAGATGGGACTTGAACTCAGAACCCCGAGATCAAGATCTCCATTCTCTACTGTCTAAGCCAGCCAGTTGCCCCAGTTTCTTTCTTTCTTTTTGTTTTTAAAGTAAACTACACCCCATGTGGGACTTGAACTCTAAGCCTGAGATCAAAAGTCATATGTTCTACCCACAAAGCCAGCCAAGAGCCCTCAGATCTGTTTCCAAAAGCACAGCTTTATGGCACCTGGCTGGCTTAGTTGGTTGAACGTGTGGCTCTTGATTTTAGCCCAGGTCATGATCTCATGGTTTGTGGGATGGAGCTCCACATCAGGCTCCGTGCTGGCAGCACAGAGCCTGGTTGGGATTCTTTCTCCCTCTCTCTCTGCCCTTCCCCCACATACACTGTCTCTCTCAAAATAAATAAACTTCAAAAAAAATTATTAAAAACACAGCCTTAGTCTTATTTTAGAAAATACAAATATACATAGTTTCTACCTGGGGTTGTAAGAGTCGTTTCTTGAGAGGTAAATCCCAGTGTAGACGCATATATTCGTCAAAAAGTCTGATGAATATTGCTATAGAGGCAAACAGTCTGGATGAAATCAAACTCTTGACCCAAACCTGAGGGACTGAGCCTAGATGATGTAGATACTGTCCCATACGGTTCCCTTATTACCTTGAAGTCTGAGTCCAATATTTTGACATCTCTTTTACCATGGTAGTTGGAACAGGCATACTTTTCAGCATGGTGTCCAGCAAATAATAAAACCCGTACACATTAAATAGTAGCTTATTGAATAGGATAAAGTCAAAATGAGAGTGGTATTATTTCCTAAAACACTGGAGATGGACCCAGAGCTAGGAATTCTAGCCCAAGTTCTGCTTCTAATTACATGAGCAGGCTTGAGGTTACTCCTCAATTTCTTCACTATCAAATTAGGGTATCAGCGAACCAATCACTGTTTTCAGGGTTAGGATAGTTATCTATTGAAGAAGCTTAATTAAGGGGCTTGCTGCTGGCTGGCTAAATTGGAAGAGCATTTGACACTTGACGTCAGGGTCATGAGTTCGAGGCCCACACTGGGTGTAGATCTTACTAAAAAAAATTTTTTTTAAACAAACAAAAAAAGCTTAATTGAAAAAATTAATATGACTTAAAGCTTTAGATCTAAGTTGATAAAAACAGATGTTAAGGAAGAAACTGAAATGGAGTGGAAGGAATAAGCATGTGAGAAAAAATGGAAACGAGTAGCTAGAATTGACCAGAAATAAGAAGAGAATAGAGCTAAGATACGGAAGATAATTCATTTGCAGAAAGGATACCGTGATTGAACAGAAAACCCCAGAAAGGATTCCTTAACCTCCTGGGACAATCGAGTTTATTTTTTGAGCGTTCTCTGTTTAGCTGTTAACGCACCATTGCTGTTTCAAAGTTGCATCTTTTGTTTCCCATTAGGTGTTCTATTACTCAACAGGAATCTTCCAAGATGCAGGTGTCCAGGAGCCAATCTATGCCACCATCGGGGCGGGTGTGGTTAACACCATCTTCACTGTCGTTTCTGTAAGTTAGGTAGTTTGACATTTCGGGGGCGGGGAGGGGAATTCCTACTACACGTGTTCCGAGATGGGTTTCACGTCCTTCCACACCTCCCTACCATGATCTGAACCTTTTTGGCTTGTTGTTCGGGAAGAAGAGCTATTGAGCTATGGGTATAAGTAGGCTTCACTCTCTCCAGGCAAAGAGGAAGTGAATGAGAAAGAGGGAGGTGTAAAAGGGACTCTATAGGATGCTTTCAGCTCGGAACTAAAATGGGAAGTGTGAGATTAACAAGAACCGTGCTGTTGGTAAGGCAGATTGCAGGTTGCTCACGCAGTGCTTTTGTGAAAGGGAAAGCAGACATTTCATGTTATATTTTTCTCCTTATAGCTGTTTCTGGTGGAAAGAGCAGGGAGAAGAACTCTACATATGATTGGCCTCGGAGGGATGGCTTTTTGTTCCATCCTCATGACCATCTCCTTGTTACTAAAGGTGAGCGTTCTTGGAGGGAAGGGAAGGCGGGACGGGGGGGAGTAGGAGAGGTTACAGGTGACTCTCTGTGACACAGGTGGGAAGATCCAGAAAGTCACATGCCCAGAGTTTTAAGAAAAGTGGATCGTCAGAGATAGGTCGTTAAACTGCTAGAATTCTTGTATCTGTATAACGCATAGCTTGTAAAATACCTTACGTAATTTAATGCTTAAAGTAATCTCCAAGTAATTACTCCCCTTTTACGGATGATGAAATGATCTCAGTGTGAAATGACCTATGTGTGAGCACAAGGCTGGGATTCAAACACCCAGGGCTTTTGGCTCTAAGTCCAGTAACTCCATTGTACCCCAGGACAGGGAGCTTTACGAGATCAGCGGTCTTTGTCTGTGCTGGGCTAGATCCTATCCATGTTGTGCTGTCTTTAGTACTAACTTTCCTTTGTTCCTTCCTCATACAGGATAACTATAACTGGATGAGTTTTGTCTGTATTGCTGCTATCTTGGTCTTCGTGGCCTTCTTTGAAATAGGCCCAGGCCCCATTCCCTGGTTTATTGTGGCCGAACTCTTCAGCCAGGGACCCCGCCCAATTGCCATGGCGGTGGCTGGTTGTTCGAACTGGACCTCCAACTTTCTGGTTGGGCTGCTCTTCCCTTCAGCTGCAGTAAGTAAATTAAAACGAAACTCTCCTAGGGGACGCCTGGGTGGCACAGTCGTTAAGCATCTGACCTCACTTGGTCATGATCTCACAGTTCATGAGTTCGATTCCCACATCAGGTGAGCTCGAGCCCCACTTCGGGTGAGCCCTGCTTTTTCTCTCTCTCTCTCTCTGCCCCTCACTCACTTGCACCCTCTCTGCCTTTCTCTCTCTCAAAAGAGAAATAAATAAAATGAAACTCACCTAGCCAGTCTCAAAACCAGCTCACTTAAGCCAACAGGTTTAAAATCTGGTTCCTGACACCCCAAAGGATTAGATATCAAGTGTTTTAAAACAGATTTTCTTTCTCATGTTCAATGGCATATAGAAAAAGAAGGAATGATAGCAAAAAAGGATTGAAGCAGGAGGGTAAAACTGGGAACCCTCCTTCCCCAAGAGGGAGAGAGAGAGAATCCCAAGCAGGCTTCGTGCTGTCAGTGCAGAGCCCGATGAGGGGCTCAAGCCCACAAACCATGAGTTCATGACCTGAGCTGAGATCAAGAATCGGACACTTAACCCACTGAGCCACCCACACACCCTAAAACTGGGAACTTCTAAAAGACCACTAGTCTGAGGTGGTAAAAGGCATAGTTCTGCCTGGAAACAATGATAATTTTAAGCCTCCAAGGATTCCAAACCAACACTTCCTGACTTCACGACCTTAAAGGCTCACTAAACAAAGGGATGTTAATGAATGGATGAGACGGCTCCTATTCTAAAATGACCTGGAGTTGGTTCCTTAAATAAAGGAACTTGCAGTGGACTTCTGGAAAGTATTTCCTACTTCTGTGAGTCTTTCAGAAACCAGATTTGATTTGATTTTGTTTTATTTAAATTTTACTTAACAGAGAGTGAGAGACAGAGCACACGCAGGGGAGGGTCAGAGGGAGAGAGAGGGAATCTTGAGCAGGCTCTACGCTAAGTGCAGAGCCCGATGCGGGGCTCAGTCCCATGACTCTGGGATCATGACCTGAGCCAAAATCAAGAGTCAGACGTTCAACCACCTGAGCCATCCAGGCGCCCCAGAAACGCAGATTTTAAAAATACTCTTCAAAAGTCCTAAAATACTCAATAGGTATTTAGAAGCAGGGAACTTTAATGAAGAGGAAAAAGAACGGCCCCAAATTGCAGAGAAATCTAGTAAGTCAGCAGTGGCATCCTAAACCTCTGGGGAAGCCTTAACATTCTTGGTAAATGTGGAGACGTTACGTCTTGGAGCCTACTAGAACCGGATGGCGCAGAAACGAGTTTGGCAACGATCGACCAGATTGGACACTGACACTCCTTTTCTTGTATCTTTTCACTAGTTCTATTTAGGAGCCTACGTTTTTATCATCTTTACTGGCTTCCTTGTTATCTTCTTGGTCTTCACCTTCTTCAAAGTCCCTGAGACCCGAGGCAGAACTTTTGAGGAAATCACACGAGCCTTCGAAGGGCAGGCGAGGGAGGCCGCCAGAGGCGAGAAAGGCCCCATCGTGGAGATGAACAGCATCCAGCCCGAGAAGGAGACCGCCACCAACGTCTAAGCCGCGCCTCCTCCCCGCCTCCCTCCCAACATAGAAAAGCAACCTCTCCCCAGAGGAGGGAGAGACCTCATCAGGTTGTAACCCAGGACTGTATCTGAATGCTGCTACTTGAGTCCTTTCTCTTCCCACACACTCCATGAGCACTCAGAGGAGCCCAGTGCTGGACTTAGTTGTATCTTCAGTGGCTTGTGAAACCGTTCAGTTCTTGGACATGTCTCTTCTGTGGAGAAGAGACCAAGTGAACCCACCTTCACGTCAGGAGGAACTGGCCACATGGCTTATGACAGCATTGCCAGCTCTTCCTCCCTTGGGTTCTATTCTGGCCTCACAAGGGCCTACGGGGGAGGAAGAGGGAGGTGCAGTTTCCCTGACCCCAGCTTTCCCAGGGAGCAGATGTACAGGAGTGTGGAAGGCAGAGAGGGATTAAATAAGAGCACCTTCCTCGCTTCCATACAGCTCTGCAGAGCAAATTAACTTGAGTTTTATTTATTTTCTCTTCTGGTTTTATTGCATAAATATTTATTTTTTTAAGTGTAAAGTACTTTTACCAAATAATGAAAACGTAAGGAAATTGAGGTTAGAGGGAGGCGCTTAAGGAGAGGTTTATAGGGTGGAAGATTGGCTACTGGAGAGGTCAAGGTGCAATACGGGAAGATTTAGGGGAGAAATGTAATGTGATATCGGAGGTTATTTGATGGGGTGCGTGAAGGTGGCACGCTGCCTCTCAACGATTTCTGTCCTTCAGGTGGAAACTCTCAAGTTTAATTTCTCAGAAAAGTTACGTGCCTGTATTAAGAAGCTACTGGTTACCTTTGGAACTATTTTCTTTGTTTAAGATTATATGTAGTGTTACTTGAAACCTAGGGTTATTATTAAGATGGGCATTGTAGTTAATGGTGGTTAATGGGTTCTAATTTTGGTTGGAGTCCAGAGAAGGGAAGGCTGTTTCTGGAAATCCTTCCTCCCCTTGTAGTGGACTCACTTTTTTTTTGTATTTTGTTTTTTTAAATAGCTCACTCCTATCACCTGCCTGGTGGGAGAGCCTTCCAAATGAGCAACCCGAAATATTGGTTGTGGGTAGAAGTTCAGTATTTCTCCATTTTATTCTTTAGGAGATTTTCATTGTTGATTTTTATTTTGTTTTAAGCCATAGCTTTAAAAGAATTCAGGGGACAGTGTTGGTAGCTAACTTGGAATTTGTAACCTCAGCTCTGGGGGTGGGTTTTTTCCTGAATGATTATTATGCAGTCGAAGTATGTTGTTGCTTTGAGGTCATCGCTTGCGTGTTCATCTGTTGCCGCATTTCCATAGTGTTATGTCCAGGGCCCTCCGGGGCCCATACCTTTGAGACCGTATGAGTAAATGTGCAGTGTGGCCCACACTTGAGAGAGTATGAATGTATGTGCACTGTCACTTTGCTCTGGGTAAAGGTGGTTTATTGGTAACTTGTTTCCTCCATTTTCTACAGCCCCCTTTCGAAAAGAATGTGTTAAAACTCATCTCTGTGTATATATAAAGAACACTGCCTCTGCTGGGTGGAATTCGTATCCGTGGTTCTCTTCCAAACTTTAGGGTTCAGTCTCATCTGCCTACTTTTGCTTGTTGGAGACTTCGGGGAGAATTCCTTAAGGAGATTGCTGGTGAGAGTGGGACCCAGACAGTGGGAGTAGGAAAGAAGTGTGAGATCAGGACATGTGGCCTCTGGAGGTCGCTGGAGGGGAGTCATGGGGGAGAGCCTCTCTTTTAAGGGGATAAAGAAACAAACTGAAGACTTCTAACTCTGGAGCATTTCAGAGAGTTAGATGAGATGGAGGCGTTTCTGCTCGCCCCGGGTCACGGACATCTCCACAAATCATCTACTTTCCCAGTATTTGAATAAATGGAGATTGGACCCCATGACATTTACTCTGTCTTCCCTCTTTCATATGTTGCTTGATCACCCTTTTCTCTCCTTGGTGCTTACACAGTTCAGGCCCTTTAGCCAAACCCTTGCCTATGACAGTATTTTACTTCCCAGTTCTTACTGTTCCCTCCGGTCGTTGAGCCGCTGGAAAAACACTCACAGAGCTTACATGGAATGGGGCTTTGAACAGGCGACTTCCTTTAACTACCCTTCTACTTCTGGCTCCTCAAAAACAGTGGGTTGGCAGTAGCAGTGGGGAAGTTTTCCCATCTCTCAGTGACCGGATTGTGAATATTTCCATATGGATTTTCTATTATTGATGTTACTGTGGTTCTTTGTTTTGAAATAAAAATTCTGAATGTATATATGACATCACAGGCTTGTCTTTTTTCATCTATTTTTGTTTTGTTTTGTTTTTGTCCTTCTGGAATACAAACATCAGCTTTAAGTCCTGGCTGGCCACACAGTACCTGTCACTATCTGGAGTAAGTTTCTTTATGAGAGTCTAGTACATAAAAAAATAGTGATACTTGTTTATCACCCAGATGGAATGAAAAGCCTTAGAGCGTTGCTTTGCCCACTTAATAAATCATTGTTGCTTCCTTTCCTGAGTGAGAATTCTTCTGCTTTTCTCTCTTATGCTTTCTTGCTTCCTTTCCCCTCTAGTCTTTGCTCTCTGAAATTCATCCTACACTGATCAAGACATCCATATTATATTTATATCGCCATCCTACTTAAAATCCTTCAGTAGCTTCCAGTCAACTACAGAGAAAAAAACAAAAACTTAAGCCCCCTACAGATCACTCCCCCACCCACCCAGGGCAAGGTCCCTGCTACCTTTTCAGTTTGATTTACCATATTGTAGCTCCCATTTATACAGGAAAACACCCATACCCACTTTATCTCTCATTAACACCTTTTTTTTTTTAAATGTTTATTATTTTTGAGAGAGAGAAAGACAGAGTGTCAGCCGGGTTAGGGAGAGAGAGAGAGGGAGAGGGAGAGGGAGACCCAGAATCTGAAGCAGGCTCCAGGCTCTGAGTTTTTAGCACAGAGCCCGATGCGGGGCTCGAACTCATGGACTGCCCAATCATGACCTGAGCCGAAGTCAGATCCTCAACCCACTGAGCCACCCAGGTGCCACTCAGGTGCCCCTCTCATTAACACTTTCATGCCTTCATTTATGTATCTGACACTCCCCTACATCTCCAGGCACTTCCTAAAGATATGTGAATGGCTACTTTTTATTTCTGTTTAGCCCAGGCGTGAGCTCCATAAAGCCTTCCTTCCTGGCAACCTAATCCTTCCACTGGTAACTCTGTGTTAGAGGGAATGAGGATAAAACCCTGATCTGAAAGAGCCCTGTGAGAGCACCATATTCTCCACAAGTGCGAGGATCTTAGCTCCCTTTTTCTATTTTTGCTTCCTTGTATTTCATTCTCCAGTGACCAGACAGATCTTAAAGACTTCCAGTTACACCTTGTCACACTTAAACTAGCATGCAGACTCCTTTCCTATGGCCTGTACGTTCAGGGACCATACATCCCAGTTTACCCCTATCGTGCTGGTGTAACTTACGGTATACTGCTTTCATTCATTCTCAAAACTGCCCTGAAAATATGTTCAGGTAAAACGTTTGCTTCTTCAACTTCATCTCTTGATACTCTGCTGACAGACTAGCTGCACTGGGCCTTCTAGTTTTCAAATCATGTTCATTATCAGTAGGTTCTTTATACTTGGCCCCTTGTACTTAGAATTGTCTGCCTCAAAATGTTTTATGGCTCAGTCTACCTTGTGACTCAGGTCTTAGTAAACAACCTCTGTAGAATATAAGCTCCATAAAAGCAAGTATCTGGTCTGTCTAATACCTCAAACACTGTTGAACATCTAACTGATGTTAAAGTGTTATCAGTCTGGCTCCCTAACAGAAAACAGAAACCACACAATGATTGATTGATTGATTGATTGATTGCTGGGGGGGGGGCAAATAATTTTTAATTTTTTTAAACAAATACACCCAAGAAACCGCACAATTATTTAAGCAGGGAAAGTAATATAAAGAATATCAAGAGGGGCGCCTGGGCGGCTCAGTTGGTTAAGCGTCTGACTTCGGCTCAGGTCATGATCTCAGTTTGCGAGTTTGAGCCTCTCTCGGGCTATGTGCTGACAGCTCAGAGCCTGGAGCCTGCTTAGGATTCTGCGTCTCCCTCTCTCTCGGCCCCTCCCCCACTCATGCTCTGTTTCTCTCGGTCTCAAAAATAAATAAACAAAAAAAATTTTTTAAATAAAGAATATCAAGGGGTACCTAGCTGTTTCAGTCAGTACAGCCAGCATTGCTGCGGGTCTTGATCTTGAGGTTGGGGTGGGGGGAAGGATATCAAGCTATATAACAAGAGTAGAAAATAATAGATCGGACAACTCAATATGGCATCCTAGAGCTGAGGGAGAGTATCCGAAGAGAGACACACTTGAAAGAGGGCATCTCCCTAAAGCTGAGGTTCAAATCTTACTGGAAAAGGCACAGTCGCGGTCTACCGGATAGCAGAGAAATGTGCGGGATCGCAAAGGCCGCGGCCAGGGAACCAGGGGACACAGGTGAGCCACAGCTGGTGGCCAGACAATGGAGGGAGGGTACACAGGGAGTCAGGGCACAAACATGGGGGGGGGGGTAGGAGAGGGCGGCACTTTGGGCCTCGTGGACAGTGATTGCCAGGCGTGCGCTGAGGCTGTGAGGTGACTGAGGAAGCTTGCATTCTGGGTGCATGGCTGGAGCAGGGTGCCCCCAAATGTTCTGTCATCTACGGTGTGGCTACTGGAAAGCGCAGCACCATCTACTGAGAAAATTTCATTGTGCTGAACACTCTCAAGGAGAAATGATTTAAAGGAAGTCTATCCATCACCAAAGTACTGAAAGAATGAATGTGGATCTGCGAGGCAACACACCAGTAAGTGGCACAAGAAATGTTAGAGGGCTGGCTGAAGGGATGCTTGTTGAATTTACTCTTCCCACACCTCCCAAAGCCTACCTGTGCTTCGATAACATTCAAGTTGAAACGTTCTTTTGGGGGGATGGGCGGGGACGGGAGGGGGTTTAACTGAAAGTGTTTGTTGCAGATATTTGGCTCAAGTTCCAACCATGTGGCCGCAGCTGAGGTTGGGCTGGTGGTCCCTGCCCAGGGTTGGGCAAGTGAGGAAGGGGAAGGGGAGAAGGTGGCCTCTGAACTTGGAGTGGGCGCTGCCAGATGATGCTGGGAACCAGGCCAAGGTGAGGCCCCAGCCCTCTAGCTCTGGCTTTACTTCCCTGTCTTCCCCACACCATCCCATCACCACAACCTCTTGGGTGTCCATTCCCCAAGAGTGACCCCAACGAGTGTTAAATCTGTGTCCTTGATCCGGGCCCTGGTTGCCAGCGCGGCTGCAACAACCGCTATCCGCCGGACCCCCAACCACCTTCCTCCTTCGGGTCGCCGCCTGCTCCCTCCGCGACCACTGGCCGCAGCGCGCACCGAGCGCGCGGGTTCCCAGGGCGCGGAGCCCGCCAGCCCCAGGCGCCGCCCTGCGGCCACAACCACCCACTTCCTCCGCCCTCCCCGGGGTAGCTGGAGGCTGGTCTGGCGCCCGGGAAACCGCAGACCCTGCGAGGGGCGGGGCTTCGGCCGCGCCATCACTGCGCAGGCGTGGGCGGCACACCGCTGTCTTCCTTATTCCGTTTTGTTCGAGAGCGTTAGAACGATTTCTGGCTGTAGTCCAGGTCGTAACCCAGCAAACCTTCCAATGCAGGTGTTTCCCACCTGTCTTATTAGGAAGTGATTTTCACTACCCTTCCCGGATTGCCCTGGGTTGAGTGACTTAACTGATAGGGCTGAAACACATGAGTTAGGATAGAGTACAGAAATTAATAACTGGGGCACCAGGGTGGCTCAGTCGGTTGGGCCTCCGGCCGGGTTTGGGCACCAGGTCATGATCTCACGGTTCCGTGGGTTCACGCCTGGCATCGGACTCTGTGCTGGCAGCGTGGAGCCTGCTTGGGATTCTCCCCCCCCACCCCCACCCCCACCCCCACCCCCACCTCTCTCTCTCTCTGTCTCTCTCTCTCTCTCTCTCTCTCTCTCTCTCTCTGTCCCTCCCCCACGTGCGCTGTCTCTGTCTCTCTCATTTTTTGTTTAAAATTTTTAATGTTTATTTATTTTTGAGAGACAGAGAGACAGAGTGGGAGCAGGGGAGGGACAGAAAGAGGAGACACAGAATCTGAAGCAGGTTCCAGGCTCCGAGCTGTCAGCCGGGAGCCCGACGAGGGGCTCGAACTCAGGAACTGTGATCATGACCTAAGCCAAAGTCGAAGGCTTAATCAACTAAGCCACCCAGGTGCCCCTTTGTCTCTCTTAAAATAAATAAATAAACCTTAAAAAAAAGTAAATCCAAATCTTTTTTTTAATGAGGGAATTGAGACTAAAGAATGAATTGACAAAACTGGAATTGGCGCGGTACTTCCTCTCTTGACTAAATGCTCAAGGACTAAAACAAAGTTAAATAGCCAATAAGGTGTAAGGATGCCAGTTTCTACATACATTTACCAAAATATTTTATTAACAAGTGCTTAATCTTTATCAGTCTAAAGTAAGAAAGGGATCTTCTACTTTAAGTTTACATTTTTATTATCACATTGAGAATTTTGGGGGGGGGCATACTTTGTAGCTACTTGCATTTCCTTATCCTGTGAACCATTTGTATGTATCAGAGGGGAAATATTTTGAAACAGACACGTTTTAGCAAAGAAGACAAAATAAATAAAAAATAGAGTTTATAGTAAAATAGTTACAATATGACCCAGCAAGTCCACTCCTAGGTATATTACCTAAGAAAAATGAAAACATACATCCGCACAAAAACATTTGCTCACAAATGTTCATAAGCAGTATCATTCACAATAATCCCAAATTGGAAATAGCCCATATAGTGATGGACAGATGAATGGATAAACAAAATGTGATATGTCCACACCATGTAATATTTAGCCATAAAAAAGGAGTCAAGTACTAATACATGCTATAATATGGATAAACCTTGAAAACATTGTAAGTGTATGAAGCCCGCCTCAAAAGATCATATATTATATGATTCAATGTATATGAAAAATTTTTAAAAAGCAAATCTATAGATAAGAAGGTAGATAAGTGGTAGCCTAGAACTAAAGTGAGGAGGGTCCCTGGGTGGCTCAGTCCCTTAAGCATCCGACTTCAGTTCAGTTCATGATCTCACAGTTTGTGAGTTTGTGAGTTTCTATTCACAGGAACAGAAAGTAGAACACTGGTTATCAGGGACCAGGGAAAAGAGGAAAAGGGGAGTTTTTGTTTAATGGGTATAGAGTTTCATATTACAAGATGAGAAGTTCCAGATCTCTGTTTCACAAGAGCATGACTATACTTTTTTTTTAATGTTTTATTTTTGAGAGAGAGAGAGAGAGAGAGAGAGAGAGAGAGAGAGAGAGAGAGCATGAGCAGGGGAGGGTCAGAGAGAGACGGAGACACAGAATCCGAAGACAGGCTCCAGGCTCTGAGCTAGCTGTCAGCACAGAGCCTGATGCGGGGCTCGAACCCCCCAACCGTGAGATCATGACCTGAGCCGAAGTCGGACGCCTAACCTACTGAGTCACCCAGGCGCCCCAAGAGCATGATTATACTTAATACTACATGATCTGTACATTTTTTAAAATGTTTATTTATTTTGAGAGAGAGAGAGAGAGAGAGAGCGCGCTCATGAATGGGGGAGGGGCAGAGAGAAAGAATCCCAAGCAGCCTCTGAGCCTCCGTGCTGTCAGCACAGAGCCCTACTAAGGGTCCAACCCAGGAGCTGTGAGCTCATGACTTGAGTTGAATCGATCTGTACATTGAAAAATGCTTAATGTCATAAGTCGGTTCAGGCTGCTTTAAGAAAATACCACAGACTAGGTAGCTCATAAACAGCAGAAACGTATTTCTCATAGTTCTGGTCTGGAGCCTGATGTCCAAGATCAGTGTGCCAGTTTGGTTTTGTGAGGGCCACCTTCTGGGTGGCACACTTGAGGTTGTATTCTTAGGTGGTGGAAGGGAAAGGGGAGCCCTCTTGGCCTCCTTTTATACGAGCATTAAACTCATTCATGAGAGTTCTGCCCTCAAGACTTCATCTCGTCCCTAAGACCCCACCAACTAATACCATCACATTATTAGGACCTCAACAAATAAACTGGGGGGCGGGGTGTAGAAGGGACACAAACACTCACCGGGTCGCAGTTAGGATGGCTTTAAATTTTTTCTAACTTGATCAACTTTAAGTCATTTTGTTGTTCTTGTTCATGCCATGGCAAAACTTCATAACTCTGTCAACATCAGCTGTGGGCAAGAATGCAATCATGGGAACGGTCTTTACTGCTAGTCAGAGTGTAAAATTGTACCACCACTTTAGAAAGCAGTGGCTTTCTAGGAAAGTTGAACATGCATAGCCCCAGGTCTTCACCCACCCCATCCTACCCCCAATCCGATGCTCTCTACTACGTGGTTTTGTAGTTTTGTTACGGTCTGAATGTTTGTGTCCCCCCCACCCCAAATTCATATGTTGAACTCCTACCTAACCCTTGTGGTGATGGTATCAGATGGTATTAGAAGGTGTGGACTTTGGGAAATGATTAGGTCATAAGGGTGGAGCTCTCATGAATGGGACTAATTCCCTTACAGAAGCACTCCACCTACCCCCAAAGCTTCCTCTCTCTTTCCCTCATGTGAAATTAACAGCAAAAAAATGGCAGTCAATGAACCAGGAAGCAGGCTCTCATCAGACACTGAACCTGCTGGTGGCCTGCTCTTGGACTTCCTAGCCTCCAGAACTAAAAGAAATAAATTTTTGTTGTTAATAAGCCACCTCGTATGGCATTTTTGTTATAGCCACCCAAACAGACTAAGACAAGTTCCTTCTACTATAAGAGAGGGGTGAGCTTCCATTTCCTTGTTTGTTTATTTATTTGTATTCTCTACACCCAACATGGGGCTTGAACTCAGGACCTTGAGATCAAGAGTTGCATGTACTTCCAAAGGAGCCAGCTAGGTGCCCCTTTTTTAAATTTTTTAAAAAATATTTTATTTGGGGCGCCTGGGTGGCTCAGTCGGTTAAGCGTCCGGCATCGGCTCAGGTCATGATCTCATGGTTCGTCGGTTCGGGCCCCATGTCAGCCTCTGTGCTGACCGCTAGCTCAGAGCCTGGAGCCTGCTTCAGATTCTGTGTCTCCCTCTCTCTCTGACCCTCCCCTGCTTGCTCTGTCTCCCAAAAATAAATAAAAAACATAAAAAAATTTTTTAAAATATTTTATTTATTTTTGAGAGAGAGCACGCGAGCACGAGTGGATGAGGGGCAGAGAGAGAGAAGGAGACACAGAATCTGGGGCGGACTCCAGGCTCTGACCTACTAGCACAGAGCCCAACGCAGGGCTGGAACTTGTAAACCACGAGATCTTGACCTGAGCTAATGTCGGTTGCTCAACCGACTGAGCCATCCAGTCACCCCTTTCAATTTATTTTTTATTTTGTTATGCTTTCCTTTAACTTTAGGCTCAGCCATATGACTTGGCTAATAAAATAAGGCTGAAGAAATACCTATGTTGGTTCTGCACCCAGACCATAAAAGATCATGCCTACTATCATTTGTCCTCTTGCATATCTGCCATTGCCAAGGACAGACCTTCCCTGGTAACTGGGCAAACTTAGACTGGCCTCCAAAATAAACAGGTAGAGATATCTTAGTCCAAGCATCAGAGAGAAGCCTCACTTAGCTAGATCTGTAGCTTGAAGCTTAGCCAAACCCAGCCTGGATCTGCTGATCACCCCTAGCCTATTTGCAGATTCGTGAGGGATAATAAAAAATTGTTATTTTAAGCTACTGTATTTGGGGGCTGCATGAGCAAAAGGTAACTGATAAAATACAACTACCTGATGCACCAATAATTCCATCCTTAGTCATATACCTCAAAGAAATGTTGCTCTAAATTTAGGCAAGGAGGGATGCAGAGGGACAGTCCAAAGCTACTGTAATTATCCCGATAAGAGCTGACTATGGCTTGTACCAGTGGAGCTGAAACAATTGGCAAACAGGTATGTGGCTTTAATGAGACCTGTACCTCAAGACTAAAAGTCTGGAAACCTGAAAGGAAAAGAATAAAAAAAGACATGTCAGGCAAACTTTAATTAAAAGAGAGTTATTTAGGGCTCCAGGGTAGCTCAGTCCGTTAAGCATCTGACTTCAGCTCAGGTCATGATCTCAAGGCTCAAGGTTCGTGAGTTGAAGCCCCACATCAGATGAGCTCGAGCCCTGCTTCTGATGAACACCAGCCCCGCTTCTCTCTCTCTCTCCACAGCCTTGCTCAACCGCGCCCCCTCTCTCTCAATAAAAAAGAAAAAAAAAAAGAAAAGAAAACCTGTCAACCCAGACATTAAAAAAATAATAATAGTACAAGAGAGTTATTTAGGGGTACCTCCCTGGCTCAGTCAGTAGAGCATGTGACTCTTGATCTAGGGGTTGTTAAGTTTGAGCTCCACCTTGGATGTAGTCATTACTTAAAATTAAAATGTTTAGCGGCTCCTGGGTGGGTGGCTCGGTCAGTTAAGTGTCCAACTTTGGCTCAGGTCATGATCTTGCAGTTTCTGAGTTTGAACCCCACGTCGGGCTCTGTGCTGACAGCTCAGAGCCTGGAGCCTGCTTTGGATTCTGTGTCTCCCTCTCTCTCTGACCCTTCCCCACTCACACTCTGGGTCTCTCTCTCTCTCTCAAAAATAAATAAAGATTTAAAAAATTAAAAACAACAACAACATCTTTACCTTATTAAGTTTTCCTATCTGTGTATTCCTCAGAAGAGTTTTATAGTATTATTCATAGAATTTCTCAAATAAAATAGTTATGAGATATTTTAAATCATTTTATTTTTAATGCTTTTTGCAAATGGCATCCTTAGTATTGAAAAGTAGGTTTAAAATTTTTTTAATGTTTATTTATATTTGAGAGTGAGAGATAGTGCGTGAACAGGGGAGGGGCAGAGAGAGAGGGAGACACAGAATCTGAAGCAGGCTCCAGGCTCTGAACTGTCAACACAGAGCCCAATGCATGCTTGAACTCACGAGCCGAGCTGTGAGTTCTTGGCCTGAGCTGAAGTCAGATGCTTAACTGACTGAGCCACCCAGGTGTGCCTAGTATTGAAAAGTAGGTGTAACAGAACCTGGGAAATAAAACACTGCAACAATTTCCATCACTGCAGGGTATCTCAGCAATGTTTTCTGTAACAACTCCTAAAACACTATGTTAGTCTACACTGGTGTATCCAATCAATATGGGTAGAAAGGTGGATTTATATGCCTTCTGTTTTACAATGCTAAGTAGGGGAAGCATTTCCCAGTCAGGCACAATATCCATTCCTTTAATGTATTCAGGTAAAGGAGACACACCATTTCACATTTCACATAAAGCCTGTTCACACATACCAATTTCCATCCAAGTTTTTAACCTTAATCTCATCCCTCCCTTGAATTCCTATATCTTCCCAACCTAACTGTAGCCCTCACTAGGACTTCACCAACACATAAAAGAACCATAGCGCATGGGACTACCATGTCAAGGAGTCCTAGAAATGTCCCTTCTCCATCCAGTGACTATTTTACCTACTCATGTGCATATGGCTTTGGGTCCCCAACTGGGGTTAGGCCAAAAAACCTAGGCCCTCTCATCTTTCTTATTTTGTTTAAATTGCAATCACCCCAGGTATTTGGAGATGAAGTTTCTTGAACTCCTCCAAACTAGGGCAAATAAAGCAGGTTTGTGTAGGCCCTCCCAATTTTGAAGGACGAATAATAGTCTCATATACTTGTTTATGATCTGTGTGACTCCAAGCCTTCCAGTAATATGCCAACTTTCTGTAGGAAAAAGACCACAGAAACAAATCAGAAATAAAACATTGTAATTTATGAGAGATGCTTATCAGACGGACCCAGGTATCAGCACCCCAGGCTTTAAAGTTGAAATTATAGGCTTTCCTTTATATATTTTAATATATCAAGACCCACTCCAAGATTTGCCTGGTGGTAAGTAGAGAAGGAAGGGCTTCAAGACACCCATATGGAAGATTCGACATTTGATGCTTAGCAGGTACGGAAAACCTTACCATAAATTAGCAATCTCCAAAAAGGTTATTGGAAAGGTATACTGATAACATACATGTGAAAGAGGTACTGATAACATACTTAGAAACCAAAGGAATAATAACACTGTTTAGAACAACAAAGACAAGTAATATATTTAGTATCCATAAAGGTGCTATGATATTTGTCCAAGGGACTTAAATATTAATCATCTTTTCTTGTAATCAATTGCTTATCTTAATATGTGACTTAGAGTTATTTTTATTGTGGAAAGGCTGATTTCCTTCTTACAGTCTATTAAGACAAGGACTGAGAACTGTTATTGCATTTACAATAGGAAGATCATTAGTCAACTCAAAATAAAAAAAAACTTATATTTTTTTAAGTTTATTAGTTTATTTTGAGAAAGAGAGAGAATACCAAGCAGACTCCTCTGCATGATCAGCTCAGAGCCTGATCTGGGGCTCCAACTCACAAACCATGAGATCATGACCTGAGCCGATATCGAGTCGGATGCTTATCTGACCGAGCCACCCAGGCGCCCCGATCATTAGACATCTAGGGGCACCTGGGTGGCTCAGTCAGTTGAGTGTCCGACTTCAGCTCAGGTCATGATCTCATGGTTCGTGGGTTTGAGCCCCCTGTCGGGCTCTGTGCTGACAGCTCAGAGCCTGGAGCCTGCTTCACATTCTGTCTCCCTCTGTCTCTGGCCCTCCCCCACTTGCCCTTTGTCTCTCTCTCTCTCTCTCTCTCTCTCTCTCTCTGTCTCTCAAAAATAAATAAACATTAAAAAAAATTATTTTAAATTACTTGAGATGCCTGGCTGGCTGTATCAGTCTGAGGAGCATGGGAATCTTGATCTCAGGGTTGTGAGTTCATGCCCCATGTTGGGTACAGAGATTACTTAAAAATAAAATCTTAAAAAATTTATATTCAAGAGTACATGAAATAGGGGCACCTGGGTGGCTCAGTTGGTTGGGAATCCGACTTCAGCTCAGGTCATGATCTCGCGGTTCCATGAGTTTGAGCCTTACATCGGACTCTCTGCTGTTAGTGTGGAGCCTGCTTCAGATCTTATGTCTTCCTCTCTCCGCCCTTCCCCTACTGGTGCACATGCACGCTCTCTCGCTCTCTCTCTGTCTCAGAAATAAACATTAAAAAACTTAAAAATACTGGAGTTTAACCACCACCTCTCACTAATGAGTAGAATAACTGCTCAAAAATCAGCATGTGTATAGAAGATGTGAACATTACCAACCACCTTTATCTCAATTGCATTTAAAGAATGCTACACCCAGTGACTAAAAAAATACACATCATTTTCAAATGCACGATGGAATGTTGACCAAAGTAAACAATATGCTGGGCCATAAAAAAATGTCTTAATAAAATTTAAAACACTGCGATCTTACAGAGTATATTCTCTGTCCACAGCAGAACGGAATTAGAAATCGATAATAACATTACGACTAGAAAATCACAATACTTGGAAATTAAAAACAAACTTCAGGGGTCCCTGACTCACTCTGTCAGTGGAGCATGTGACTCTCAATCTTGGCGTTGTAAGTACAAGCCCTATGTTGGAGGTAGGGATTATTTAAAAATAACGCTTTAGGGGCGCCTGGGTGGCTCAGTGGGCTGGCTGAGCCTCTGACTTCGGCTCAGGTGGTGATCTCACGGTCTGTGGGTTTGAGCCCCGTGTCGGGCGGGCTCTGTGCTGACAGCTCAGAGCCTGGAGCCTGCTTCGGATTCTGTGTCTTCCTCTCTCTCTGCCCCTCCCCTGCTTGCTCTCTGTCTCTCAAAATAAAATAAAAACATTAAAAATTTTTTTTAAAAAGTAAATAAAGTAAAAATAAAAATAACGCCTTAGAATAATTAAAAAAGAAAACAAAACAAACTTGTAAGTAAGTAATCCATGGATCAAAAAATAAATTGCAAGGAAATATTTCTTTTTTTTTAATTTTTAAATTTTTTTAATGTTTTCAGCTCAGGTCAAGATGTCATCTTCATGGGTTTGAGCCCCGCATCGAGCTCTGTGCTGACAGCTCAGAGCCTGGGGCCTGCTTTGGATTCTGTGTCTCCCTCTCTCTCTGCCCCTCCCCTGCTTGTGCTCTGTCTCCTTCTGTCTCTCAAAAAATAAAATAAAAAATTAAAATTTTTTTAGAAAAAAAGAAAACAGTGGAAAAGTGAAATAGAAAGCAGACAGGCTAGCGAAAAAAATTAACAGTAAAAAATTAGTTCTTTGAAGATTAATATAATTAATAAATCAATAACAAAGGGAGACTGAGAAACAAAGGAAGAAAATACAATTTACCAACATCAGAAAATTTTTGTTGAATATTTATTTATTTACTTAAGTAATCTCTACACCCAACATGGGGCTCAAACTCATGACCTTGGTACCAAGAGTTGCATCTTCTACTGACTGAGTCGGCCAGGCAGCCCTTTTTTGCTTTTTATGGCTGTGTAAATACTCCAGTATATGGGCTTATCAGGACATATGTAAGTGAAGTCCTATTGATGGACATTTAGACTTTTTTTTTTTTTGGCTACTCCCAACAATGATACAATGAGTATCTTTGTGTAGTTGGCTGAAGAATGACTTAGCATATATTCCTAGGAGTGATCAAAGGGTATTCACATTTTATATTTCTATGCCCATAACTGACATTATTTATTGCATATATTCTATGAGCTAAAAAAAAATCATATTAGATGATTGTCTCATTCAATCTTCACAGGAACCTTTTGACATAGCTTCAAGCATGACACCCAAGAAAACTGCAACACAAAAGATTGCAAAGTAACTTGCCCAAAGTCACAAATGGTAGGGCTAGGATTTTAATTGGAGTGTTTTCTAACTCAGAGAACCTGGTGTGGACCCATTTATCTGACTGCATTTCGGAGGGGCCATACCAAATATCAAACCACTCTCCCTCCAATCTTTAATTTTTTTAAACTTCTTAATTGTTTATTTATTTTTATATTAAGTAGGCTCAGCGACGGATGGGAAGAGGGAGAGAGAGAATCCTAAGCAGGATCTGCACCGTCAGTACAGAGTCTAATGCGGGGCTCAAACTCACGAACCGTGAGATCATGACCTGAGCCGAAACCAAGACTTGGATGCTTTACTCACTGAGCTACCCAGGTGCTCCACAATATCTTCTTTAAATGAATATTTAAGGAAGTATTAAAAAAAAAAACCTTATTACACACTTGTTGCTCAATATTAGTAGCTAATATGGGAATCTGTTGGGTGGTTTGGAATATATTTAAAAGGTAGACTTGACTTGACATATTTGGATATGGTAGATGAAGGAAAGTAAATATCCTAGGATAACTGCCAGGATCTAGCTATGATAATAGGGTGGCTTATCTTGCCATGAACCTGCCTAGAAAATTCTGAAAGAGGAGTGTGGGAAGAAGATAATGGGTTTGATTTTGGATGTGCTAGATTTCCAATGGCAGTATAAATTCCATGAGAAGTATGGTTACCATTTACTGAGTGCCTGTCTGGGGGGTTTTGCATACATTAGTGCCACTCTTCACCACAAAGTAAGAAAAGTATTACATTTATTCTACAGATGAGGAAACTGAGTGGCAAAATCAGGTCAGTGTAAATGGAGATACCAAGTAGGCAGATATGTCTGAGATCTGGGCACTGTACACTCTTAAACTGAAGATTCAGATTTGAGAACAGTTAGCCTAGGGGTGTAGAGGTGCTAGTGACAAACAAGGGTAAAGCATGAAGCCTGTTAACAGAATAGGTCTGATGGCTGACTCCTGTGGAATAGGAGAGGCGAAGCCCATACAAGTCTACAAGGTAACAGTGGAAAAGGCATTTACATGCCTAAAGAACAGAGAATTGTTTTTTGTTTTTTTTAAAGGTGTAGTGCAATTAGAAATAAATATACATCGGGGCGCTTGGGTGGCTCAGTCGGTTAAGCATCCAACTTCGGCTCAGGTCATGATCTCATGGTTCGTCAGTTCAAGCCCTGCATCAGGCTCTGTGCTGATGGCTCAGAGCCTGCTTTCAGATTCTGTGTCTCCCATTCTCTCTGATCCTCCCCTGCTCACACTCTGTCGCTCTCTCTCAAAAATAAACATTAAATTAAAAAAAAATAAAAAGAAATAAATATACATTAAAAGTGGAGGTATTGTCAATGTAGGGGTGGGGGTGGGGGCTGGCTGCCCCAAGGTGGGCCACTTTGGCATGAAGATTATTTTGAGCGGAAGGCAATGGAGACCCTACGGGCTCAAGAGAAACTTCTGCCTTTCCCTTAACTACATAGAGGAATCTCAGTTGAGGATCTTTCCCAGAATAAGGGTTATTAGCAGAGATAACTTTTATTTTGATGGCCCTCTCTGTATGGCAGGGCAAACATCTAATTAACAGACATCTGCTCTTCTTCTCACTGCCCTATGAATTGTATTCCTTCCCTTCAAAGTCCCCTATCCCGGTCTCCTTAGTTCGGTGTGACATGTATACCTCGTTTTGCCTGACTGCCTTTGGAATTTCCATGTCTGTGTGGATTCCCCAAATGCGTGCTATTAAATTTGGTTTTCTCTTGTTAATCTGTCTATGTCAATTTGACTCTTAGTCCAGATAGAAGGACCCTGGAAGGGGACAGAATTCTTGCTCCTGGACACCAGCATTCTGAAACGGAAATAAAGGTGTATAGAAGTGTAGCTGAGGTTATGGGTTCTAGACTCAGCTCTTCTTAGACCTGTGTCCCCTGGGAAGTTATTATTCATGTTCCAACCCTCATCATCTGTAATAGGATAATAATACCTCATCTTGTTTTATGAAAATTAAATGAGAGATACATTTAAAGTAGTTATCACTATACTGGGCACATAGTTGCTATAAATGTTAGAGTCAGGTAAGGTAATATCTAAGATCAAAGTGTTTAACCATCTGTGTTATCTCCAAGAAGACAGGCATCACTTCCAACACCTAGCAAAATACATGATACCTAGGAAGTATTAACAAATGTTCCTTGAATGAGCTAATGAAAGATGGATTCCGTGATTTTTTTACATTTTAGTTTGATACAATGGCTCATTGAGAATAGAAAATGAGGGGCGCCTGGGTGGCTCAGTTGGTTAAGTGTCCGACTTCAGCCAAGGTCATGATCTCATGGTTTGTGGGTTCAAGCCCCGCGTCGGGCTCTGTGCTGACAGCTGCTCAGAGCCTGAAGCCTGTCTCCGAATTCTGTGTCTCCCTCTCTCTGACCCTCCCCTGCTCACGCTGTCTCTTTCTCTCTCAAAAATAAATAAAACATTAAAAAAACTTTCTAAAAAAAAGAATAGAAAATGAATTGCAGTAGATTAAAGAAGTATGAGGGGCAGTTTCTCAGTGGAGACGGGTTATAGTCAACTCAGACTGAAGAGAAGGCACTACACCATTGGCTGGGTTATGTAAACTTCTAGAACTTCTGTTTCTTTACACATAAATGGTAGTTAACTTCAGAGTGTAGCTTAAGGATCAGGTGAAATAAAATTTATGAATATATTCCCATGTAAAAGAGATGCAGTCTAAATGTACTCATACATAGTTATTTTCCTCCAAGTTGAAACTGGCTTTATTTTCCACTATTTTGGGAAATGCAAGTGGCATAAGGAAAGTAAAAAGCCCTTAATGGAGTTAAGAATAATAATAACATTTCTCTCATCCTGATGATTTGTAGAGTGCAGTCTCAACAGATAAAAAGAATCCTTTTTATATGAATAAGAATTGATCAGAGAACCAGTGGAAATTAACATATTTGTGCTGAATGGGTCAAAGGGCAGCACCAAAGGAACCTTTAAAGCCTACACAGTTTGGGGAATGTTAAGTATGATCCTAGGATTAAGTGGCTGAGGAAGGATTTGAGACTTAAGAAATGAGATCTAGGGGGCACCTGGGTGGCTCAGTTGGTTAATCGGCTGCCTTAGGCTCAGGTCTTGATCTCACGATTCATGGGTTTGAGCCCCGCATCGGGCTCTGTGCTGACAGCTAGCTCAGAGCCTGGAGCCTGTCTTCAGATTCTATGTCTCCCCCTCTCTCTGACCCTTCCCTGCTCATGCTGTCTCTTTCTCTCTCTCTCTCTCTCAAAAAAAAAAAAAAAAAAAAAAA
>CM053571.1:92459795-92484350 GCA_028646485.1 Cryptoprocta ferox | reverse complement strand
CCCAGGACTGTTGGCTCCTTTAACAAAAGCCAGAGGAAGGGACCTGTGGCCTGCGTATCTGCTGCTGACTTTGGTGCCCTGTAGGTAATTATGCATACGCCATCGGTATGGAAAAATTTTCAGTAGTTTTTAGACACACGTTGCTGGATAGAATCTCGACTCTGTTTCCTCATCTGTACCTTTTCTGTGTTGCTGTAAAAATTAGAGAAAATAAAGTTAAATCCTCATAATAGTTGACAGTGATCTACAAAGGGGGCTATTAATAGGAATTCTATCTTTATCCTATGCTCATGACCTCCACTTTGAAATTACCTTTTTGTTGTGATTATTATTTTAATCCAGCGAACAACATGATAGATTGAGAACACCCCCTTTTTATTTTATCTGGGACATTCCTAGATGTAAAATAATGAAATTTATTGACCTGTAAACCAACTCAATTGAAAAGAGGGAGGTAGAGAAGAACATTCTCTCAGCAAATGATATTCCTGTAAATGGATTTGCCGATGCATTTGTGACAAGTTTCTTTTAGAATCCGTGTTGGACCTCCCATCTCTTCTTAAGCAAACATCTGGCCTCTCTTTCCCTTCTCTGGGCTCTTTTTTACATTAGCTTTTCCTTCTCTGGCCCGGCAATTCTGTCATGTCCTGCAATCCTACAACACCCCCATCTCAACTTGTTTTCTTCTTTATTTTCAGTTAGTTTTCCAAAGGAGCAGTTTCTAGGGTTGGGTTTCAGCAGTACCATATTTATAGGCAAAGATAACAGTCTGCAGCTTTCAATTTTACTCCCCACTCCCCAATTCAATATTAGAGAAACCTGAGGCACCTGCGTGGCTCGGGTGGCTAAGCGTCCAACTTCAGCTCAGGTCAAGATCTCACCGTTCATGAGTTCAAGCCCTGTGTCCAGCTTTGTGCTAACAGTTCGGAGCCTGGAGCCTGCTTCAGACTCTGTGTCTCCCTCTCTCTGCGCCCTTCCCCCACTTATACCCTCTCTCTCTCAAAAATAAAAATAAACATTAAAAAAATTAATATTGGAGAAGCCTAATATTTCTTCCTCTTTTCCAATCTCCCACCCCTAGAAGTAAACCCTTAGCAAATTCCAACTACATGTTTTTTCTGCGCTGCATGGCTGACTACCCCTAGCACACTCTCTGCTGAGTTAGTCTCCACCTGGAGCTGGTGGCTTTGCTTCCACGCAAAGAGAGTTTTGTTCATAACTTGAGGATGCCAATTCGTGAGGATGATATCCGTGCTGTGACCAAAGCATGGAGATAAATTCTATGTGATCTTTTCTTTGTCTTCTGAGACCATCCTAATGGAGGGGAAAAGAATACAAACTAGAGAGTCAAGGAAAAGGTGGGCGGAAATACAATGTGCTCAGGCAGACAGTCTCTGTCTCATTACAAATAGAATAGGATTTCTTTTTTAATGTTTTTTTAAATTTATTTTTGAGAGACCGAGACAGAGCACGAGTGGGGAAGTGGCAGAGAGAGAGGGAGACACAGAATCCAAAGCAGGCTCCAGGCTCCGAGCTGTCAGCACAGAGCCCAATGCGGTGCTAGAACTCACAAACCGTGAGTTCATGACCTGAGCCGAAGTCGGACGCTTAACCAATGTACCCATACGCTCCATAGAATATAATTTATTTTAAAAAAGGGAATGTGATGATGGGTGTGAACTAAACTTATTGTGGTAATCATTTTGCAGTATATCGTATATCAGTTCATTATGCTGTGCACCTTAAACTAATACAGTCATATGTCAATTACATCTCAATAAAAACTGGGACAAAAGTAAATTAAAAAGCGGAAAACTTGGCTTCTTGCCTCTCAATTCGCACAGTTGGTAAAGGAGTGCAATCAAGGCCACCAAAAACCTTATTTTGCCTGCAGCTCTCTAAACTACAGGTACCAGAAGCTTTGTTCTTTGGTCTTTGCATGAAAGCCTGGGCTGAAGCCACCCCATCCCCCATCTGTGTCTTATTGTATCCAGGGTCTGAGCCTCCGGGAGAGAAAGACCAAAGGGAAGGGGGCTGGTAGCTAGAAGGCAAACTTTACATTCTTTGCCCAGGAAAGCAATTTGAATAAGGTTGAGAATGCTTAGGTAGGTGTCTGAGACCTAGGAATTGTTGGGGTGGGCTGTTTGGGTGGAGGAGGGGTGTGTTACAATGTGTCCAGGGCTACAAATGCAAAAGTGATTTTAGATTCTGTTTTCCTAGGACCACCATCTGGCAAGGAGATGAAAAAAAGAGCTAGATATTAAAAATGAAAAGTATTTTTCAGATAAGATTTCTTCCTCACTTTCAAGGTAAGAAATGCACGTTGGGTGACGTAACCTTTTAAGAGCACAGGTGTCCCAACTTCACACCAGATTTTGCTGACCTGTCATGGAAAGGAGGAAGTGTCAATCATCAGAACAATGAATATAGACTTCACTGCCCCTCAGTTTTCAGGCATAGTGTATACATCAAACATGGGATTAATGTATCATTGGCAGGATCATGGGATTTATTAGTGATTCATCATTGTTTTTACCTTGCACTCATTGTCCATATGAGTTGACTTGGGTGTGTCCAAACTGATAGGCATTCACCTGTTTTCTTTTCACTTAATTGTCATATAAGTTTCTACTCCTATTTCCTCTTTACATTGTTTCACTCTGGCTAATAAACCCATTCTATAAGTAACTGTTTCTTGTCTACATTTGTACAGACATATGTATTTGTTTATTTATTGCTTATTCAGCTAATAATTCATGAGTGCCTATCATGTGCTAGAGAGAAAAGAAATAATTAAACATCATCTTAATTTTGAGGAGCTAACAGTTTAGTAGAATAGATCAAAACTGACCAAAAAAAAAAAAAAAAAAAGACAGAATGTCTTGTGATGAGTATTGAAAAGAAAAAAACAAAAAACAAAAACAAGGTCTGTACTAGATACTAAGGGAACACAAACAAGGGAAGGTGTGGCCGGGAAGAGGAATCGGCAAAGCCTTCTTGGAGGATTTTCTATTGAACCGAGATGGAAAATTGTTGAGAGAATAGGGAAGGGAATTTTAGAAAATGAACACTTTTGGAAAATAATAATAACAATTTTTATATAAATATATACTTTATAATTATTTTATTTTATTATTTTTTCAAATGTTTTTATTTTTATTTTTGAGAGAGAGAGAGAGAGAGAGAGACAGCATTAGCAGGGGAGGGTCAGAGAGAGAGGGAGACACAGAATCCAAAGACAGGCTCCAGGCTCTCAGCTGTCAGCACAGAGCCAGCCCGATGCGGGCTCGAACCCACGAACCATCAGATCATGACCTGAGCCGAAGTCGGACGCTCAACCGACTGAGCCACCCAGGTGCCCCTTATTATTATTTTAGAAAAAATAATGGATCATTAGAAATAATTATATGGTTATTATTTTAGAGAAAATAATGGGTCATTGGAAAATAAGGTCAAGAGACCTGACAGGTAACGAAGTGACCACAAGTAGTAAAAAAGAAACTAAGTTGTTTGTTTTTTAATTTTTTTTAATGTTTGTTTATTTTTGAGACAGAGTGTGAGCGCGGGAGGAGCAAAGAGAGAGGGAGACACAGAATCCAAAGACAGGCTCCCAGCTCCAAGCTGTCAGCACAGAGCCTGACGTGGGGCTTGAACCCATGAACCACGAGATCATGACCTGAGCTGAAGTCGGACGCCCAACTGACTGAGCCATCCAGGTGCCCTCTAAGTTGTTCTTTAAAATATTTATTTATTTTGGGAAGAATGTAAGCAAGGGAGGGGCAGAGAGAGGGGGACAGAGGATGTTCGTGCTGACAGGCTGACAGAAGTGGGCCCCATGAGGGCTCGAACTCATGAACTATGAGATCATGACCTGAGCCAAAGTTGGATGCTTGACCAACGGAGCCACACATGCACCCCCCGTGGGAGTGAATTTTGATCATCACATGGGTCAGGGCTTAGAGAACCGGCAGAATAGCAAGAAATGGTTATTTCTTTTATTTTTATTTATTTCTATTTTTACTTATATTTTATTTTTTTAATGTTTATTTATGGGGGGGGGGTGAGGGCATAGAGGGAAGGAGAGCAAGAATCCCAAGCAGGCTCCACACTGTCAGTGTAGAGCCCGATGCAGGGCTTGAAATCACGAACCGTGAGATCATGACCTGAGCTAAAATCAAGAGTCTGATGCTTAACAGACTCAGCTACCCAGGTGTCCCATGGTTACTTCTTTTAAAGTCCCTGTGTTACAAGACAGCCAGGGGCTTGAAATTACGTGTGTCCTGTAGCAAGTTTGCCAATCCAAGCAGCATTGGACCTTTTCTATAGTATCTCCAAGATTACTACTCTATCCAAACCACCATCTATCCCTTGGATTATTCCAGTAGCTTCCCAACTGGTCTCTGTTTGCATCCTAGCCTTCCTATTATCTAGTCTCATACTGGCCAGAGTGAATTTTTGTTAAGACAAGTAATATCCAGCTATTCCTTTGCTTAAAATCCTCCTTCAGCGTTCTCACATTTAGAATCACAAATTGAAGTCCTGGATTATGCAAACCCTCTTCTGGCCTTGTACTTAACTCTGTCCTGTCACCTTACGTTCTCCACCCTCCTCGCTGACCTCCTAACAGGACAGTCCTGGAACAAGCCAGGAAATCTCCAGAATCAGGGCTTTTGCTATCATTCTTATCTCTCCCTATCGGTCCTTCCCCTAGAAATCTAAGCAACTTGATCTCTCTACTACTTTATATCCTTAATATCACCTTCTCAATAATGTCCCGCACTCCCTATCATTTTCCACTTGGTTTTTCTTCAGAGCTCCTGTCACCATCTGACACAATATATATTTGATCTATCCACTATCTGTCTATATCATCTCTCATCTGTCTATCATCTTCTATTTCCCTACAACTAAAATATAAGCTAAGGGGCACCTGGCTGGCTCAGTTGGAAGAGCGTGTGACTCTTGATCTCAGGGTCATGGGTTCAAGCCCCACGCTGTGTGTAGATATTACTAAATAAAAAAATAAACTAAAAAAATTGTTAAAATATATGCGATGGGTCCCTTGGCTGGCTCAGTCAGGAGAGCATTCGACTCTTGATCTTAGCAGTGTGAGTTCCTGTCCCATGTGGGATGTAGAGATTACTTAAAAACTTAAAAAAAAATTTTTTTAACATTTATTCATTTTCTTTGAGAGACAGAGAATGCAAGCAGGGGTGGGGCAGAGAGAGAGGGAGACACAGAATGTGAAGCAAGCTCCAGGCTCTGAGCTGTCAGCACAGAGCCCGACGTGGGGCTCGATCCCACAAACTGTGAGATCGTGCCCTGAGCTGAAGTTGGAGCTTAACCGACTGAACTACCCAGGTGCCCCTTCAATAAAAACTTTTAAAAATTCTTAAACATGGGGCGCCTGGGTGGCTCAGTCGGTTCAAGCCCACACCGGGGGCTTCTGCTGTCAGCATGGAGCCCGCTTTGGATCCTCTGTCCCCCTCTTTCTCTGCCCCTCCTCTGCTGGTTCTCTTTCTTTCTTTCCCAAAATAAATAAACTTTAGGGGCACCTGTGTGGCCCAGTCAGTTGAGCGGCCGACTTCGGCTCAGGTCATGATCTCATTGTTCATGAGTTCGAACCCTGCATCATGCTCTGTGCTGACAGCTCAGGGCCTGGAGCCTGCTTCAGATTCTGTGTCTCCCTCTTTCTCTGGCCCTCCCTTGCTTGCACTCTGTCTCTGTCTCCCAAAGATAAATAAATTTGTTTTTAAAAAAGTTAAGTTCTTCAGGTGAGCCTTTAGCATGCCATTGTTTGAGAAGTACCCTCTAGAAAAGTACCAGGAAAATAAAAGATATTTGATCATTATTTGTTGATGAAGGAATGGGTTTAAATGAGAACTAGGACTTTGTAAGCAAATAGAGGGTAGGAGCCATTTCCTTGTATTTAAATATTCAATTGCATTTCAATGTAGTAATCTTTAAAAAGCAACAATGCTCTTTGCCTCAAGTCCCCTGAATTGTATTCAGTGAGCCTGAAGCTCTTCTAAAAAAGTCCACCTTAATTTGCAAGGAACAGTCCATCTTTCTGGCTCCTTTGGGAGATAGATTGCTCTCAATTTACCTGTGTTGACAACATGAACCACACCACCAGACCTGGCTGCTTTAGAGATTACAATTACAAAAGCATATTCTGCACTTTCTTTGCCTGTTAGAGCTATAAGAGCAAAACAACACGTTTTCCCCCTAAAAGAAACTTATTATGAAAAACTTCACACTTACATAGTGGATAATATAATAAACCTTCGTAATAGATCTGTCACCCAGTTCAAGGAATTCATGGCCACTTTTGTTTCATCAGTGACTTTGCCATGAGTACAAGTTTCGAAGTTCGGTAAAAATTCACCCAACAGGAGCGCCTGGCTGGCTCAGTTGCTAGAGCATGTGACTCTTGATCTCAGGGTTGTAAGTTTGAGCCCCATGTTGGGTGTAGAGATTACTTAAAGAAACATTTTTTTAAAAAGATTTTAATTTTTATTTTTGAGAGAGAGTGTGTGCATGACCAGGGGAGGGGCAGAGAGAGAATCCCAAGCAGGCTCCACACTGTCAGCACGAAGCCCGACGCAGCGGGTGAACCCACAAACCACAAGATCGTCACCTGAGCCAAAATCAAGAATCAGCCGTTTAACCGACAAAGCCACCCAAAATATGTGAGATGTCACTGACTCCTTTTTCCACCACCCAAACTTCTGCAGTCAGTCAGTAACTATGTCAGAACACTTATTGGGTCTGCCATCTTAATGGCCTCACCTGACCCTTGTCCAAGCACCGTCTCTTGCCCAGACCTCTGTACACCTCCAGTAAACCTTCCACACACTGAACCAACCAACTGCATGCCAGAATGATTTACTTTCCATCCAGCCTTCCTGTCCCTCTGCTTAAGTGTTGTCTAAGGAAGCATGCAGTGGACACTCTGCCTGCCTCTCAAGGCAGTTCCAAACTTTGGCAAATGGCTCTACCCAAGCAATCCCCTCTGTCCTAAGTGCTTCCTTTCTGCGCTTTGTTTGGTTCATTTTTAGTTATTTTTTAAAGCCTTTCCCCCCTTACATTTTTTAATTAAAAATTTTTTATGTTTATTTATTTTTGAGAGAAAGAGAGTGAGCAGGGGAGTGGGAGGGGCAGAGAGAGAGGGAAACACAATCCGAAGCAGGCTCCAGGGTCTGAGCTGTCAGCACAGAGCCCGACATGGGGCTCGGACTCATGAACCTTGAGATCATGGCCTGAGCCAAAGTCGGAGGCTTAACTGACGGAGCCACCCAGGTGCTCCTTCCTTAGTTATCTTTTAAGACACAGATCAGGCGTCACCTTCCACAGTTCTCTCTTTACTCAGATCTTACCACAGGCGTGGTCACTGCATTTTAGTCCTAAGTTTTTATGTTTGGAATAATAATAACTGGAGGGAATAATAACTCCAGAAGGGCTAGGTTTATTACTATAACCTAATACAATGCTACTCAAAGTATAGTCCCTTCTGGCAACATCAGCATCACCTGAGAGCTTGTTAGAAATCAAAATCATGGGTTTGGTGTTATCCCAGACCTACTGAGTCAGAATCTCTGGGAGTGGGACCCAAGAATCTTTTATTTTATTTTATTTTTCGTGTTTATTTATTTTGAGAGAAAAAGTGTGTGTGCGTGCTAGTGGGGAAGGGACAGAGAGAGAGAGAGAGAGAGAGAGAATCCCAAGCAGGCTCTACGCACTGTCTGCACTGAGCCAGACATGGGCACGATCTCACGGAACTGTGAGATCATGACCTGAGCTGGAATAAAGAGTCAGATGATTAACTTACTGATCCACCCAGGTGCCCCCAAGAATCTGTCTTTCAGGAATCTTTAATTCTTATGCACCCAGTAGTTTGAGAACCAGTGCTCTAGAATACAGCATGTAGCCCTAGCAAAAAATCTCAATATGTATGTTTTTAAGTATTTTTTTAATGCTTATTTTTGAGAGAGAGAAAGAAAGCTGGGGGAGGGGCAGAGAAAGAGGGGGACAGACCTGAAGCTGGCTCTGCTTGACAACAGCAAGCCTAACACAGGGCTCGAACTCATGAACTATGAGATCATGACCTGAGCTGAAGTCCGAGGCTCAACCGACTGAGCCACCCAGGATCCCTTCAATACATATTTAGTGAATTAATGAATCAGCTCCTGTGGTTAAAACACTGATATTCAGAAAACTGGAGAATTAACAAGAACTCTCAAAAAATCCCCCCAAACCAACCAACTTCTTTCCTGTGGTTTGGTTTTGCATTTGTCAGTTTACCCTAACTAAAGGCTTTTAATATTTAAGAACTAAATTCCTATGTGTAGCAAATTCTAAGGTCTCCCTGTGGAGACCTCTCAAGGGTAAACTGAATTGTCAAAGAACCTTGACCCTGAGTGACAGTAATGGTATCAAGGCGTTACTCCCTTTTTCCCACCCTACCCTCGGGGGATCTTGACCAAGGTAAAAAGGGAATCCATTTTCATCCCCAGCAGGGCTAGCCCCCAGGGAGACTAGGCACACCTAAGGACAGTCTACCAAAATTTTACCAAAGTAGTAAATTGCTCTAGAATGATGTGCCATAATTGGCCCAGAAGAGAACTAGGCCCCTCAGTTTCTCAGTAGGTGTGAGAGAATGAGGAAGAAGAACATGGAAAAATTAGATGGTGGGAGGGGCCGAGGGAAGTAGAGGTGGTGTTTGAGGGGGAGACTAGAGGGAAAAATCTGACACCTTACTGGTGGCTCTAATTAGCTGGTAGTGGGATGGCATAAAGCTGTTAACTCTCAAAGTATCGCATCCAAATATTTTACTCAGAATATCTCCGGACACCAGAATGTTGTAATATTATAAAAGGAATAGAGGAAGAGGTGATAATAGGGTCCTGCCTTCCAGGAGTAAATAAGTTTAATTGTGAAAAAATGTTGAAGGTTAAGGCAAATAGTTTGATGTTGGAAAAGGAATTTGAATTTAAGGAAGCATTTATTGAATGTACTAGAAAGGGTTAGGGCAAGATGAAGCAAAGCTTTTTTTTTTTTTTTTTTTAATTAAAATTGAGAAATTACTTGCATAGAATGAACAAATCTCAAGTTGTACAGCTTGATGAATTTTTAAATTTATGTATGTAGATCAAATGGCAACCACCCAAATGAAGGGAGAAGCCTTCCAGGACCCGAGGAGGCCAGTTTGCATTTTTGTTAAAGGCTCAGAATCTCAAAATCCAATGTCTCTTAGACCTTTGTCAACTTCTTCTGTGTTTTAGATGTGAAATAAGGCAGCCGAATTTTTTTTTAATGTTTGTTTATTTTTGAGAGAGAAATGGGGTGTAAGTGGGGGAGAGAGGGAGACACAATTCTAAGCAAGTTCCAGGCTCTGAGCTGTCAGCACAGAGCCCAGAGCCTGATAACGGGGTTGAACCCACAAACCATAAGATCATGACCTGAGCCCAATTTGAGGCTTAACCGACTGAGCCACCCAGGGCCCCTGAATTTTTTTTTTTTAAGTAGGCTCCACACCCAACTCTACTGGCTCCCCTACCAGCCTGAATTTGAATCCCTATTCTACCCACTAGTTCTGTGACAAGTTTCACATTTCTGTGCCTCAGTTTCCTTCCCATGAATAACAATGAGTGAGATAATACGAACTGATCAGATTTGGACGTGGTAGTTTGGAAGTGCTCCATAAATGTTAGCCGTTATTATTTTCTCTTTTTTTAAATTTTTTATTTTTTTGTTATTATTTTTTCTTTTTTTTAAATTTTTTAACATTTATTCATTTTTGAGAGAGAGACAGAGTGTAAGTAGGGGAAGGGCAGAGAGAGAGAGGGAGACACAGACTCCAAAGCAGGCTCCAGGCTCTGAGCTGTCAGCACAGAGCCCGACGCAGGGCTCGAACCCATGAGCAGGGAGATCATGACCTGAGCCGAAGTCGGATGCTTAACCAACTGAGCCACCCAGGTGCCCCTTGTTATTATTTTTCTATGCAAGCTATGTTTTAGGGAATCCATTAAGTCATTTACTCAACAAATATCTATTAAGCATCTCTGAATGTCAAGTGCTAGGAGAAAGAAATGAATTACACATGCTTCCTGTACCAAAGTGCTTTATAGCGTAGTATGGAAAAGAAGCCATGCGACCAAATGCGTGCAGTAAGAATGTTATGGAGCTGGGGTATGAATGTGTGTGAGATACACCAGGAGTACAAAGGAGGGACTTCTATCTTGGAGGGAAGTGAGTTAAGAATGTCATCATACCCGGTGCCGTCAGCTCGCTCAGGATAGGGCTGAGACGTGGTGTATGCTGAGCCTCCTAGGCCTTAGCTTCCGGCTGCTAACCCTCCAGCCACTTTTCCTCTGTCCTCACTGCATAGGGAAACCACTGGTCATGTTCGTCCTCGGCTGTCCCGGCGCTGGCAAGGGGACTCAGTGCGTCCTAGAGAAAACCAGCTACACATACCCGTCTGCAGGAGAACTTCTTCGTGATGACGGTAAGAACCCACATGCACAAGATGGTGAACTCACTGAGAAGTGCATTAAATATGGAGAGATTGTGGGGCGCCTGGGGGGCTCAGTTGGTTAGGCATCTGACTTCATCTCAGGTCATGATCTCACGGTTCGTGAGTTCAAGCCCTGCATTGGGCTCTGTGCTGACAGCTCAGAGCCTGGAGCTTGCTTCAGATTCTGTGTCTCCCTCTCTCTCTCTGCCTCTCCCCTGCTCATGCTCTGTCTCTCTCTGTGTCTCAAAAATAAATAAACATAAAAAAAAAAGGATAGAAATATTGTGCCAGTTGAGATAACCATCAGTTTGTCAAAGAAGAAAATGGATCAGATATTGGCTTCCAGTGCTCAGAAGAATAGATTCTTGATTGATGGATTTTTTATTGTAATAGTGAGATCTGTATTGAACGACGCCTTGAAAGGGGAAAGAGTAGTGATAGAAGTGATGACAACAGAGAGAACTTGGGAAAGAGAATTCAGACCTATCTTCAGGCAACAAAAGCCAATTATTAACTGATATGAAGAGATGGGGAAAAGTCAAAAAAAAAATAGATGCTTCTGGCCTGGGTGGCTCAGTCAGTTGAATATATGACTCTTGATTTTGACTTAGGTCATGATCCCTCCATTCATGAGTTCAAGCCCCACATGCGGGCACTGCACTGACAGTGAGAAGCCTGCTTGGGATCTTCCCTCTACCTCTCTCTCAGCCCCTCCGCCACATGCACATGCTCTGTCTCTCACGATAAATAAATAAAATTTAAAAAGCAAAGAAGAAAAGAAATTAGGTGCCTCTAAGTCTGTTGATGAAGTTTTTAATGAAGTTGTGCCAATTTTTTTAAAATAATTTTTTTAATGTTTATTTTTTTGAGAGAGAAAGAGACAGAGCGGGAGTGGGGCAGGGGCAGAGAGAGGGAGACACAGAATCTGAAGCAGGCTCCAGGCTCTGAGCTGTCAGCACAGAGCCCAACACAGGGCTCAAACCCACACACTTGTGAGATCATGACCTGAGCCGAAGTTGGACACTCAACTGACAGAGCCATCCAGGTGCCCCAGAAGATGTGAAGATTTTTGACAAAGAAATCTAACTCTAAACCTGAAAGCATCCTTGAAACCATGCTTGAATATTGCTTTGATAGGTGCTATTACAACCCCCTTTGAAGACAGTTTTAATGTTTCATAATTACATCTTAATGGCTGGAAAGTATGTAGTAAAACAAATTTAAAAAATTGTTTTAATGTTTGTTTTTGAGAGAGAAAGAGAGAGTGCTAGTGGGGGAAGGACAGAAAGAGGGGGAGACCCAGAATCTGAAGAAGGCTCCAGGCTCTGAGCCATCAGCACAGAGCCCAAAGTGGGGCTCAAACTCAGGAGCCACGAGATTATGAGCTGAGCCGAAGTCGGACGCTTAACCAACTGAGCCAACCAGGTGTCCCAACAAATTAAACTTTTTATGTTCGATTTTCTTTTGGTCACAGGAGTAGATCGTGAATTCAGGTCTAACTTCATCTTAGCTAACAAAACTAAGAAAGATATCAGCTAATTCTTTGTTTTTCCTCAAAAAGCATATCCCTTTTATAATTTGTGCCTTCTGTGAGCAGAACTTTAGTCTGTGTGTATATCCCTTTAGTAATTACAATATGTTAGGATTAGGGATTTTTCCACTCCCTTGTTTTCTTGCAGGTTTTAAATTTTCAATGTTTTAAGTGAATTTGTGGACCAAATCCCAAAGAAATTTTTGTGTGGTCCATTCTTGCCAAATGTGTTTGATTAACAAACTCATAAAATGAATTCCGAGAAGTGTTTTAGTATTTATGAAATAACTGACCATTTCCTATAAAAAGGTGAGAAAACTTAGGTTTTGTTTTATTACAACTTACAAGAAGTTGTGTGACAAGGCATCTCTTTGTTTCTGGGGATTGGGATGGGGTCACTGGGGGTTCAGAGCCTGGCAGAATTATCGGCTTTATTGTGACATAAATCCGAGGGTAAGGGGCAAGGATCACATCTAATGACATGCGTTCCTATGCTCTTTTATATAAGTGTTATTCAGGATTAAACTGATTATAAAAAAAAATCCCTAGCAGTGGAACCTTGAAATGCATGTACTAGGCTTATGGTAAAATTATTTGGTTAGTGTTTTATTATTTTTATCCATTTATTTTTAAAATTTTTAATGTTGATTTTTGAGAGTGAAAGAGACAGAGCACAAGTGGGGGAGGGGCAGAGAGTGAGGGAGATACAGAATCTGAAGCAGGCTCCAGGCTCTGAGGTGAGGTCAGCACAGAGCCCGATGATGGGCTCGGACTCAAGAACTGTGAGATCATGACCTGAGCCGAAGTCAGACGCTTAATGGACTGAGCCACCAAGGTGCCCCTGGATAGTGTTTTAGTAACACTTCATTCAAATTTGTTTGTTTTCTTTTTTTTAAAGTTTATTTATTTTGAGAGAGAGAGAGAGAGGGGCGGGGGGAGGAAGGGAGGGAGGGAGAGAGGAAGTGAGGGGGAAAGAATTCCAAGCAAGCGCTACACTGTCGGCTCAGAGCCTGGGCTTGATCTCAGGAACTGTGAGATCTGACCTGAGCTGAAATTGAGAGTCTGAAGCTTAATGGACAGAGCCACCCAGGAGTGCCCCCCCCCCCCCGCCTTAATAGTCATATAAGGGTAACATAAACATTTCAATAGGAATGATCTTTGGCAGATCTCACTCCCATTGGAGTGCAGCAGGGAGTCCAGGAGACAATAGGGTGTGGTGGGGACTAAAATGATGACAGCGATGGAGGTCGTGTACAGACTCAGCAGTGTGGACTTTCACTCCTGGTGACTGACCTGGCTACGTCCCCTGCTGAGTGCCCAGACTGCCTGCAGCAAAGATCAATACTGCGTTCTCAACATGGTGCCATTCCCTGGGGTGGGTGATTAACTGTCTACCTAGGGGCAGGTTGATCACCCTGGATGGCTTTCATCTTGGAAGAGGGAACACTTTATTCTTATTGAAATAGACACTTACTCTGCGAATGAAATTGCCTTCCTGAGTGCAGTGCATCTGCCAAAACTGCCATCTGTGAACCTACAGAATGCATTATCCACACAGCACTGCTTCTGATTGAGGAGCTCACTTGACTGCAAAGATGTGCTGCAGTGAGCTCATGCTTATGGAACTCACTGGTCTCACAATGCTTTCCATCATCCTAAAGTAGTTGGGTTGATAAAATAGTGGAACAGACTTTGGAAGACTCAGTTACAGTGCCAGCCAGGTAGCGATATTTCCAGGGCTGGGGCAGTATCCTTCATTAGTCTGTGTGTGCTCTAAATCATCATCCAATAAATACATGGTCTTGTTTTCCCATAGCCAGAATTTACATGTCCAGGAATCCAAGGTGCAGAAATAGGAGTGATATCTTCTAGTACCATCTCTAGTGATCCACTGGCAAAATTTTTGCTTCTAGTCCCCATGGTCTTATGCTCTGCTGGTCTAGAGATCATGCCCTACCATTAAGGTCAAGAGAAAATTACAATAACCCAGTCTAGTCAGGACATTTATGGCTTAGATCCCTGAGGAATGAAGGTTTAAGTCACTACCAGGAAAAAAAAAATTACCAGCTGAAGTGGTTGTTGAGGACAAAAAGAATATGTTCTAGTCTTTTAATAAGTTTGATAATTATAACGCAATATTGTCTATATTCACTATACTTACATTAGATCTCTACTGCTTATTTACTACTCTTTGGGTTCAAAGGGAATATGGAATGGGTAATGAAAGAAAGATAAATACCACCTATGACCATGTGATCAGTTGCAGAAACAGACTGTGATTGTTATAAGTGTTTCTTCCCTTTTTTTGTTACTGTATACATCTACTCCGGCTGCCATAACAGAATACCACAGACTTGGTGGATTAAACAACAGAAATTCATTTTCTTACACATCTGGAGGCTGGAAGTCCAAGATTAAGGTGCTTGTATGGTTGTGAAGGGGAGGAAGAAATTATTTTTAGTCCGCATGTCATCTGGCTGGACTAAGAATTAAATTTATGTAGGACAGATTAATAGGAGAAAAACCCAAAGTTTTAGTAAGTGCATGTAGAGGCCCAATAATAAGACTGAGACATAAAGAAATAACCAAGACAGGTAGTTTTTATACTGTTCAGACAGAGCAATAAATCTGTGAGGAATTGAGAGGAGAAAGAAAACTTAACTTTGGGAGCTTCTGTTAAGGAAGAAATTCTAAACAGAATTTGGGCTGGGGTTTGGGCTACTGGGTGGCTCAGTTGGTTGAGCTGCCGACTTCAGCTCCGGTCATGATTTCACAGTTTGTGGGTTTGAACCCCACACAGGGCTCTGTGCTGACCACAGGGGAGCCTGCTTTGGATTCTGTGTCCCTCTCTCCCTCTCTGCTCCTCCCCTACTCTCTCTTTCTCTCAAAAATAAACATTAAAAATAAATAAAGAAAAAAATTTTGGCTGGGGTAGTAAATTAGCACAAAGCAATAAGGGTTGTTTATACCGTCTTCTGGGCTCTGAATTTCTATCCCTAGGGAAGGGTGTCTTCTTACCTCCAGGTACAGGGAAGGTACCTTCCACCTGGGAGATTTATTTCTTGCTTTCAGGAGGACAGAGAAGGATCTGAGTGTCTTTATTGATTAGGCTGTCTCTTAAAAGTAACTTTTGTTCAAAATAATCAATATGCCAAAGTGGCACATTTTGGGGCAGCCTGCCTTTAGCCCCTGCAGATGCGTCTGGTGAGAACTCTCCTCTAGGACTGCCGATTGAGGCCTTTCTGGTAGGGCTCACACAGCCTTCCCGGTGAGTGTGTGTATTCCCCGTGTTTCTTCCTCTTCTTACAAGGACATCAGTCCTGTTGGATTAAGGCCCTACCCTTATGACCTCATTCAACCTTTATTACTTCCTGAAAGGTCCTTTCTACAAACATAATCACATTTAGAGTTAGGACTGCAACATATTAATTTGAGGAGGGCACACTTGAGTCCGTAACAGTTACAAATGTTTGCGTGTGTGTGCGTGTAGCAAATATTTGTATTTACTTCGTTTTCTTATCCCCATGACATCTAACACAAGATGTATTAATAGTTAACTTTACAATATAGTATTTAAGTTACAGGATATCAGGGAGAAGAGTGAACATTACTCAAAGACTTTGCATTGTCTTATTGGTAGAGAGCATGTTTTTGGTTATATGCAGGATAGTTGTGTTATGTTAGGCAGAAGTGTGACTTTGCTATTTGCCTTATTTGGAGATTAAATATGGTTTAAAGAGATGTATATGGGTGCTAAGTTGATAAGGATTGTTTACAGTTTAGGGCTCTTGCTAACAATGTTGTAATATTCTTGTATATTTTTCCTGGTGTACGTAAGTATTTTTTTTTTAATTTTTTTATGTCTTTATTTTATTTTGAGAGAGAGAGACAGAGAGTGAACGGGGGAGGGGCAGAGAGAGAGGGAGACAGAATCCGACGCAGGCTTCAGGCTCTGAGCTGTCAGTACAGAGCCCGACACGGGGCTTGAACTCACAGACTGCAAGATCATGACCTGAGCTGAAGTCAGACACTCAACCGACTGAGCCACCCAGGTGCCCCGTACGTAACTATTTCTAAGGACATATACTGGGTAGTGCAATTGCTGATTTATAGAGTATGAGTATTTTTATTATTTATTTTATTTTTAAATATTTATTTTTGAGAGAGAGAGTTAGAGAGCATGATCAGGGAAGGGGTAGAGGGAGGGGGACAGAGGATCTGAAGCAGGTTCTGTGCTGACAGCAGAGAGCCCCACATGGGGATTGAATTCATGTGAACTGTGAGATCATGACCTGAGGCGAAGTCACTCAACTGACTGAGCCACCTAGGTGCCCAAGTATGAGTATTTTTAATTTCAAAATATATTATAGAACAATTTTTTTCAGCTACTGCATTTTTGTTCATACTTGGCACCGTCAATTTTTAAAATTTCAGCTATCCTTAAGAGTGAGTATATAATTATATGCCATAGTGTTTGTAACTGGCATTTCCTTGTCGGTGTCAATAAAGCTGGGCATTTGCATTCCTCTTGTGAAATGTCTGCTTGGCTCTTTGCCCATTTAATTCTTATTGATTTGTATTAGTTCTTTATATCTTTTAATGAAGAGAAGATCTTAATGCAGTCTAATTTGTTGATCTTTTTCTTAGTGCTTTTAGTGTCGTGTTTGAGAAATCTTTCTCTGTCCTGAGGTCATTGTATTTTTCCATATTTCCCCCCAATTTTTTTATTGTCATAAAATGCACGTAACATAAAACTTCCCATTTAATAATTTTTCAGTGTGTGGTTCAGTGGTAATAAATACATTTATAATGCCGTGCAGCCGTCATCCTACTCCATAACTCTTATCTTGTAAAACTGAAACATTCTACCCATTAAACAATAACTCTGCTTTCCTCCCTCTGTCCAGCCCCAGGAAACCACTATTACCATTCTTCTTTCTGTTTATGATTTGACTACTCTAAGCATCTCATATAAGTGTACTCATAGAATATTTGTCTTTTTGTGATTGGGTATTTCTTTTTTTTTTTTTTTTAAGTTTATTTATTTTGAGAGAGAGAGAGAGAGAAGAAGAGAGAGAATGAGCTGGGGAGGGGCAGAGAGAGAAAATCCCAAGCAGGCTCTGCACTGTCTGTGTAGAGTCCATGAACCTTGAGATCATGACCTGGGCTGAGATCAACAGTTTGATGGTTAACCTACTGAGCCACCCAGGTGCCCCTTGTGATTGGGTATTTCACTTAAGATAATGCCCTCAGGGTTCATCCATATTTCATAGCATATGTCAGAATTTCCTTCCTTTTTAAGGCTAATGTTCCATTTTATGTATATATCACATTTTGCTTATCCATTCATCTGTCTATGGAGATTTGGGTTGATTTCATGTTTCAGCTATTTTAAATAATGTTGCTAGGAACATGAGTGTACAAATATCTGTTTGACATCCTGCTTTTAATTTTTTGGAGGATATATGCAGAAGTGGAATTGCTAGATCAGATAGGAATTTTATTTTTAATGTTTCGAGGAGTTGTTGAACTGTTTTCCATAAGGGCAGTGCCATTTTACATTCCTACCAACAATGCACAAGGGTTCCAATTTCTCTACATGCTTGCCAACACTCGTTTTTTGTTTTTTGGGTTTTTTTTTTTTTGATAGATAGCTATTCTAATGGGTGTGAGGTGATACCTTATTGTCATTTAGATACATTTCCCTAATGATTAGTGATATTGAGCATCTTTGCTCATTGGCCATTTGTATATCTTTTTTGGAGAAATGTCTATTCAAGTCTTTTGCCTCTTTTCTCTCCAGCAACGCCCCTTACAATCTCATTTTTTTTATTTAAAAAAATGCTTTTAATTGAAGTATATGTGAAACACAGTATTAATCCTTTGTCTTTTTTTTTTTAAGATTTTATTTTTAAGTAATCCCTACACCCAACATGGGGCTCGAACTCACAACTCTGAGATCAAGAGTCACATGCTCTTCTGACTGAGCCAGCCAGGCACCCCTCCTTTGTCTATTTTTGAATTGTTGTTCTGTTTTGTTTTATTTTGTTTTGTTTTTGTATTTATTTATTATGTTTGAGAAAGAGAGCCCAAGTGGTGAAGGGGCAGAGAGAGATTGGGGGACAGAGGATCTGAATCCAGCTCCATCAGTGCTGAAAGCAGCCAGCCAGATGCGGGGCTTAAATTTACAAACCATGAGATCATGTCCTGAGCCGGATGCTCAAGTGACTGAGTTACCCAGGTGCCCTGAATTGTTTGTGTTTTGTTACTGAGTTTTAGGAGTTCCTTATATATTCTGAATATTAATCCTTTATCATCAGTTATGATTTATAGATATTTTCTCCCATTCTGGGGTAGCCTTTTTTTTAAATTTTTAAATATTTTACTTATTTTTGAGACAGAGAGACAGAGCATGAGATGGGGAGGGGCAGAGAGACAGGGTAATACAGAATCCAAAGCAGGCTCTAGTCTCGAGCTGTCAGCACAGACCCTGACACGGGGCTCGAACCCACAAATGCAAGATCATGACCTGAGCCGAAGTCGGAGGCTTACCTGACCGTGCCACCCAGGCGCCCCAGGCGGGTAGCCTTTTTACTCTGTTAATATTGTCTTCCGGTACAGATACATTTTTACAATTTTAGAATTTTAAGTTAAAGTCTTTATCTGTATTTTATTGCTGTTGTCTGTGACTTTTGGTGTCATAATCCAAGAAATCATTGCCAATTCCAATGTCATGAAAGCTTTGCCCTATGTTTTCATCCAAGGGATTATGGTTTTAGGCCTTACATTTAGGTCTTTGATCCATTTTCAGTTAATTTTCATATATGGTGTTAGGTAAGGATCCAACCTCATTCAACTATATTGCCTTTTAAAAGTTTTATAATTTTGCTTTTCCCATTTAGATCTATGAATGACCTGCAACTGATGTTTGCGTATGGTGTGAGGTAGGAGTCTAGCTTTATTATTTTTCATATGGATGATTATACAGATAGACAAATATCCTAGTACCAGCTAATGAGATTATTTTCCCATTTTTCTTAAGTGCTGCCTTTATCGAATCTCCGTAGATATGTAGTTCATTCAGTTTCACTTGTCTACTTGCCTACCTGTGTGCAGGGCTATACCATCTTAATTGGTGTAACTATAATAAATATTCATATCTAATAGAATAAGTTCACATATTTTATTCTTTTAAACAAGTGTCTAGGCTCATATTTTTGACTCATATTGACTCAAAGTCTGTCACATACATAGGGAGTCGATTAGTCAAATTTTTAAAAAAATATTTTAAGAATTTGTTTGGAATCACAGTGAATGCATAGAAATTTGGAGGCTATAGCAGCACCTGGTGGCTCAGTTGGTTAAGCATCTGACTCGGTCTTGGCTAAGGTCATGATCTCACGGTTTGTGAGTTTGAGCCATGCATTAGGCTCTGCCCTGACAGTGGGGAGCCTGTTGGGATTCTCTCCCTGTCCCTCCTCTGCTCTCTCTCTTTCAAAATAAATAAACTTAAAAAAAGAAATTTGGAGGATATTTACACATTTAAAAAATTGATTTTGTCATACAACAAAGATTTATCTCGTCTTCTTAATTTTTTAAAGTTATTTATTTATTTATTTAGAAAAAGAGACAGCATGAGTAGGGGAGGGGCAGAGCGAGAGGAAGAGAGAGGGAGAATCCCAAGTAGGCTCCACATTGCCAGCACAGAGTCTGAGGCAGGGCTCGAACCCACGAAGCTGTGAGATCATGACCTGAGCTGAAACTCAGAGTCATATGCTTAACTGACTGAGCCACCCAGGCGCCCTTCTTAAATTTTTTAATTGAAATATAGTTTTCTCTGTAGACACATTATATAACTTTTGTTACATCTGTTTCTAGGTCCTTGATATTTTTTTGATGCTAGTGTACATTATATGCTTTTATTAAATTTTATTTTCTTCTCTTTTAAGTTGAAATATGATAGAATTTTGGGGTGCCTGGGTGGCTCAGTTGGCGAAGGGCCCAACTCTTGATTTCGGCTCAGGTCATGATCTCATGGTTTGTGAGTTTGAGCCCCGCATCAGGCTCTGAGATGACAGTGGGGCACGTGCTTTGGATTCTCATTCTCCCTTTCTCTCCCCTTCCCCTGCTTGCATGCATGTGCCCTCTCTCTCTCTCTCTCTCTCTCAAAAGTAAAATTAAAAAATATGATAGATTATTATATATAGATTTTTGATCTAGCAACCTTGCTAATTTTTAAATTCTAATAATTCATCTATAGATTTAAAATTTTTTATGTACATAATTATCATGCAAATCATGTATTTCTTCCTTTTTCAAATTCTTACATCTTGTAATTTTTTTCATGTGTGTCATTATTGTACTTGCTAGGATTTCCAATACAGTATTAAACAGAAGTGGGAATACTGGGCAGCTTTGAATTATTCTCAATCTAAAAGTGAAAAAAAAATTTTTTTTTAATTTTTTTTTGAGAGACAGAGAGAGACAGCATGAGCAGGGGAGGATCAGAGAGAGAGGGAGATACAGAATCTGAAGCAGGCTCCAGAGTCTGAGCTAGCAGTCAGCACAGAGCCCGATGCGGGGCTCGAACCCACTAACTATGAGATCATGACCTGAGCCGAAGCCGGACGCTTAACCGACTGAGCCACCCAGGCGCCCCTAAAAGCGAAAATTTTTAATGTTTTACCATTAAGTATGATATTTGCCATGGCTTAAATGCACACTTTGATTAAGAAGCATGCCTATTTGCAGCAGAACACCCTGTCCCAGCCCACTCTGTCTAGAAATACAGTGCAAGTAGGCCCCATAAAATATGTAAATCCTCCAAATGCCCCCACCCCTATTCTTGTGGTGGCCCCTGTGGCCTGTAGAGACGAAGGGGGGTGGGGGGGGGGGGGAAGAATTCTCGTTCCTTCTTTGTTTACCGCTGGACCTAGTGGGGCAATCTGCCTTTGGGGACTGCAGTTGCTATTCAGCCCAACAGCGACACCATCTGGATGGAACAGGAATGAACTGTAGCGTCCAATGAGTTGAACTTCGAGCACTTTGGCTGGTGATCACTGAAAAACCCTGGCCATTAACGCTTGGTGCTGACAACTGGACTGTTCTAAAGGGATTTACCCTATGGCTTCGACAATGAGAAGCCAAGAGGTGGCTATTCAGGAATAAGCCCTTGTAAAATCAGAATATATGGACAAAGAAACACCCGGCTGACTTAGGTAGTGGAGCATGAGACTTTGACCTTCGGGTTATGAGTTGGAGCCCCACATTGGGTGTAGAGATAACTTAAAAAAAAATGTTTTTTAATTTAAAAAAATACGTGTGGGAGTTTCTGGGTGGCTCAGGCACTTGAGCATCCAACTTCAGCTCAGGTCATGATCTTGCAGTTTATAAGTTTGAGCTCCCCGCATTGGGCTCTGTGCTGACAGCTTGGCATCTAGAGCCTGCTTCGGATTCTGTCTCCCTCTCTCTCTGCCTTTCCCCCACTTGCACTCTGTCTTTCTCTGTCTCTCTCTCTCAAAAATAAACATTAAAAAAAATAAGTGGAGGGGCACCTGGGTGGCTCAGTCGGTTAAGTGTCTGACTTCGGCTCAGGTCATGATCTCACAGTTCGTAGGTTCGAGCCCCGCGTCGGGCTCTGTGCTGACAGCTTGGAGCCTGGTGCCTGCTTCAGATTCTGTCTCCCTCTCTCTCTGCGCCTCCCCCATTCACTCTCTGTCTCTCTCTCTCAAAATAAAATAAAGACAAAAAAATTTTTTTTTTAAAAAGTGGAAAGGCATTTAGGTTCACCTGCAAGAGCCTAAAGCAGTTCTCACTGTCTTCCCATCTGTAAGAGACTGACAATCAGGAAGCTAATGTCCTAGCTTTGGTCTAAGCCCTAGAAACTGACCCTTCAGTAGATACAGCAAATTGAGTGCATAGAAAGAGTGTTTACTGCAGTGCTGGAGAAGGATGGCATAGTGCCAGAGATGCTGGATTGTTCTCGAAATACAGCGACTTGGCTAATGCAGTAACAGGATGCTCTGTGTGTTCTAAACAGCACCCAAGGCAATTGTCAAAGGAGTATGAGTCCATCTACCACAGTTCCCAACCAGTGAATGATTGCCAAATAGATTATATTGGCCCCCTCCTTCGGAATGAGGGTTCTAAATATGCCTTTGTATGGACATTGCATCTGGTTGAACCCAAGCTTTTCCCTGTCCCTGTGCAAACCAGGTTGCCACTAGTAGGAAATTAGAGAAGCTGAGAACCAAATACTCCCACAGAATAGGCAGTGTTTGAGAGGTCGTATTTCAAAGGTCATGATATCCAAGACTGGGCAAAAGAACATGGCATTGAATGGAGGTTTCATCTCCCCTTAATCTGTAAGTTGCAGGATTGGTAGAGAGGAAAAATGGAATATTAAAGCAACAGATTAAATTATTAACAAGTAAAACCACTTTGGCTGGGTGGATTAAGGTACTGCCCTGGAAATTAATACTTAAAAAAAATTTTTTTTTAACGTTTATTTATTTTGAGAGAGAGAGAGACAGAGCATGAGCAGGGGAGGGGCAGAGAGAGAGGGAGATACAGAATCTGAAGCAGGCTCCAGGCTCTGAGCTGTCAGCCCAGAGCCTGATGCGGGGCTTGAACCCGTGAGTGAGATCATGACCTGAGCCAAAGTTGGATGCTCAACTAACTGAGCCACCCAGGTGCCCCACATTAATACTTTTGCATGATCAACCAGTAGGGCCTATTGCTCTATATGCCAATCTGGGGACTCCTGCTGAGGCACTCAGGGTTGTAAATGTATAAAAACCATGGGAGGGGCGCCCAGATGGCTCAGTCGTTTAAGCATCTGACTCTTGATTTCTGCTCGGGTCATGATCCCACAATGTCCATACATTGTGGGATCGAGCCACATGTCAGGCTCTGCAATGACAGTGCAATGTCTGCTTGGGATTCTCTCTCTCCCTCTCTTTGCCCCTCCCCCAATTTGCACTCTCTCTGTCTCTCTCAAAATAAATAGATAAACTTAAAACAAAATTGTAGAAAACAGCCATTGCCCCAATTCTTATTCTGGATCAGTATGCTATGCTTCTGAAAACACCAAACCCCACTGTGTCTGAAAAAGGAGTTCTATACTAGAATTTTCTATGGGATGTACCATTGGGGCTGGGTGAGTTAGTTTTCACCCCTGAGTAAGGGGGAACTACTCAGTCTCACTGGGATCCTGTTGTCCTGCTTCAAGCTGCACCAGTTGAAATGCTCAACCTGGTATGGAGCATGCGCCATTGAGAGGGGAGAAGGTAGCGGTCCTTGTCTGGCATATCTCACCCTTAGTCCATTTCTTCACACTTAACGGTGCTGTCCACCCCCCCTTCCCCGCAACACGTACAGTATGAACAACCAGGTTGAGTTCCTAAAGCTATCAACCTCCTTCTCCCCAAGCCCAGGTGAGCACGTTCTGTTTTCTGGTACAATTATTTGGCTGCCATCTTTGTCCCTCTGTGTTGGCCTGGAGAAAAATGTAACACACAGAGAAGCCCTTACTCTTTTTACCCAACAAGCCTTAAGAGATAGCTGGCAAAGCTTGTATTTACTGAATACTGAAATGTCTCTAGTGAAAAAAACTGTCTCCCCAAATAGGATGGCCTTGGACATCATTACTGCCTTGCAAGGAGACACCTGTGCCATTATCCAAAAACAATGTTGTGTTCTCCTACCTGAGGAGTCCGCTAAGGTATCAGCTTTATTAAATCACGTGAGAACACAAGTGAACACCCTGAACGATTCAACCCCCAACCTAGGGGAGTTAATAAATCACGGGCTCTTGGTAGAAAAAAAGTTCCTGATTTTGGGAATTATTCTAATCTGTGTTTTTCTTGCCTGTGCCTATATTGTTGCTATGGTTTCTGCCTCCAATGCAGCCAGAGAGCCACCAAATGCACCATCTCTATGCTAAAGAAAACATTTGCTGACTGCTCAGGGCACATTTCAGAGGAGGGAGGCATGTAAAATTATAAGAGCCTGTCCCACTAGAGGTAGAGTGTTGCAGGATGTGATCCCTGGTTGACCTGTGACCCGGCCCCGGGCAACTGGAGGCTCCTCTTCCCCTCCCACGTCCTTGGAATGTATGTTCTGTTTACTGTTCCCACAGTGGGAGCCATTTGCAAGGACACAGCCTTCAGGGAACAGGGTTTTGTTGAGACCATCTGGATGGTATATGTGACTGAACCCACTTCAGGCCTCTAAAGAAACTTTGAAGATTCTGACAGGCAGTTTCAGAGATCTATTCATCTTGTGGCCGCCTGAAGCAAGGCTCATAAATAAATTCCCTTGCTTATTAAGTCTGCCACCTAGTAATCTGGAGTGGTGGACCTCTTGCTTCTATCTTTCATTGCCCTCCGTGTGTGGGGGCCAATTTCAGATTTCACTGGGGAAATTCAGGAGATCACAGCCCACAGTTAGGGTGGAAGCCAAGGGAGGGTTTGCTTGGGGGGGGGGGGGGGGGGGGGGGGGGGGGGGG
>CM053571.1:92414766-92459695 GCA_028646485.1 Cryptoprocta ferox | reverse complement strand
AAAGAGTGAATGGGGGAGGGACAGAGAGAGATAGAGACAGAGAGAGGGAGAGAATCGCAAGCAGGCTCCGAACTGTCAGGGAGGAACCCGAAGCGGGGGTTCAATCTCACAAATCTCAACATCATGCATGACCTGAGCCGAATTCGAGTCTGATGATTAACCGACTGAGCTACCCAGGCACCCGCACTCAGCTTTAACCCAGGAGGTGGTAACCGTTGCCTTCGGGATCAGAGAGTTGAACATGTTCTTAGCCTGAGAGGAAAGAATGAGTCTTTTGACAGGTGAAATCTGAATTGAAGGCGGCGAGCTAATAAAAGGAGGGAAGATGAGATTAAAAAAAAAAGACACACAAGGGATAGAATCATAATATATTTATAACCTTGATATGAGTTTTTCTTTTATGCTAAGTAAAAGAAGCCAGACACGAAGAGTCACATATTTATGTAAAATGTCCAGAATCAGTAAATCCAAGGAGACAGACTGGGTTGCCAGGGGCTGGGATGGGGGAACAGGGAAGGTTGCCTCATGGGAACCTGTTATCATTTAGGGGTAGTGGAAACATTCTGGAGCTAAGGACAGGTGGTGGTTGCACAACATAGTGAATGTACTAAATGCCGCTGAATCATTCACTTTTATGTTTATTCATTCATTCATTCATTCATTCATTCATTCATTTTTATCTTAGAAAGAGACATAGAGTCCCAAGCAGGCTCCATGCTCAGCGTGGAGGGTCTCAGTCCCATGACCCTGGGATCATGACCTGAGATGAAATCAAGAGAGAGACGGTCAACCGACTGAGACACCCAGGCGCCAAACTTTTATTTATTTTTTAAGTTTTATTTATGTTTTTAATGTTAAAGTAATCTTTACACTCAATAAGGAGCTCGATATCAGGAGTCACATTCTCTATCACCTGAGCCAGCCAGACGCCCCTACTTACTTTTAAATGGCTAATTTTATGTGAATTTCACCTCAATAAACTATTTCTATGGGGGGGCTAACAAGCAGGCCCCAATTGTCCACCCCCCAAAAAAGGTCCCAGGGCAGCAAAGCTTCCCCACTCCCATCCATCTCCCTACACTGAGGGCCTAAGTGCAGGGGACCTGGTTGTGTGTTTCCCAATCTTCAGTCCCTGAGCTAACCCACCCACTGTACCCCTCCCCACCCCACTGCCACCCCACCTCCTTCTTTGTGCTGAGCACACCTCCTACGCCCTGTGCTTCTGTCTTTCTGTCTCCCTCTCTTTTTCTGTCTCCCTCTCTCTCTGTCTCTCTCTGTCACACACACACACACACACACACACACACTCATCACCTGCCTAGGTCCGAGGTCAGCCTGGGATAGGGACCCAGGGCAGGCATGGACCAGGTCAGAGGGTGCAGACAGCTGCCAAGCAGAGCCCTTAGGGAGAGTTCCTTAGCACAGAAGGGTCAGCAGCAGGCCCAGCCCCCCTCCCTGTGTAGAAGACAGGCCAGGGAAGGGAGGAGTACTCAGCCCTCTTGAAGGAGCCAGAGGCAGGGGAAGGGCTGGGAGGGGTGTTACATTCAGTGGATGGGTGAAGCTAGGCCTCTGAGGGCATCACTAGCCCCGGCTCCCAGCACTGACCACAAGCAGGTGTGGCACCACAGCCTCAGGCACAATGGACAAAGAGGACAAAGACAAGACACAGACCAAGGCCTGGGACATGGTAGCATGGCTCTGTGAAGACAGTTTTATTAGCCTGGGAGGAATTCTCACTCAGGCACCCAAGATTGCAATGGTCCAGCCAACAGTGACTCCAGCGCCGCGAGATCAGGGCCTGGGGAGGTCAGGGTAGGGGGCAGGATGAGGGGTGGGGCCGTAGCCCACTCTGCAAGAGGGGTGGGGGCCAGGCTGCAGCCTCCCCAGCTTGCAGCAGCAGCGCCCATGGCCTTCAGTGTCTCCCGGAAATAAACATGTTCCTGATCAAGGCAGCAGTAGCAGAAACGGGTGCTGTTGTCTGAGCGCTGTCAGGTTAGCCTTCATTTCCTTCCTTATCCATGACTCATGTGTCTGTTTTCTCTGGCAAAAAACCTAAATAACTCTGCTCCTCTCATTCAGTCACACACACCAAAGATCACCCTTCCAGGAGCATGATCAGGTTTGTAATCAAAAGTCAAAAGGGGCTGGTTACAGATATATTGGCAGGTTGCTGGACGCACCAAACCCATTAGATTCTACATGGGTTTCCCTTTCATTCGCTGACCGTTTCCACAGAAGCTAGTAATTTCTTCATTGTTTTTTCTTAAATAAAATCTACGAACATATATTGTATATAAAAACTTGAAATCCATAGCAGGGTAAAAATAGAATGTTTATAGAATGTTTAGAAACTCCTTTACACTCCTCTCATCAGTTCTACTCCACAGAATTAACGATTGTTCATGTTATCTGTCCTTCCAGACTCCATTTATATGTGAGAATGGTGTCATACAGAATGTTCTACAAGATAGTCCATGCATTTAACATATATCAAAATATGATAAATTTGGGAAAAAATTTCCACTGAAGAACAAAGGGATCTTCCTAAATACACATTTGTTTTTTTTTAAGTTTATTTATTTATTTTGAGAGAGAGAGAAAGAGAGAGAGAGAGAGAGAGAGAGAGAGAATTCCAAGGAGGCTTTGTATTGTCAGTGCAGAGCCTGAGGCAGGGCTCGAACTCACGAACTTGGAGATCATGACCCAAGCCGAAACCAAGAGTTGGATGTTTAACCAACCGAGACACCCAGGCACCCCCTCTTAATACACATTTAAGAATTTTAAAGAGGTAGGGGTGCCTGGCTGGCTCAGTTAGTGGAGCATGCGACTCTTGCTTGATTTTAGGGTTGTAAGTCCAAGTCCCACAGTGGGTGTGGAGATTACTTAAAACTAAAATTCTTGTGGGTTTTTTTTTTTAATGTTTATTTATTTTTGAGAAAGAGAGAGAGAGAGGCACAGAGTGTTAGTGGGGGAGGGTCAGAGAGAGAGAGGGAGACAGAAAATCTGAGCTGTCAGCACAAAGCCTGATGTGGGGCTCGAACACGAAATGTGAGATCATGACCTGAGCTGGAGTCCGCTGCTTAGCCAACTGAGCCACCTAGGTGCCCCAAAACTAAAATTCTTAAAAGGGCACCTAGGTGGCTCAGTCAGTTAAGGGTTCAACTTCGACTCTCAGGTCATGATCTCACGGTTTGTGAGTTCGAGCCCCGTGTTGGGCTCTGTGCTTACAGCTCAGGGCCTGGAGGTCTGCTTCAGATTCTGTGTCTCCCTGTCTCTCTGCGCCTCCCCCACTCGCACTCTCTCTCTCAAAAATAAATAAACATTAAAAAAATAAAATCCTTAAAACAATTGTTCTTCAAAGAAGCAAACAGATAAAGTTGTGGAGATGGAGAAGAAGGTATAAGAAATTTGAAATATGCTCACATTGGAATTTTAACAGAGAGCATTAGGAGTATATAAACACTATATATAAAACCCAAGTTGATATAGCCTAGAATATTTCTCAGGTTATAACCAAAAATGCAGCATATGTAGCTGAGAGTTGCAGGCACAAATTGAGGCTCAGCTGTTTAGGAACTGGCATTTTTTTTCTTTAAAAAAAGGTGTTTTTTTAAGTTTATTTATTTATTTTGAGAGGGAGAGCGTGTAGGGGAGGGGCAGAGAGAAAGGGAGAGAGAATTCCAAGCAGGCTCTGTACTGTCAAGAGTACTGACTGAGCCACCCAGGTGCCCCCACTTTCTTTTTCTTATAAGAAGTAGGATTTATTGGTAGGCATGAATAAGGGGGTAGTGCTGCTGGGGTTCTCAGAGTGCTGAGCCCACCATTTGTTCAGGGGGCCACAATTAGGAATGCATGTGACCCCACAGCCATCTGGGATAAGTCACTTTTCAGCCACTGTGTCTTCAAATGCATCCACATTAAACTTAGTAAAGCCCCACTTCTTGGAAATGTGGATGTTCTGGCGGCCTGGGAACTTAAACTTGGCCCAATCACATGCTCCTTGTTCTGCAGCTTGGTACAGACGGACAGGATGACATGGCTAATATGGACCCTGGCCACTGTGCCCTGGGGGTTCCCAAAAGCACCCAACATACCTGTCTGGAGTTTGCCAGCAGCCCCAGCGCAGGAAACAGCTTGTTGATAGAGATGATGTAGAAAAGGGGAGCCAAACTCGGATGTGAAAACCGTCTTCGCCATATGCTTGTTGGCACAAATAAGGGCAGCCTCCGGGGCTGCAGAGGGGAGCTCTTTGTATTCATCTGACACCATGTGGCCTCACGGTGGGAAGTTATCCACTTTTGTCTTCTTCCACTCCAGGTCAAAGATTTGGATTTTAGCATCAGAGATACCTCTGCAAAAGGGTACTTTAAACAGGACTTGTTCTTACAATACCAGTAACACCGGGTGGGGCAGTGGCCCATGGCAACTTCAGTGGTGCGCTGAAGGCAAAGAGAGGAACTGGTACTTGTTGATAAAATCACATTAATTTTTTTAAATGTTTATTTATTTTTGAGAGAGAGAGAGAGACAGAGACAGAACATGAGCAGGGGAGGGGCAGAGAGAGAGGGAGACACAGAATCCGAAGCAGGCTCAGGCTCTGAACTGTCAGCACAGAGCCTGACACGGGGCTTGAACTCACGAACGGTGAGATCATGACCTGAGCCGAAGTTGTCACTCAACCCACTGTGCCACCCAGGCACCCCGATAAAATCACGTTATTTTTCAGCAATTCACTTTGCTTATTTATGGTTTACAGTGATGATCAAGTGAGGTAATACATTACAAATTATATATATACATATACATAAATAATACATAAAAATTCTATATACAATCCAGTCGAATGCTTTAAAAAATGTTGATGTTGTTCTTAAGTTTTTCCACTCATAATGAGGTTCTGCCAATAGATAACACAGAAAAGGACGGGCGTCATAAATATTCAGCATCTAGGGAACAAAAAAAGACAATATTTTAATTCTATACTGCAATCAATAAACATTTAATGGCCGTAGTTGTATATTTGGTAGTATGACTCCATAGTAAATGGTGTCATGTCTGTTGTGTTCATACGCATTTTTGTGTGTTGGGCAGAATAACAAATAGGACAATCAATGGTTCTTTGTGTCACTGGCTAGAACATGAAAAGTTTCTTTCTTCCTTTCTTTCTTTTTCTTTTCTTTTTTTTTTAAGTTCTATTTATTTTGAGAGAGAGAACAATAGAGCATGAGCAGGGAAGGGGCAGATAGAAGGGGAGAGTGAGAATCCCAAGCAGGCTCCATGTTGTTAGCACGGAGCCCAGCTCAGGGCAGGATCTCAGGAAACAGGCGATCATAACCTGAGCTGAACCAAGAATTAAATGCTTAACCAACTAAGCCACCCAGGCAACCCCCCCCCCGTTTTTTTGTTTTTAATTTTTTTTTAATGTTTATTTATCTTGGAGACACAGAGACAGAGTGCGAGCAGGGGAGGGGCAGAGAGAGAGAGAGAGAGAGAGAGAAAAGAAACAGAATCCGGAGCAGGCTCCAGGCTCTGAATTGTCAGCACAGAGCCCAATGCGGGGCTCGAAGTCATGGACTGTGAGATCATGACCTGAGCCGAAGTCGGACGCTCAACCAGTGGAGCCACCCAGGCGCCCCTTTTATTAACATGTATTCTTACTTTACTAAATCTTATTAGTATTCTTTAAGGGAAAACACACAAATGAGTAGGCTACATTGAAGAAATTCTTAACAGATATAAGAAGCCTTTAAGATACTTCCAGGTATTATCTTCAGTAATGCTTCTTACGTTTATTCTGGGACTCCAGGTAATAGTCAGCCCCCACAGCCACCACAAGTGCAGCAAATCCTTATTTGAATCCTTTTAATAATGCACCAGCAAAGGAAACATTGCAAAGCCACCCATGCGCCTCCAAGTTTCATTGTGGCCCAATGGATCCCTTAGCCCTCATTCAGCTAGCTTCTCCTAGACAGTTTCTAATGGTGTCCCTTCTAACTTCCCTTGTTTATAATCTGGAAGTTCCAGTTTACTATGATCATGTTCATGTCCACACGCATGGGCCATATCTGACAGTAATCTGACCTCTCACGACACTCAGTATTCAACCCTCTAGCCTGAACCAAGTCGAAATGATGGGACATGAAAAGTTTATGGGATATCCAATAACTATGGGAACACAATCTGTCTCTCAAAGTCAATATATTCCTTTTTTCTTTCCTTTAAAAAAATTTTTTTAAATGTTTATTTATTTTTCAGAGACAGAGAGAGAGAGAGCATGAGCAGGGAAGCGGCAGAGAGAGAGAGGGAGACACAGACTCTTAAGCAGGCTCCAGGCTCTGAGCTGTCAGCACAGAGCCCAATGCAGGGCTTGAACTCATGGATCATGAGATCATGACCTGAGCCGAAGTAGGACGCCCAACCGACTGAGCCATCCAGGCGTCCCAATATATTCCTTTTTTACTTCCTTACAACTAAGTATTCTACATATAGAATACTTACAACTAAGTATTCTACCTCTTAGGTCTCTTTTTAAGTTTCTGCTTGCACATCGCTTTATTGTATTTCTTCCTCTTTTTACGAAACCATTGCTTTATCTGCAAAAAAATAAGGTGGGGAGGTGATGAATCAAGGAATAAGGACATTGGCCTACACGGGTAAAAGTACTATACAGGTGACTCTGTCAATAAAGAAAATGTGTTGTCATACCTGTTTTACTGTCATGTTAAATTCAAAGGCAAGTGACTGGCTGTCTCCTATGGTGGGACATTTGTTTAACTTAAACGTTGCCCAGAGAGTGTCCATGAGCGGTTTGCTGACTAATCTTCCCCGGGGATGTTCTTCAGTTTCCTCTTCCATTTCTTGTTCCTCTTCCAGTTTCTCTTCTACTTCCTCTTCTTTTTCTTCTCCTTCTCTTCCTTTCCAGTTTTCCTTTCCCTTTCTTTCATCACCACTATGATTCCTATTTGATTGCTCTGGATTTCCATGACAAAGCACAGCTGGTTCCTTCTGTGTCGCAAAATCTGTGGAATAAAATCAAACTGCAGCTAAATTTGACTTTCAGATCATAGTCAACATTCCTCAATGTGAGAATATATTTGATGCTCATGAAGTATTGGTGTTGTACATTGTTGGAAAAAAGAGAGAAAAGAAAAAGGCAAGTTCTCAAAACCAGTGGAAATTTTCATTAAAAAAATCATTGTAGGGGTGCTTGCATAGCTCAGTCGGTCAAGCGTTTGACTTTGGCTCAGGTCATGGTTTCTCAGTTCATGAGTTTGAGGCCTCCGTCGGGCTCTGTTCTGACAGCTCAGAGCACGGAGCCTGCTTTGGATTTTGTGTCTTCCCCTGTCTCTGCTCCTCCCCTGTTCACACTCTGTCTCTCTCTCTCTCTCAAAATTAAATAAACATTAAAAATTTTTTTAATTTAAAAATAATTTACTTTTGGGGGTGCCTGGGTAACTCAGTCGGTTAAGTGTCCGACTTTGGCTCAGATCATGATCTTATGGTCTGTGAGTTTGAGCCTTGCATCAGACTCTGTGCTTATACCTCAGAGCCTGGAGCCTGCTTCAGATTCTCTGTGTGTCTCTTTCTCTCTGTCCCTCCCCAACTCATGCTCTGTCTCTCAAAAATGAATAAACATTAAAAAAATAATAATTTACTTTTGGATTTAAATATAGACTGATTAAGGAAAGGGGCTATGTATTGAAATTAACATCCCATTTTTATGTTAAAAAAATAAGTTATCTTGATATAAATAAGTTATGAATGACCTTACTTAAAGGACTATTCAGTTTTTTTTATTTCCTCTTATGAGAGTTTTGGTAAAATATACAGTTTTTAGAAATGTGTTCATATGGTTTGGTTTTCCTAGGATTGTTATTATTGATAATGATCATGATTATGATTATGATTAAAAAAATTTTTTTACATTTACTTATCTTTGAGAGATAGAGTGAGACAGAGCATGAGTGGAGAGGGGCAGAGAGAGGAGACACAGAATCTGAAGCAGGCTCCAGGCTCTGGGCAAGCATTCAGCACAGAGCCCAACGCAGGGCTGGAACCCACCGACCATGAGATCACGATCTGAGCCGAAGTCGGATGCTTAACTGACTGAGCCACCCAGGTGCCCCAATGATTATGATTATTTTAAGTAAGCTCTACATTCAATGTGGGGCTTGAACTCACGACCTTGTGATCAAGAGTTGCATGTTCTAGAAGTGCCTGGGTGGCATAGTAGGTTAAGTGTTCAACTCTTAATTTTGGCTCAGGTCATGATCTCATGGTTCGTGAGTTTGAGCCCTGCATTGGGCTCTGTGCTGGTAGTATGGAGCCTGCTTGGGGTTCTCTCTCTCTTCCCCTCCTTCACCTGTACACTGTCTCAGATAAATAAATAAATATATTTATTTTTATTATATTTATTTAAAAAAACATAACCAAGGCATATAAGAAAAAGAACATAATTAGGAACTTAATAGAAAGCAGTAGTAATTAAGACAGTAAAGTAGTATTGTACAGTTGGACCAATTAACTACGGGAACTGAAAGAGAGTCTAGAAACAGATCCATGGATATAATCAAAAGTTGATACATGATAGAGGAGAATTATAGGTCAGTAATAAGCTATTTAATAAATACTGCTAGAAAGGGTTGGTAAAATTTATATTAAAATTGAAACTGCTATTCACCAAAGATCCCATAAGTAAAGTGAAGAGAAAAGCCATAAATCTAGGAAAAATTTCTGTGACAGAAAACTGACAAATTATTGGTATCTATAATATACTGAGAATTACCATTAATCAATAAATAAAAGAAAAGCAATCCAACAACAAAAAAAGTGGAGTCGGGGCAAGAGTCAGAATAGCTCTAAATGGCCAATATTTTAGAAAGAATTTAAACCTCAGTAGTAATCAAGATGAAGATAAGAATGAAATGTCATTTTGTACCCACAGGAGAGGCAGAAATGAAGAAATCTAATAATACCGAGTGTTAGTGGTGGATTGACAAAAACTTAAAATTTTTTTTAATGTTTATTCATTTTTGAGAGAGAGAGAGAGAGAGAGAGAAACAGAGAGCAAGTGGGGGAGGGGCAGAGAGAGGGGGAGACACAGAATCTGAAGCAGGCTCCAGGCTCTGAGCTGTCAGCACAGAGCCTGACGTGGGGCTTGAACTCATGACCCGCAAGATCATGACCTGAACCGAAGTTGGCGCTTAACCAACTGAGCCACCCAGGTGTCCCCAAAAACTTTTTTTAAAAGAACATTTGTAAATTTTTGGTGACAGTGTGTAAATCGATTCAAGTTGTTTAGAAAACAATTTAACACATTCTTAGAAAAGTATACATTCTCAGGGCGCCTGGGTGGCTCAGTCAGTTGAGTGTCCAACTTCGGCTCAGGTCATGATCTTGCAGTTTGGGAGTTCAAACCCCACATAGGGCTCTGTGCTGACAGCTCAGAGCCTAGAGCCTGCTTTAGATTCTGTGTCTCCTTCTGTCTCTGCCCCCTTCTCTACTCATGCTCTGTCTCTCTCTCAAAAACAAACATTAAAAAAAAGAAAAAGAAAATTATACATTCTCTTATCCTTGATATATACATAGAGAATCTCTTGCAGATGTGCACCAGGAAATATGAATAAGAATGTAATAGGGGCGCCTGGCTGGGTCAGTCAGTAGATCCTGGGACTTTTGATCTTGCGGTTCGAGTCCCATGGTGGGTGTAGAGATTACTTAAAAATAAAATCTTAAAAAAAAAAAAAGAATGGAATAGCATTGCCTGAAAAAACAGAAGTGGAAATAATCCAATGTCCATTGTCAGAATGAAGTTAATGAATTAAAGCTACATTAAACTACAGTTAATTTTAGAAACATATTTTGAGTAAAAACAACAAATCTCAAAGTACACAGTAATTAATATTTTTTAAAGCTCAAGAACCAAGTACTATTATTTAAGTGTGCATAAATATGTGATAAAAACTATAAAACTAAGGCAATAATATAATTCAGGAAGATTGTTGGAAAAACAGCATAGGATAGAGGAGGCATACATATAAGTAGATGAAATGTATGGGTAATGCTATACTTATATTGTGAATGTTATATTACTATATTATTTAATACATAGTATATATTAATATATAGTTTTATATTTTATTGGTCGGTCCTTGCATGTTCATGTCATTGATTTCCTTATAAATTAAGTATATATCAAATATGTTTTTGCATATTTCAAGCATTACATATCTTTTAATGTTTTATTTATTTTTGAGAGAGAGAGAGAGAGAGAGAGCACAAGTGGGGGAGGGACAGAGAAAGAGGGAGACAGAGGATCCAAAGCAGGCTCCAGCCTGATGCAGAGCTCGAACTCATGAACTGAGCCAAAGTTGGACACTCAATCAACTGAGCCACCCAGGTGCCCCTAGCCTCCTTTTTAATATGGTAATAGTTAAGAACCTGAATCAACTATTAATCGTTGGCTCATCTTTTTTACTTTGATTGGAATTAAGTTATTCCTAAAACTACTTGAGAAAAACATATATTCAAATGACATCTGTTACACCCTATTTGTGAGAGTCCAAACCAGTACAAATCTTTTTGAAGGTAATTTGGAAGTACCTGACAAGGTGTAGAAGATACAGACTTTGATCCAGCAAATTCAAGAAATACTTGCTCTTAGCACAAATTTGTATGTAAAAGGATGTTTATTGTAACATCCTTTTTGTAAAAGGATTGTTTATTAGAGGCAATGTTATTTTTTTTAAAGATTTTTTAATTTTTGAGTAATCTTTCCACCCAAAGTAGGGATCAAACTCACAATCCCAAGGTCAAAAGTCACATTCTGTGCTGTCTGAGCCAGCTGGGCACCCCTGTAATGTAATTTTTTTTAAACTAATGTTCATCAATGGAAGAATGCTGAAGTATTTTTTATTTATTTTGAGAGAGAGAGAAAGAGAGAGAGAGAGAGAGAGAGCAAACAGGGGAGGGGCAGAGAGAGAGGGAGAGAGAGAGAATCCCAAGCAGGCTCTGCACCTTCAGCGCACAGCCCGATGCGGGGCTTGAACTCAAGAACTGCGCAATCATGACCTGACTCAAAGCGGAGAGTTGATGCCTAACCAACTAAGCCACCCAGGCGCCCCATGAATGCTGAAGTATTTTATACCTATATTTTGTATATATACCTATATGTTATACCTATATTTTATATATGAAGTACTATGCAAATTATACATTTTTTAGTATATTCCCATGTATGTAAAAATTATGTACATACATGATTGTACAGGTATGGAAGGAGAATTTGAATGATATTCATATAATTTAACAGTAGTTACAAAGAGGAATGAGGGCGCCTGGCTGGTTCAGTTGGTGGAACATGGGACTCTTAAAAAAATATTTTTTTAATGTTTATTTATTTTTGAGAGAGAGAGACAGAGTGCGAGTGGGGGAGGGGCAGAGAGAGAGGGAAACACAGAATCGGAATCAGCCTCCAGGCTCTGAGCTGTCAGCACAGAGCCCAACGCGGGGCTTGGACTCATGAACGGTGAGATCATGCCCTGAGCCGAAGCTGGAATCTTAACTGACTGAGCCACCCAGGTGCTCCAAGCGTGGAACTCTTGATCTAGGGGTTGTGAGTTTGAGCCCCACATTTGACCTCGAGTTTACTTAAAATTTAAAAAAAAGTTAAAAACAAAGAAATGAAGAATTAAAGAAAACATCCAGTGAATGGGGGACTTTTGCATTTTATGCTGTACATTCCCTCGTTTGGCCCTCGTGCAATAGCAATGTATGTTTAAATGAATTAGTGAAAGCTACCATATAATAATTCCACGGAACACCTGCACATTGAGGAGCATCTGGGTTATTTAGGAAGCCTTTTGCATGTGTCTTTGTGCCCTGGAGATGTCGAGGTCATCCATATATTGTGCATGTTGGGCCAAAGATTGTAGTATTAAACTCACATTCTCTTTGAAGCTCATACCATTGATATCATCCTCCACAGATGAATTACATTGTAGTTCAGGCCAATCCAGTGATTCTGTGAACTAGATGTGACTATGTGGCCTTATCTATTTATTTATTTATTTAGAGAGAGCGCATGCTCCGGCCAGTGGGGAAGGGGCAGAGAGGGAGAGAGAGAATCCCAAGGAAGCTCCTCACTGTCAGCACAGAGCCTACTGTGGGGCTCGAACCCATGAACCATGAGATCATAACCTGAGCTGAAATCAAGAGTCTGATGCCTAACTGACTGAGCCATCCAGGCACCCCAGTAATGACTTTCTATGATTTGCTTCTAGGAACAAGAATGATTAAGAATGTAATAAATGATAAGGAAAAACAAATTTGCTTATTATTTGATTTCTACTTAATGTGCACTTACTCCAACTTGTTGATTTTGTGAAGTTGTCATCAGCTTGCTGATGTAGGTCCATGATTGTTTTCTCTCCTAGATGCTTTGCTTGATGTTTAGAGATAAAACAATTCTCAGCACCAGACAGCTGTATCTAAGAGAAGTCCTGAAAGAGATGAAAAGTGTATTGTAGGAATACACGCAAAAGATCTTATAGGTAAATGACTGCATTTGTTATTTTTCAGAATGTTTCTTTAAAAATTTTTTTAAAAAATGTTTATTCATTCTTTTTTTTTTATGTTTTTTATTTATTTTTGAGAGACAGAGAGAGATAGCGCGAGCAGGGGAGGGTCAGAGAGAGAGGGAGACACAGAATCTGAAGCCGGCTCCAGGCTCTGAGCTGTCAGCACAGAGCCTGATGTGGGGTTTGAACCCACGAACCGTGAGATCATGACCTGAGCCGAAGCCAGACGCTCAACCGACTGAGCCACCCAGGTGCCCCAAAAATGTTTATTCATTCTTGAGAGAGAGAGAGAGAGAGAGAGAGAGAGAGACATAAAGCACGGAGTGGGGAGGGGCAGAGAGAGAGGGAGACACAGGCTCCAGGCTCTGAGCTGTCAGCACAGAGCCCGACACGGAGCTCGAACTTACGAAACACGAGATCATGACCTGAGCCAAAGTTGGACCCTTAACCAACTGAGCCACTCAGGAGTCCCCAGAATGTTTTTAATTTGAAAAAAAATATATCATTAAACTTATGGAATTCACAACTTGAACCTCATTGCTGTTTTTGTTCAAAATATAGAAAATTAAAAAGAATTATTAGATAATAAAAATATTTCCAAGTAACATGCTTGCTACAAAAATAAACCAATAAATAAAATACAAAGACTTTTTTTATGACTAAAATTTCAGTGATCACTAGTACAGGATTGGTTGCAATCACTCCCAATTTCAATGTATTTGAAAGTGTTGTTTTCCCACATTTTGATCTCTCAAGCAAACATAGTGATATACAATTTTATCCTCTGTTAATTCACAAGAGACAGTAAATATTTCCTTGAAGATTTTGGGGGCCATTATAATTTATGCATTATAATTTAGTGAACGAAATGTTTATCATTTTTCTCCCAGGAGCCCCTGACACCTATTTCAACATTTGTGTTTTTCCCATTCCTCCAGTCCTCCAATTTCAAAACAACCCTGTATCCATCCTGGAAGGCACTATTCAACTCAGACTTTATTTGGCTTTAGTTTTGCAATTAATGATCTTGTGACTGTGGGCAATTTACTCTTCCTCTCTGTATTTCGTCTCCTTGGCTGAAAATAGGCCCCTCATGATTGTCGTGAGGTCCAAGAGTGCTAAACAGTACCAACGCTAAGAATTCAATAAACATTTGATTTTATTGTTGAAAGTGATAGATCTTTACAGGTCTCTGGTGCTTGGGTGATATGGTTGGGGTGCATGTACTTGGTGGTACAGCCGTTGTTGAGTATCCTGGATCATTTCTGCTCTTGACATCTTCCACTACTGGTATCCTGGACTACCCTTTGCCCTTTTACTTCCCAAACACCAGCTTTCATATATGGAAACTTAATCACTTTATGTTAAGAAAAGAAATGTGCGGGGTGTGCCTGCATGGCTCAGTCATTTGAGTGACTCTTGGTTTTGGCTCAGGTCATCATCTCTCGGTTCATGGGTTTGAGCCCCACATCGGGCTCTGTGCTCACAGTGCAGAGCCTGCCTGGGATTCTTTCACCCCCTCTTTCTCTGCCCTTTTCTCTCTCTCTCTCTCTCTCCCAAAATAAATAAACAAAAATAAGTAAAAAAAAAAAAAAGAGTACTATCTCTAAAAAAATGTGCAAAGAAAAGTTAAGAATAGGGTTATAACTAAAGCAAAATAGAATCATAATAAAATGAGAAAAACTACATCTAGAGAGAAGGTTCAAGTTCAGGGATAAGACCTATGTTATTTACCAGGCTGCAAAAAAATAGATTTTCTGGGGACTCATTTAATAATTTTCCTTCTTATTAAATTGTACGTGTTGAAATTTCTCTTAGGGTGCCTGGTTGGTTCTGTCCGAAGACCACGTGACTCAATCTCTGGGTTGTGAGTTTAAGCCTCACATTGGGTATAAAAAATAAAAAATGTCTCTTATTGTGAGACTTTTAGTTTATGCAATAGTCTTTAAACTTTTTTTTTAATGTTTATTTATTTTTGAGAGAGACAACATGAGCCAGGGAAGGGCAGAGAGAGAGAGAGAGAGAGGAAGACCCAGAATCTGAAGCAGGCTTCAGGTTCTGAGCTGTCAGCACAGAGCCCAATGTGGGGCTCAAACTCATAGACTGTGAGATCATGACTGGAGCCAAAGTCGGATGCTTAGCTGACTGAGCCACCCAGGCGCCCCTCATTTATGCAATAGTCTTACTGGTCCACATACTTTTTTAAATTGAGGATTTGTAGGTAACTCTTACATATAAGGAAACAATGAATTTAGGTTCCCTAAGCTCTGTGCCAGATCTACTGGATCAGATGATCTTATAAAGTCTGATTCAGATGACTACTCCATTATTTTTTTAATGCCCTCTTTATTTATTCTTTTGAATAAACTCTGTCCCCAATGTGTAGCCCAGACTCATGACCCCAAGATCAAATGTCGTATGCTGTACCAATTGAGCCGGCCAGGCACCCTGTGAAGTATTTTTTTAAACAAAATTTGATTGTGTGGCCACTATTTAAAAAATTAAGAGATCCGGGGTGCCTGGCTGGCTCAGTTGGTAGAGCATATGACTCTTGATCTTGAGGTTGTGAGTTCGAGCCCCATGTTGGGTATAGTGATTACTTAAACTTAAAAATAAAATCTTAAAAAAAAAAAAACAACAACCAAGCGATTCAACATCAAAATTCAAATTTCTAGATTAAAACAAATCTGAAATCAGTGGCCCTAAATTCTCATGTAATCAACAATTGGCTGGATCTTGTCCTCTTTAAAAAATTTTTTTTAATGTTTTATTTATTTTTGAGAGAGAGAGACAGTGTGAGCAGGGGAGGGTCAGAAAGAGAGGGAGACACAGAATCCAAAGAGCCTCCAGGCTCTGAGCTAGCTGTCAGCACAGGGCCTGACACGGGGCTCAAACCTACGAACTGTGAAATCATGACCTGAGCCAAAGTCGGACGCTTAACCAACTGAGCCACCCAGGCACCCTGGATCTTGTCCTCTTTAGATGGTCTCTGCTTTCTCTAATCAAGTAGAGTACACAGCCTGCTTAATTTCACCTGCCAACCACTGGCAGGCAGAAAAAAAAATAACAGGCACACACTCATTCTGTTTCTGACTCAGAAGATTATATGTCCTTTATATAATAAAACCTCTCTTCCCATTTAACTGTTCAGCTCTGCTGTGGTCAAACTTATACTCTGTTATTACTAAAATCATAATAATTAATAATTAATCCATTTTAATTTTTAAGTAGACTCCATGCCCAAGGTGGGGCTTGAACTCATGATCCTGAGGTTAAGAGTCACATGCTCTACTGACTGAGCCAGCCAGGAGCCCCTAAAATCCACAACTATTAGAAAAATTTTACTTTTCACTGAGGATCCCTGACTACAAATGGCTGCAATAGGGAATACTACGGTCAGACTAGTAAAATCATGGAGATTTGTGTTTTGTTGTGTTTTCATTTGCTTTTCCTCAACAAAATTCCAAAATCAAGGTTTATCTAAGGGGAGATGGAACAAAGAAAACAAAAACAGAAGACTTGAGATCATGCAAGGGCATGTGGATCAGGTGAGCACCACTGAAAGAACACAAGCACATAAATCCTAGCTTTTATCCACAGTTCTATCCTAGTCCCGCAGATAGATGATAGATAGATTGATAGATCAATAGATCAATAGATGATAGATACATAAATGATAGATCAATAGATATATAGATAGATGATAGATCAATGGATAGATAGATCGATAGATTATTGACTGATAGATGATAGATCAATAGAGTGATAGATTGATAGATGATAGATTGATCAAATGATAGATGATAGATCAATAGATAGATGATAGATCAATATATCAATAGATAGATGATCGATCAATTGATCGATTGATAGCCGATAGGAGCAGTCCAAACTTGCATTGCTGGTAAGATTTGTAGTTAGGATTTAAACTCTGATCTGCCAAGCTAAAAAAAAAACAAACAAAACCAAAACAACAACAACAAAACACTCATGTATTATACCATGGAATATAATGCAGCAATGAAAAAGTATCAAGTAGATCAAAAAATACTAACATGGAAAGATGTTCCAGATATATTTGAAATAAAAGAACTACTTCAAATTAACACATAAAGTAGAACAGATTTCTTGGATAGAAGAACAAATCTTACACATGTTCACATAACCGAACGGCTTCACCGGGGAAATACCAACATTTAAATAATAATTAAATACTTCACAAACTCTTCCCAAAAAAACAGAAGAGAAAGGAACCCTTCCCAACTCATTCTATGAGGTCTATGAGGCCAGTATTAATTACCCTGTGTTATCAGTCAGGGTTTAACTAGAGAAACAGAACCAGTAGGAGATCTGTATTAAGAGATTTATTGCGAGGAGTTGGCTTGCACGATGGTGGGAACTGTCCAGGCAAGTCTGAAATCCTTAGGGCAGCTGTCAGAACAGCCATCAGAAGCTGCTCTCCACTGGCAGAATTTGTTCCCTTCAGGGAACCTCAGCTGTACTCTTTTTTTTTTAATGTTTGTTTATTTTTGAGAGAGAGAGACACACACACACACACACAGAGTGTGAGCAGGAGAGGGGCAGAGAGAGAGAGAGAGAGAGAGAGAGACAGAATCTGAAACAGGCTTCAGGCTCTAAGCTGTCAGCACAGAGCCTGACACGGGGCTTAAACCCATGAACTGTGAGATCATGACCTGAGCTGGAGTCGGCTACTCAGCCTACTGAGCCACCCAGGTGCCCCGTCAGCTGTACTCTTAAAGCCTTAATTGACTGGGGCCCCTGGCTAGCTCAGTTGGTTGAGTATCCAACTGTTGATTTGGGCTCAGGTAGTAATCTGCCAGTTGGTGAGATGGAGCCCTGTGTCAATTCTCTGTCTGTCTCTTTCAGCTCCCCCTCCTCTTTAAACACTAAAAAAAAAAAAAAAGAAAAAAAAAAGCCTTAATCGATTGAATTAGGCTGAATTATGTTGACTCAGTCCTAAGATTATGGTAGGATAATCTTACCTACTTTAAGTCAGCTGATAGAGATTTTTTTTTTAATGCTTATTTATTTTTGAGAGGGAGAGACAGAGTGTGAGTGGGGGACGGGTAGAGAGAGGGAGAAACAGAATCTGAAGCAGGCTCCAGGTTCTGAGCTGTCAGCACAGAGCCCGACCCAGGCCTGGGACCTATGAATGGTGAGATCATGACCTGAGCCGAAGTCGGATGCTTAACCAACTGAGCCACCCAAGTGCCCCTAGAGATTTTAATTACATCTAAAAGGTAGTTTAAAAATACCAGCAATCCCTACGTTAGTGTCTAGGGTCTGTAGCCTAGGCAAGTTGCACATAAAACTGACCATCACACCCTGATGCCAAAACCAGAGAGCGATATTTCAAGAAAAGAAAACTGTTGATTAACAAACTTCATGAATGTCAAGAGCAAAAAATCTTCAACAAAACGCTGGCAATTCAAAGCCAGCAATGTATAAAAAGGATTATACGCTGTGACCAAGTGGGATTTATCGCAGAAACGTGAGGTTGGTTCAATATTAGGAAAATCCGTCAATGTAATGTGTCAGCAGAATAGAGGGGAAAAAAACCATATGAACATCTCAATAGAGGCAGAACAAACTTTCTCTAAAAGTGAAAACGTACAGATACTAGATGACCCAGCAATTTTTCTCTTAGGTACTATATGCAAGAGATACGCAAACATACGCCCACACAAAAATTTGTTATGTGAATATTCATAGCAACAATGCTCATAATAGCCAATAAGCAGAAACAATTGAAATGTCCACCAACTGATGAATAGATGAAATATAGTGTATCTATACAATGGAATATTATCTAGCCACAAACGAAGGATAAACTATTAATTCATGCTCAGTGTGAACGAAACTTGAAACTATGTTAACTGAAAGAAGCCAGGCAAAAAAGGTCATATACTATAGGATTCTGTGTATATGAAATGTCAAGTACAGGCAAATCTATAGAGGCAGAAAGTAGATTAGCGGTTGTCAGGAACTATGTAGGGCAGAATGGGGAATGTCTGATAAAAGGCTTCTTTTTCTTTCTTTTTTAAGTTTGTTTATTTTGAGAGAGACAGAGACAGCATGGGGGGGGGGAAGGGGCAGAGGTAGAGGGAGACAGAAGATCCCAAGCAGGCTCCACACTGTCAGCGCAGAGCCCAACATGGGGCTCCAATTCACGATCCGTGGGATGATGACCTGAGCCAAAACCAAGAGTCAGATGCTTAACTGACTGAGCCACCCAGGTGCCTCTAATAGGCTTCTTTTTAAGGTGATGACAATGTTCTGGAATTAAATAGTGGTGATGGTTGTACAACATCATGAATGTACTAAAAAGCCACTGAATTTTACACTTTAAAAGAAATAATTCTATGGCTTATAAGTCATATCTCAATTTTTTTTACATTTATTTATTATTGAGAGACAGAGACAGACAGAGCATGAATGGGGGAGGGGCAGAGAGAGAAGGAGACGCAGAATGTGAAGCAGGCTCCAGGCTCTGAGCTGTCAGCACAGAGCCTGGCGCGGGACTCAAACCCCCACACTGTGAGATCATGACCTGAGCTTAACTGACTGAGCCACCCAGGTGCCCCTATAGCAAAATTCTTTTATAATGTTCTCTATATTTGGTGTTTGCATGCTGGTGATGTTTTTCCTCCTCTTTCTCTCTTGAATTTACTCCAGTCAGGCTTTCACATCCAACCTCCACAGATATTCCTCTTGTCAGTCACAAGTTAATAATGCTAACATTGCAGAAATCTATGATCAATTCCCAATCCCCATCTTACTTGAAGTATCAGGAGCTTTTGAAGTGTCAGGAGTCCTCTCACCTGGAAAAAGCTTTCTTCTCATGGTTTCCAGGACACCATCCTTTCCTGAGTTTCCTTCTATATCAATGGCTGCTCCTTCAAAGTTTTCTTTGTTCCTTCTCTTTCCTCCAACCTCTTCCCAGCCTTGGTTCTGTGGAGTCACTCAAGATTAAATCCCTCAATCTCTTCTCTCCTATATATATACAGGATCCTAGCCTCGGTAATTCAATCTCAAGGAGTATCCACCCAAATGCTAATTACTGCCAGATCTTTATCTCTAGGCTCATACATCCAACTCTCGATTCAGTGTTTCCACCCTGATGTCTACTAGGTAACTTAAGTCAAACTTAAAATTCCCGGACTCAGTCACGATCCACGGAACCTTGATCTACTCTCAGTCCCCCACTTGAGCAATGCCATCTCCACGGGTCCAGCTGATTGAGTTAAAAACCTTGGTGGCATCTTTGACTCTCCTCCTTTTATCATAGCCCAAACTCAATCTCTCAGAAAATCTTGCTTTTCTTTCTTCAAAATTCTCAGAATATTACCATTTCTTAACCACCATTATCTCTAAACTAGATGTAGTTCATAACTCTCTCTGCTTTTGTCTTGCCTCTCCCACCCTGTAGTCTGCTTCCAACATAGCAGAGTAGTCCTTTTAAAATATAAATTAGAGGGGCACTTGGGTGGCTCAGTCAGTTAAGTGTCCGACTCTTGGTTTCTGCTTGGGTCATGATCTCACAATTTGTGAATTTGAGCCCCGGGTCAGGCTTTGTGCTGGCAGTGTGGATCCTGCTTGGGATTCGCTCTCCCTCTCTGTGCCCCTCCCTCCAGCATACTTGAACTCCTACTCGCTCTCTCTCACTCTCTCTCTCTCTCTCTCTCTCTCTCAAAATAAACAATTAAAGAAAAGTAAAATATAAATTCGATAATACCATTCCATTACTCAAAACTTGACAATGCCTTTCTATTTCTTTCAGAGTAAAAGCCAAAGACTTTATAACGACTTATAAAATCCTATAGGATTTGATCCCTTGCTACCTTTTAGATTTCTCCTAACCCTTCCCTTCACTTACTTTGCTCCATTCCCTCTGGTTGCCATGCTTTTTAGTAAACAAGCCAAGAACAGCCCTAGTTTAGGCCTCTGAATGTGTTGTTTCCTCTGCCTAGAAAGGTATTTCTCCAGATAAAGGTACAACTTGTTCTCGTCCTTTCAGTTTACCCTCCAAGTATATTTATTGGGGATGTAGTGACCAGAAATGAGATTTGAGTCAGTATTTGATGAGACACTGGGTTTTTGGGTTAGGGTCTGAGGGTAAATGGAAACTACTGGGGAGTTTTAATCTGGGGTGTGATCAGGGAAAATTTAAATTGGCAAATTGATTGGAACTGTTCTAAATTGGAGACCTATCAGAAGGCTTTTCCAACTCAGGCTAAGGATTTTGTGCTAAATATTTAAGACTACTGAATGCCACTGAAAGGTTGTAAGAGACTGAATAAACTACAGAGTAAAGAATGAGTTTGGATTAAGGACAATTAGAGATTAACTATTCCCTAGTAGTAGAGATTACAGTGATAATGGTGACCAGAACTAAGGTAGGTGTCATCTGTGTCTTGGATGTCAATAGGCTATTAGAAGGAACAGCCAGTGATAAAGTAGGCAAAGTATATAAACAAGTTGAAGAAAGACTGCAGGGGCACTTGGGTGGCTCAGTTGGTTAAGCGTCCAACTTCAGCTCAGGTCATGATCTGACAGTTCGTGGGTTCAAGCCCCGAGTCGGGCTCTGTGCTGACAGCTCAGAGCCTGGAGACTACTACAGATTCTGTGTCTCCCTTTCTCTCTGCCCCTCCTCTGCTTGCCCTCTGTCTCTGTCTCTCTCTCTCAGAAATAAACATTAAAAAAAAAAAAAGAATGCATTTCCAATAGGTATATGAAAAATGTTCAATTTAATCAAGATGCAAAGAAACTAAATCTTAAATAATGAGACTTATGTATATAGATATGAAAATATCATTTGTAGTATGATCCATTTTTTAAAATTTTATGTTGTTATATTTATTCACCATTAGCCATGTAGATGGCAAATATGTGTATGAGCAATCTAGAATATGTGCGAAAATGGTAAAATAGTTTTTTTCCCCCTGGCAAATGAGAATGGAAGTGATTCTTTTAGTATTTTTATTGTTTTGCTTGTTTCTATTTATTAAAATTTCTGTGGGGCGCCTGGGTGGCTTACTCAGTTAAGCTTCTGACTCTTTTTTAAACACTTTTTTTAATGTTTATTTATTTTTGAGAGAGACAGAGCATGAGCAGGGGAACAGCAGAGAGAGAGGAAGACACAGAATCTGATGCAGGCACCAGGCTCCGAGCTGTCAGCACAGAGCCCAACGTGGGGCTTGAACTCACAAACCTTGAGATCATGACCCGAGCCAAAGTCAGCCACCCAACCAACTGAGCCACCCAGGCGCCCCAAGCTTCAGACTCTTGATTATGGCTTAGGTCATGATCTCACAGTTCACAGGGTTGAGCCCTGCATCAGGCTCTACACTGAAAGCATGGAGCCTACTTGGAATCCTCTCTCTCTTTCCCTTTGCCCCTCCTCTGCTCTCTCTCTCTCTCTTTCTCAAAAAAAAAAATTAGGTAAACTTAAAAACAATAAAAAGAAATAAAATTTCTGTAATGTGCAGGACCACTGGTATAATAAAAATAAATAGAAAAAATTGACTATGCATTTAGGGCATTCAGTGTACCCACTTGTCCAATCTCAGAGAATTTTAAGGGAAGGAATGAAAATAATATCTAGGATTATATATATATATATTTTAGCTAAGTAGTTTCCCAGCAAACAAAGGATATAATTAAGTTTTTTTGAGTGGTATGGAAATCGTCTATGATTTGATCTCTGGATCAGTTGGTTAACTGATTAACTCTTATTTCAGCTCAAGCATGATCTCACAGTCAGTGAGATGGAGCCCCGCATTGGGCTCTGCGCTGATAGCACAGAGACTGCTTGGGACTCTCTATCCCTTTCTCTCTCTGCCCCTCCCCAGCTCGTGTGCAAGCGCTCACACACTATTTCAAAATAAATAAATAAACATTAAAAAAAAAAGAGAGAAAATTTGGAAACTATAATAAGGCAATGTCAACCAAAATAGTAGGCATTGATCAATTTTACCTACAACGGTGGCAATATGTCACCTGGTGCTAATCTTTCCAATGTGAGTCTGAGAATTTCTAGCATAAACTTTGGTAATAATTATGAGTTTTCAAGTCAGACAAGAGTACAGCCAATTCAGGTGGGTCTTTGAAGGGATGTTTCAGTAAGCAAAAACTGCTTACTCATAATAAGGCCGTGTACACCGCCGAGGATATGAAACATTTCTTTGAGCCTTATTTCACCTGTGTCACCATTTGGAAAACAGAAGGCAAGTGGCACATTCCTGTGGAAAAATAATTTAGAAAAAGCTACCCCCTTCCATGGCGAATTGCTGAAAGAGGAGACTGGTAGAACAGACTGGTAGATTTCCAAAATGCATTTCTTTCTATAACTCCTAAAGGTATTAAAGAGACACAGGCTATGAGCTAAAGCAAAACATTGGAGTACTTCTGCAGGCAATCTTCCTAGAAGGCCCTTCTGGAGTGGCTGCCGCCAACTCTACTGGACAAGGTGGTGACATGGACTTTCACCTGCATCTGCTGGAAGGAGCCAGACACTTCTGTGACCGATGCTCTGGACTCACAGAAAACTTGTGATATTGTGATTTTTAATAAAATATATATATTTGGTCTTCATCCTGTTCCAGGCCCAGAGCTCCTAAAAACCTTGTAATTTTCTAAGTGGTGAGAGATTTAAAGGTGTCTTTTGTTATGTTAAAGAGGTGACTTGGAAGGTCTCTAAGAAACCTGAGGATGGGGCTGGTTGCCAGGGGACCGACCTTACCACGTGCTTTAGAGCGTTAAAACTATCAGTCCCGGGGCACCTGGGTGGCTCAGTCGGTTAAGCCTCTGACTTCAACTCAGGTCATGATCTCGCAGTTTGTGGGTTCGAGCCCCACGTCGGGCTCTGTGCTGACAGCTAGCTCAGAGCCTGGAGTCTGTCTTCAGATTCTGTGTCTCCCTCTCTCTCTGACCCTCCCCTGATCACGCTGTCTCTCTCTGTCTCTCAAAAATAAATAAAAAACATTAAAAAAAAAAAACTATCAGTCCCATCCCTGACTGACCTCTAGCGAAGGGAGAGGGGCTGGAGAATCAGTTCAATTATCAATAGCCAATGATTTAATAAGTCATGCCTATGTGATGAAGCCTCCATCGAAGCCTTAAAGGACAGGGTTTGGAGAGCATCCGGGTTGGCGAACCAGAACCAGTGGCCCAACATGTGCCAGTCTGTTGGGCTCCAAACCCATTGGGACAGAGAGGCGAAGTACATAAACAAGTTAAAGAAAGGATCCATTTCCAATAAGTAAATGAAAAATGTTCAATTTGATCAAGATGCAAAGAAATAAAATCTTAAATAATGAGACTTATGTATATAAATATGAAAAATATTATTTCCAGTATGATGCAAATAATGGCCCCCTTTGGGGCCTCGCCATATGTATCTCTTCATCTGGCTGCTGATTTGAATCCTTTAATATCCTTTGTAAGAAATCGGTAATCTAATAAATGAAATGGTTGCCTGAGTTTTGTGAGCTGCTCTAGCAAATTAATTGAACCCAAAAAGGAGGTCATGGGAACCTCTTATTTGTAGCCAGTGGGTCAGAAGCACAAGTAACAACCTGGATTGGTGACTGGTATTGGAAAGAGGGGCGGTCTTACAGGACTGAGTCCTTAACTTGTAGAATCAGATGCTATGTCTGGGTAGTTGGTATCAGAACTGAGTTGAGGGGCACCTGGGTGGCTCAGACAGTGAAGCATCCAACTTTAGCTCAGGTCATGATCTCACAGTTCATGAGCTCGAGCTCCACACTGGGCTCTGTGCTGACAGCACAGAGCTTGGAGACTGCTTCGAGTTCTATGGCTTGCTCTCTCTCTGCCCCTCTCCCACTCCAAGTCTGTCTCTCTGTCAAAAATAAATAAACATTAAAAAATTTTTTAAAAAATGAACTGAGTTGAATTATAGGACAACGAGCTGCTGTTCAAAGAATTGCTTGGTGTGGGGGAAAAAACCTCACCCATCAGAACTGGTGTCAGAATTGTACTATGTAGGTATTTTTAGTGTTTAATGTTAATTCTGTGTACTCATTGCACACATGAAATCACAGGGAATTTAAACTTGTGGACTGTATGATAGATTTTGTGAGAACATTCTCAGGTGGCAAATTTAAAGTTTTTTTAAATTTTATTTTAAATTTATTTTTTTATTTTAGAGAGAGAGGGAGAGAGAACATGAGTGGGAGAGGGGGGAAGAGAGAGAATTTTGTTTTTCATATTTTTTATTCTGTTTATTGAGAGAGAGAGAGAGAGAGAGAGAGCGCATGGAGAAGGGGCAGAGAGAGAGAGAGAGAGAGAGAGGGTCTGAAGTGGGCTCTGCGCCAATAGCAGAGAGTCCAATGCGGGGCTGGAACCCACTAACAGTGAGATCATGACCTGAGCATGAAGTCAGATCATGAAGTCATGAACTGAGCCACCCAGGTGCCCCGAGAGAGGGAGGGTCCAACACATAGCTTGATCCCACGACCCTGGGATCATGACCTGAGCCAAAATCAAGACTCAGATGCTCAACTGACTGAGTCACCTGGGTGCCCTTTGATGTCAAGTTTAAAGGTATAACACTAAATACATTGTAATCAGATACAAATTTGATTTCCCTCTCTCTGTCTCTCTCTCTCACTCTCTCTTTGAGTTTTATTAGAGGCGCCCAAAGCTATGAACAGGATGATCTGTATAAAACATGCTAAGAGATTATGAAACAGATTTTGCTTTTAGTGGCTTATCACCCAGCTGAAGTGTTTCTGAGGCAAGGAGAGTGATCAAGAGAGATAATCAAATTTCTCTAAAGAGAGTTGGTGGTTGGCTGTGCTAGCCTTCCCTGTCCCACACTCCAGCCTCATATTCTGGTGGAAGGAATGGTTGCCACTTTATCAATCTCAGTCAAACAGAGTTTCTCAGAGTCACTTACAGAGCTTGACTTTTGTCAGTACACAGGGACTGGCCCCTGATTCCAGCTTGGGAATGTCTAAATCTGAGAGGCACCGTTGGGAGCTGTCCATGGTGGTCAGAAGGTCTTATGAGTAGAGACTTCACTAACAAGCAGATCAGGAGAAGTATGTAAACCATAAAAATAACATTTGACAGAGTCTGAATTTGGTCTGTCATGACAGGGTCACTTTTTATGGCTTCCCAGATCATCTATCCTGGCAGTCTTGAAAGGGACACTGACTATTAGAAGACCGGTGCGGAGGAGGGAGTCCCACAGGACAAGTATAAGAAGTGTAGCCCTAATAAAGAAAAATCATCAAAAAGGCACTCAGGGAGAGATATAAAAACCAACAGAGGGGCGCTTGGGTTGTTCAGCTCATGATCTCATGGTTCGTGAATTCGAGCCCTGCATCAGACTCTCTGCTGTCAGTGCAGAGCCTGCTTCCCCCTCTCTGCCACTCCCTCACTTGTGCTCTCTCATTCTCTCAAAAATAAATAAACATTGAAAAAAAAAACCCAGAAAATGTCTTGGGAAAACAATCCAGAAGCAAGATCTCTGCCTCGCCTGGAAGGCACATTTGGCACTGTTGCAATCATACCAGTAATGTAGGGCTTTGTCCTTTTTCTTTAATCTGCCTGTCACCTAGCTGAGTCAGACCCTGTCAGGCTGGGTACGTGCAAGCACTCTCATAAGGTTGTGAACAATTTCAGTGATATATTTGAAACGGTTTTTGATTAGAAAAGGAGCTTCATTCCATGGCTGAGAGGTCTATTATTTGAAGAACATGTTAAATCCTAGATAAATAACTCTTTTGACAATCTTAAATCACTAATTTAAGTGGCAGTTCCTTGGATCACCTAGGTGGCTTAGTCGGTTAAGCATCTGCCTCTTGGTTTCAGCTCAGGTCAGGGTCTCACAGTTTCGTGGGTTCTAGCCCTGCGTCGGGGCTCTGTGCCGACAGTGCAGAGCCTGCTTGGGATTCTCTCTCTCTCAATCTCTCTCTCTCTCTCTGCCTCTCCCCTGCTCACACTATCTCTGTCTCTCTCAAAATAAATAAATAAACATAAAAAAGTTAAATGGCAGTTCCTTAAAAGTACAAACTTTGAGGTCCAAAATCTTTGAGGCCATAACTAGGTAACATATTTAGACATTGTTTCCTTTTCTAGTCCTGTCCATATGCTTGCAATCTTCCAACAGCCATCTATGCCGCATGGTAAGATTAAGGAATCAACTAAAGTCACAAATTTTACCCTTTATTAATTACACTGAAAGTTGTGTAGTGACAAACCTGTAAAAGCCAATAGAAATTCTGGATTTTCTGGAGTTACTTCTGGGTGAAAAAAGTAATGAATCATCACCATCTCTACCTCAACTAGCCAATGGCTTCTTTTTTTCCCCCTATTTAAGGAGGTTTTTTTTTTTTCAAATTATATATATATATATATAAAGTTTATTTAACTATTTTGAGAGGGAGAAAGAGAGAGTAGGGGAGGGTCAGATAGAGAGAATCCCAAACAATCTCCTCTCTATCAGTGAGAAGCCCAACACAGGGCTTGAACTCACAAACAGTGAGATATGACCTGAGTCAAAATCAAGAGTCAGACACTCGGGGTGCCTGGGTGGCTCAGTCTGTTAAGCTCAGGTCATGATCTCACAATTTGATGGTTCAAGCCCTGTGTTGGGCTCTGTGCAGACAGCTCGCAGCCTGGAACCTACTTTGGATTCTGTGTCTCCTTCTCTCTCTGTCCCTCCCCTGCTCACACTCTGTCTCTCTTTCTCTCTCTCAAAAATAAATAAACACTAAAACTGAGAGAGAGAGAGAGAGAGACGCTCAACCAACTAAGCCACCCAGGTGCCCCTCAAATTATATTTTCAAGCCCAAACTTGTCCTTCCAAAGCACCTGGATGGCTCAGTAGGTGGGGCACGTGACTTTCAATCTCAGGGTGGTAAGTTCAAGCCCCACACTGGGCATGAAGCCTACTTTAAAAAACAAAACAAAACAAACAAACAAAAACCTTAGTCCCTCCAATCCCCCATGAAAACCTGGTAAAGACTAAACAGTTGTGACTGAAGTATGAGAGTTGGCTAGAGACCCTTGGAACTCCTAGGCATCCTAGAGACATAGTTAAATTACAGAACTGAGGTTTGCAATTAACTAATATTTATTTTTTCCTGACCTGTGTTGAGGGGGAGCATCAGGCAGTCTGAAGCAGTGTCATGAGGGTTCTTTTTTATGCATTTAAGTTAAAGTATCTATTGTTGTCTTGTAGGGAAACTGTGGGGACTCTCTTAGCCCTCTAGGGTACAGACACTGAATAAACCCAGTTCTACTTAATGGTTTGTCATATGGGAGAACTTACTTAGACAGTGGGACATGGGGTTGTCTCTATTCTCCATATCTCTTAAAAAGGGGTATTCTCTTATAGTACCAAGTTTTGGACTTTGTTGAAGGCAGAGTATAGATGCAAGGTTTCCTTCAGTCACATTATACTCCAAAATGTAACATGTTGGCATATTGAATATTCTATGCTGAACTAGTTTGAGAAAACTACAAAAGCAGAAAGGTCACTCTGACCTCCCCCACTTTCCTTCTTTCCAGAAATATGCCAAAAAAAAAAAATTCCCTCATGGGAAAGGTGTCTTCCCTATACCCAAAGGGGGGAGAAAAAAAAAATCCTTATCTCTCAAGGCAAAGAGACACCAAGAAGAATCCTAACAAACAGGCCTGGCTGCGTTTCTCCCAGTTTATTACAATTACCTCATAATCGTTGACCTATAATATTTCTTCTCAGCTGTCTGCCTTTCTTCACACCAGGCATAAAATACACAGGTTTAACCATTTCTTCGGGTCTTCACTTTCTTAGGGGATCTCCAGTGTCATGTAAATTTGTATGCTCTTTTCCCCTATTCATCCATCTCTGTTAGGTTAATCTTCAGACCCAGCCAGGGACCCCATGGGAGTTAAGGAAAACTTTTTCCTCCCCTACACTCTAAATCAGACTGCAAGCCCCTTCCAGTACTTGAAAGCGTCTTTGATCCACATGCGGTAAAGAAGAGGGGAAGAAAGCTAGTTCCGTTTAATTGTGTTTTCTCTATAATCCTTTGTAGCTTAAACCGGACTGCACATTGTGGACATAGAAGCCAAGAACTTCAACATGTTTGTTGTCTGATTTTGCCATGCCAGGATAAGTAAATGAATCGGCACTTAGGGGACATGCAGAAGGGACACATCTGTTGATTCTTTGCCTATCATCCTACTGCAGTAGAGCTAATGTTGAAATTCTTTGGTTTCTAACTTGATAAAGGATGGTTCCACCAGTGGAAACAAAATTTTGGAGAGAAATACGTGGGTGTGTGAATTCGTTTCAGACATGATTAGTTTGCAGATACAAATGAAGACCTATCACTGCCAATTGAAGATGAGACTTTAAACACCTTAGAAAAGGTTGGAGCTAGACAATGAACTTGGGAGCCATCATCATGGTACTGAAATGACTTGTTTGGATAAGACACATCCAGAGACTGCTTAAAACAGCAAATGGATTTTCAGGAGTTACTTCAGGGTGAAAAAAGTAATAATCCATCACCATCTGCATCTCAACTAGTGAACGTCTTCCTTTTTTTCTTTTTTTTTTTTCTCTTATCTAGGAATTTTTTTTAATGTTTATTTTTGACAGAGACAGAGACAGAGCGTGAGCAGGGCAGGGGGGCAAAGAGAGAGAGGGAGACACAGGATCTGAAACAGGCTCCAGGCTCCAGGCTCTGAGCTGCCAGCACAGAGTGCAATGCAGGGCTTGAACCCATGAACTGTGAGATCATGACCTGAGCCAAAGTCGGACGCCCAACCGACTGAGCCTACCAGGTGCCCCATAGAATTTGGGTTTTTTTTAAACAAGTTATATTTTCAAGGCAAACACTTGTCCCCCCGACCCCCCATGAAAACCTGATTTTTGAGAAGATGAATATTTTGGGAACAACAAAATTAAAAGGGAAGAAATCAATCAGCTGTATGATGATGATAATCACTGACAATCTTTTCTTTATTTTTATTTTTTTTAAGTAATGTCTGCACCCAACATGGGGCTTGAACTCACAACCCTGAGAGGAAGAGTCTCACCTTCTTCCAACTGAGCCAGCCAGGTATCCCTCTGATAATCTTTTTTTTTTTAAATTTTTTTAATGTTTATTTTTGAGAGACAGAGAGAGACAGAGCATGAGTAGGGGAGGGACAGAGAGAGAAGGAGAGACACAGAATCCAAGGCACGCTCCAGGCTCTGAGCTCTAAGCACAGAGCCTGATGTGGGGCTCGAACTCACAAATGGTAAGGTCATGACCTGAGCCGACGTCGGACACTTAACTGACTGAGCCACTCAGGTGCTCCAATCTCTCTGACAATCTTTTTTTTTTTTTTTTTACGTGTGCAATCATTTGATTTATAAAAAGACACAAAAAAATTCAAAATTATACAAATATCAATTTCAAAACAATATCAAAAAACAAGTGTATTTAACCATACTCATCTCATATAACAGAGCAAATGGGTAAGGAGAATAATTCATGCTACAGAGTATTGCTCTATGAACTGGCAACAGAAAAAGTTGGTAAAGGAAGGCACAGGACCTCTAACTTTAGAGTGTTAGAATCAGAACCAAGGGGCTCCATAATCATCTGGCATCCACTCAATGTTGTACCTATGGTTAGAATGTACATAATGGGAACTCCAGGGATCTTCTGGATCCTTCGTTTAAGGTCCCGGTCAACTGTGGCCACAATGTAACACTTGTGCTGAGTTACTCTCTGTACTAAGCAGTCATCTGCATAGGTTCCTTTGTGTGTGCATGGTAATCGTTCAAATCTTGGATCCTTGGCAATCCTTAGAGCCACTCGATACTTTTGCCCCAATTTCTCAATTTCAGCCATTACACAGTCAGTTATACAAGGGATACACTTGGCATACAGACAGTCCATCATTGATTGTACTAAATCAAGTTTGGCTTTAATGGAAAAGTTGATAAAGTTGGTATCAACCAGGATGTGGTAAGGTGGGCCCAGCTGTGTGTTATATTGGAAGAATAAGCAGGAAGGATGTTGGGGGACTTCTCTTTCCTTGAGTGCACTAGGATCTTTCTTTTCTTTCTTTTTAGGTTTCGATCTATCCCTTTCTTTAAGCCTCTGATCTCGAAGACTAAGCATTCTCTTCATGGTCACATACTTTCTTGTTTTCTTTTGCTTCCCCATGTTCACGCCACACTCTTGTTTCTTCCCCTGACAATCTTAACATAAATATTTTATGTGGCACTGGGGGAAAATGGACAAAGAAATATGGATAACTCTTGCCAGAAGTTTGGATGGAAAAAGGAGAGAGATGGATGAAGCTATTGTTAGAGCAAGTTAGAGCAAGTTTAAAGGAAATAGAAAAAGGCACAAATTGTCTCTGGACCAGGCAAAATAAGAGTTAAGGCCTCAGGTAAGCGGTTGGTCTTGAACAGAAGGAAGAAAAGGAGGAGTCCTTCACCCTTTATATTAGACCCCAGAAACGACAGATACCAGGTAACGGTGTGTATGGGGGGGCAGGGGGTGGAAATTGAAGGAAGTCATACTTAAAAAAAATTTTTATTGTTTATTTATTTATTAATGCTTTTTTTTTTTAAATTTTGAGAGAGAGAGAGAGAGAGAGAGAGAGAGACAGCGTGAGCAGGGGAGGGTCAGAGAGAGAGGGAGACACAGAATCTGAAGACAGGCTCCAGGCTCTGAGCTAGATGTCAGCACAGAGCCTGACGCGGGGCTGGAACCCATGAACCGTGAGATCATGACCTGAGCCAAAGTTGGATGCTTAACCAACTGAGCCACCCAGGCGCCCCTGTTTATTTATTTTTAAGAGAGAGAGAGAGAGAGAGAGAGAGAGAGAGAGAGAGAGAGCTAGCAGGGAAGGGGCAGAGAGAGAGAGAGAAGCAGGGTCCAAACTCCAAGTCAGTCAGCCCAGAGCCTGATGCAGGGCTGGAACTCACGAACTGTGAGATCACGACCTGAGCCAAAGTTGGACGCCCAGCCAACTGAGCCACCCAGGCGCCCCGAGGAAAGTCATACTTAATTGGCCTTAGTTTTTGTCAATGAGCAAGGAGAGAGGATATCTGCTTGCAGAAAGGGGGGCAAGATTCCATGAGTGACACGAGGATTAATGAATAACAACAATATTAACTATTTATTGAATGTTTGCTACTTATTTTTTTATTTTTTTAGATGTTTATTTATTTTTGAGAGAGAGAGAGAGAGAGAGAGAGAGAGAGACAGAGCATGAGCTGGATAGGGGCAGAGAGAAAGGGACACACAGAACCTGAAGCAGACTTCAGGCTCTGAGCCATCAGCACAGAGCCCAATGCAGGGCTGAAACTCGAGAACCATGAGATCATGACCTAAGCCGAAGTCAGATGCTTAACTGACTGAGCCACCCAGGTGCCCCTGAATGTTTGCTATTTAATAATGTGCTATTAAAATAAGAATATTACATAGTTTTATTTAACACTTCAAACAACCCTATGAGAGAGAAACCACGAAAATCCTCATTTTATGAATGAGGAAGCTTTAGGCTTATAGCACTTCAGTAGCTTGTGTTAGGTCCCAGGGTAGGAAGTGGCAAAGCCTGGAGAGGAAGAAGGGCTATCTGACTCCAAATTACAGAAGTAAGAATGTCATCCAGGACAGCTAGAGGGATCATCCCTGGGGGATCTGAGAACCACGGCGTGTGGTATTTCTGCTCAGGTCTACCTCACTGCTTGAGAATAATAACCATCTGTACCTAACACATTAACAGAAGGCTTGCATTTCCAGAGTGAAAAAGAACAGTTCAGGTAAGTGATAAAAAGAGATGTGCCAGAACCTTTCCAGACAAAATGCAGACAAGCAAACCTTCTGAAATCTCCGTAGGGCACATTTATCAAAAGGACAAATCTGCTTGGCAACAACCTGGTTAAAGGGTGGCGCACAGGTTTTGTGCAGAAGTTCTAGTACTTTTTCCTTCTTATAAATGCTCCTTATAGCTTTTCTATTGGAGAGGAACAGACATAAGAAATGAGATTAGCAAAACCCCTTTGGCAAAATTCCCTACCTGCACCCCACCCCCAGCCTACCCCTTCACCTCTACCCCACTGGTGGGCCTCAAACTTTTGCATGCATAATGATCCCCAGGAGTCCTTGTTAAAACAGGGGCCCCTGGGGTCCACCCCCAGAGTTTCCAATTCAGTAGCTCAGAGAAGAGCCTCAAACATTTGCATGTTTGACAAACTCACAGGTGATGCCAAGCGGCTCATCTGGGGAGCACACTAGGAGAATCACTGCTCTGGCTTGCTTCACATGACATGCTTATCTGGAATATTACAAAGTGTAGATTCTTGGGTTAGATTGGGCGTCCTGGTCCACAAGCTAATGCCTGAACGGCAGATGACCCTCCGCTGGCCACAAGGGACTACCTCTAGTTTGCACTGGAGAACAGAGAGCAAAAAATGGTAACTTCTGGAGTCCTAGCAGCTGAAGCAATGGGATGACATGGATAGCTGAGAACTGAGCTCGTTTAAATTTTAACTAACTCAAAGCATCAGGTTTTTGCCGCAGTATTCTCTTGCATCAGAACAGTTATGTCCTTAAGAATCATAAAGAGCTGCTGTTTAGGTATTTTCTACAAAACAAGTTTCAGGGCAACTCAGAGCTTTATACAGTAAGATAATCAGAAGAAAACACTGCAGTGGCCTGCCTCTGATGCTTCTGATGGAAATTTGTTTCAAGCGTTCTGTCATTAAGTCCAATTCTGGTAAAAGTATTGTGGTTTAAAAAAATTCAGGGACGCCTGGGTGGCTCAGTCGGTTAAGCGTCCGACATCAGCTCAGGTCATGATCTCGCAGTTTGTGGGTTCGAGCCCCATGTCAGGCTCTGTGCTGACAGCTCAGAGCCTGGAGCCTGCTTCAGATTCTGTGTCTCCCCTTCTCTCTGCCCCTCCCCTGCTCATGCTCTGTGTCTCTCTGTTTCTCAATAATAAATAAATGTTAAAAAATAAAAATAAAATAAATAAAAGCAAATAACAATGATAATATATTTTCACCTGGACTTGGAAAGTGCTGGCAGTTTTTAAACATGAAATATAAATTCCCAGAGATCCATTCTCAGATATGTACTCACAGTGTCTTTATATCCAAGATTTTTAAAATATTTTTTTAAAAGGGACAATAGTATTATTCCGTTTCTTTTTTTTTTTTTTTTACTGTTTTATTTTTTATTTGTTTTTTGAGAGAGAGAGTTCGAGTCAGGGAAGGGCGGAGAGAGAAGGGGGAGAGAGTATCAAAAGCGGACTCTGTGCTGACGGCAGCGAACCTGATGCGGGGCTCAAACTTATTCATGAACCCCGAGATCATGACCTGAGCTGAAGTCAGGTGCTCAACTGACTGAGCAACCCAAGCACCCCTTATTTATTTTCAAAGTATGACAAAAACAACAATAGTTTATGACATGAGATATATTTTTCATCTCTTTTCTGTAAAATTAAAGTTGGTTTGTGTATTAGTTTGCAAGGGATACTGTAAGAAAGTATCACAAACTTGGTGGTGTACACAACATTTGTGTCTCATAGTTCTGGAGGCCAGGAGAATAAAATGGAAGGGCTGGCTTCTTTGGAGGGCCATGAGGGAAGGATCTATAATATGGTTTTTTAATGGAGATGTAAACTTTGCCATAGGCGATACTCTACGGTCTGAGATTAACAACAACAACAACAAAGAACCCAAACAAACAAAAAGGAGGGGTAGCCTGGAATGCCGCCATCTTGTTCCTTGAGAAAAATCCTCTATCATTAGGTGAAAGACACTGGACTGTCATCTGCATGCCAAATACACTGTTCTTTTTAAAATCTCAGGGACAAATGTAATATTCTTTCCCACCTTGGGACCGACCCTGTTAGAGAAGCTTCTCACTTTCAGGATGCTAGCTCCACAGATATTCCCCGGGACAGTCTCATTTCTAAGTGTATGCCTCCCTTGAAAGGTCTAAGAAGTATATGATGCTATAAACATCATATATGTATATATATGTATAGATACATATCATGTATATAAATGTACAGATAATCATACTGGGAAGAAAGGCAACAAAAATGTTTAGGCTCATTCTTTCTGAGTAATTCAATTGCAGATGATTTTTTTTCTTTTCACTCTTTGTAATATTTAAACTCTCCATGATGAAAATGTAATACTTTTAAAGTTAAGGGAAAATACCGTTTCGGTTTTCTTTAAGTCTATGACTTATTGTTTGATATCAGTGCTACCACTTCTGATAAATATTGCAATTTGGAAGGGCCCTTAGGACAAAGTATAAACATTGGCACATCCTTGGCCCATCTCAGTGCAGTCAGAAAAGCCCATATCACTCTCACTTGATTGTTAAATCACCCCACCCTACACACACACGCACACACACACACAGAGGAATGTGTTCACATACTGCATCTGAGGTCTCAGAGAACACTACTGCCATGATTGCTCTGAACCCATAACCATCCAGATTTCAGTACTAAACGTTGCCTGAGAAATATATTTTTTAAGCTTATTTCTTTTCTATTTTTTATTTTTATTTTAAAAACATATTTTTACATTTATTTATTTTTGAGAGACAGAGCACAAGTGAGGGAGGGGCAGAGAGAGAAGGAGACACAGAATCCAAAGCAGGCTCCAGGCTCTGAGCTGTCGGCACAGAGCCCGATGCGGGGCTCGAACTCACAAACTGTGGGATCACGACCTGAACCAAAGTTGGACACTTAACCAACTGAACCACCCAGGCGCCCCAAACTTATTTATGTTGACAAGGATGGCGGGGGGCGTGAGGGCAGGCAGAGAGAGAAGAGAGAGAGAATTCCAAGCACGGCTCGAATTCATGAACTGTGAGATCATGACCTGAGCTGAGATCAGGAATCGGACTGAGCCACCCAGGTGCACCTAACCTGGGAAATATTAAAACAACAACAGGCAAGCACATAAACAGCAAACTATTGACCACAAATAATATTTATGCAATTCAAGAGGCTTTTGGGTAAACAGCAGCCAAATGGGGCAGGTATTTTTGAGTAAATGCTGAGTTTCTTTTTGTATCTGGACTGCGTCATAGTCCCAAGTAGCAGACCCGGCAACTGAAACATGAAGAACTTGCCGGGAGAGAAGCAAAGCTAACTCCACCCCGGCCAGTTAGAGAGTTTCCAGGACAGATTAAAATTACCAGGAGGGCACCTGGGTGGCTCAGTCAGTTGAGCGTCTGACTTCGGCTCAGGTCATGGTCTCACAGTTCGTGGGTTCAAGCCCCACGTCGGGCTCTGTGCTGACAGCTTGGAGCCTGGAGCCTGTTTCAGATTCTCTGTCTCCCTGTCTTTCTGCCCCTCCCCTGCTCATGCTCTGTCTCTCTCTCTCTCTCTCTCAAAAATAAATAAACATTAAAAAAATTAAAATTACCAAGATCTGACTTGGGGCACCTGGGTGGCTCAGTCAGTTGAGCATCTGACTTCGGCTCAGGTCATGATCTCACAGTTTGTGGGATTGAGCCCTGAGTCAGGCTCTGTGCTGATAGTGTGAAGCCTGCTTGGGATTCTCTCTCTCTTTCTCTCTCTGCCCCTCCCCTGCTCTTGCTCTTTCTCTCTCTCAAAATAAATAGACATTAAAAAAAAATCTGACCCGATAGGACTTCTGTGTACTTCTACCTCACAGGCACACATGAACTGGGACATTTAGAAGTCTATTAGAAAATGGGGTCCGAGGGAGCCTGCCTGGCTTAGTCAGTAGAGCATGTGACTCTTCATCTTCATGTTGTAAGTTCAAGTCCCACATTGATTGTAGAAATTACTTAACAATAAAATCTTAAAAAAAAAAAAGAAAGAAAGAAAAAGTGGGACCCAGAAAGGAAGGAAGCAAGGAAACCTTCTGTTTCCTAAACCCTGTGACTTATAGGTGCCCTTTCATCCATTCACCCAAAAAGTAGAATTTTTTAAGACTTTTAAGACTTTATTTTTTAAGTAATCTCTACGTCTAACGTGGGACCTGAACCTATGATTCTGATATGAAGAGTCACCTGCTCGCTCCACCAACTGAGCCCACTAGGCGCCCCAGAAAATTTTTTTCACTGGGAATATTTAGCTCTCTACAAGCAGGAAAGGAGTAAGCAGAGAGGTTCAGGAGACTGAACACTACACACACACACACACACACACACACACACACAACATAAAGAAGAGATGTTTTCGGGGTGCCTGGGTGGCTTGGTGGAGTAAGTGTCCAACTTTAGCTCGGGTCATGATCTTTGTGAGTTTGTGAGTTCAAGTCCCACGTCAGGCTTTGTGCTGACAGCTCAGAGCCTGGAGCCTGCTTCAGATTCTGTGTCTCCCTTCCTCTCTGTCCTTCCTCCACTCATTCTCTGTCTCTCAAAAATGAATAAAAATAAAAAAAGTTAAAAAAAAAAGGAGATGTTTTCACAACTACTTTCACACATACACATCCTTAGGTGGGTGATATGGAAGGAAAATGAAATAAATGCTATCCCTAGGGGAAAATCATTCCCCTATAGACTTACTGTAGCCAGTTCAGCTGATCAGAGCACACTTATTTAGTGTAGAGAAAAAATGTAAGGTATTTCTTTAAAAACAATGACAGATCAGTTTATAGTGTCAATAAACTCTTTATTAAATAAGCATATTTTCAATCCTTTATGGTTAGAGAAGTGTCCTCACCTGACAGACATGCAGTGTACAACTTATGTGAATGAGATGCGGGGTTAGCCACACACCTCCGCAGTACTGCCTACCTTTTTAAAAAGTTTATTTATTTATTTGGAGAGAGAGAGAGAGAGAGAGCGAGAGCACGCGTGAAAGAATGGGGGAGGGGCAGAGTGAGAGGGAGGAGGGAGAGAGGGTCTCTCACAGTTCATGAGACTATGACCTGAACTGAAATCAAGAGTCATATGCTTAACTGACTGAGCCACCCAGGTGGGTACCCCACCCCCCAACCTATCTTGAAAATGTAATATCCACAGCCTTTTTTGGGGGGGGGGAGAAATTATAGATCATTTATTCCAATTTTAATATCTCCTCTTTAATTTATGACTATATATTTGAGTTGTCTCCCTTTTTTGAAAAAAAAGATTTTATTTTTGGAGCACCTGAGTGGCTTAGTTGGTTAAGCATCGACTTTGGCTCAGGTCATGATCTCATGGTTCGTGGGTTTGAGCCCCGTGTCGGGTTCTGTGCTGACAGCTAGCTCAGAGCCTGGAGCCTGCTTCAGATTCTGTGTCTCCTTCTCTCTCTGACCCTCCCTGCTCATGCTCTGTCTCATTCTCTCTCTCAAAAAATAAATAAATGAAAAAAAGATTTTATTTTTAAGTAAACTCTATACCCAACATGGGGCTCAAACTCATAACCCTGAAATCAAGAATCACTTGCTCTAGGGGCGCCTGGGTGGCTTAGTCAGTTAAGCATCCAACTCTTGATTTCATCTCAGGTTTTGATCTCAGGGTTCATGAAATTGAACCCTATTGGGCTCTGCACTGACAGTGTGGAGCCTACTTGGGATTCTCTCTCTCCCTCTCTCTCTACTCCTCCCCTGCTTGTTCTCTCTCTCTCTCTCAAAATAAATAAATAAACAACAACAACAAAAAAGAGTCACATGCTCTACTGACTGAGTCAGCCAGGTACCCCTCTCATATTTTCTTAGTTTAGCTAAAGGTTTATCAATTTTATTTCTCTTTTTTAAAAAAGAGCTCTCAGTTTTGTTAATCATTTTTGTTTTTCTGCTCTCTATTTCATTTATTTCTGCTCTGGTCCTTGTCGTGTTCATACCCTTTTTATTTAAGAAAATTAGATGAACTTGTGATGCTGAGTTCTAATCTGGAGAAAAACTAATCAGATGATCACTCAGGATAAAAAGCTTGTGATGGGTCATATTGTGATCACTGGTTTACAGAGGTGGAAATTGTGTTGATAAGGTCACGTAGCTAGTGGAGAAATTGAACCCCGATCTAACCATTACACTATACTACCACCTCCAGGTCCAGTCTTCAGAAATATTCTTTGGGAGTCAGGATTATGTCTTTTCTAGCCAAAGCATGTGCCTGATAAGTCTCTGTGTTTTCCTGGAGTTATCATGACTTCGATCATCTTTTTGTCCAAAGAGATTACACGAATAGTCAACCACATAAGAAAAGAAAAAGTTCTACTCCAATGGCTCAAACTTGGCTACATACTGGTGTCACTGGAAGAAGCTTTAAAAATAGTGACCCTGGACTCCTTCCCCTGAGATTCGGATGTAATTGGTTTGGGGTATGTCCTAGACACCAGGATTTCTTAGAGTTCCTCTGTGATAACAGTGTTGAGAGCCACTGATCCAGTTTGGTGCTTTTCAAACTTTTATGTGGCACCTAGGGGTTTTGTTAAGATGCAGATGTTGATTTGGGGTGCCTGGGTGGCTCAGTCGGTTAAGCATCAGACTTCAGCTTAGGTCATGATCTCGCGGTGTGTGAGTGGGAGCCCCTATTGGACTCTGTGCTGACAGCTCAGAGCCTGGAGTCTGCTAAGGATTCTGTGTCTCCTCTCTCTCTCTCTGCTCATGCTGTCTCTCTCTCCCTCTCTCTCTCAAAAATAAATAAACATTAAAAAAAAGATGCGGTTGTTGTATCAGTAGGCATTGAGTGGGACCCAATAATCTGCATTTCTAACAAGCTCTTGTGTGTTACCACTGTGGCTAATTCACCATTTTAGTGTCATGGAGTCTATGCAAGGTGACAAAATTATTTTCCTCTAACCTAACTAGAGGGGATGGGCAGGAAGCAAGTTGCAGTGTGAAAACTCAGCTGAAACCAACAAAAGGGGTAGGGGAACTCGTGAGGGAAACAGACTGTCAGAGAGAACCAAAGCATAGGGTGTCAGGAAGTAATGGGCTGCTATTAGAGTAGTGAAATTCTGGGGATTTCAAGAGCTAGAAAAGGGCACCCTGTTGAGGACCCTATATCAGTCCTCCCTGTGCCTCTTGCAGGTGCAGGCTAGGAAAGCACCAGCAAGTCTAGCTACCATTCTGAAATGTTGGTGAAAAGACTTTATGTTAGGGTACATTTGATAACGGGGGGGAGTGAGTGGGGGCAGGGAGTCTCTCAGCCAAAACTGAGCAGAGGAATGAACATGTGTGTGGCATTGGACTTCTGAACAACACACACGTAGGACTTTGCTGTGCTGGGAAGCTCGCCTATTTTTCTTTTCTTTCTTTTTTTTTTTTTAAATTTTTTAACATTTATTTATTTTTGAGAGACAGAACGTGAGCAGGAGAGGGCAGAGAGAGAGGGAGACACAGAATCTGAAGCAGAGTCCAGGCTCTGAGCTGTCAGCCCAGAGCCTGATGCTGGGCTTGAACTCACGAACTGCGGGATCATGACCTGAGCTGAAGTTGGGTGCTCAACCGACTGAGCCACCCAGGCAGGCACCCCTCACCCATTTTTCAGTGTAGCATACCTGCCAGTCCAAGCTCAATTGGGACTAGGCCAATTGACGATCTAGTCCGGACTCCCCAGACCTGAAAAGGAGAAGTAAAAGGAAGAAGAGAGCATTTATGTACATGATGTTGACACTGAAAAGTGAAGGAAAGTCCCAGGAAAAACCTAGTGGTTGATAGTGCCACTTTTGCAAATTTCTAAATGTGGCAAGACGGCGAGACTGCATCGTAAGTCACTGTTGATGAATTCATTCATCAAGTCCTTCCGGAAGGCCTGTTGTGTGCTCCCTGGTCTTCTAGGTCTTCATGGTGCATTAATGAAGGAAGCAGACGAGGAACAGAGCTGTGGAATGTACATTGTATTGAGAAAAGGGAGGTGTTTGCAAGACTATAAGATTTTCTCCAGGAAACGGCAAGCCTAGCAACACAGTTAACCCTTAGACACTGGTGAGAAATTTCTAAGTAATTTTAAAAAAAGTTGTTTATTTATTTATTTTGAGAAAGAGCACGAGCAGGGGAGGGGCGGGGAGGGGAGAGTCACAAGCAGGCTCCATGCTCAGCACAGAACCCAATGCGGGCTCAATCTCGCAACTGAGAGGTCACGACCTGAGCCAATATCAAGGGTCTGACGCTTACCTGACTGAGCCACCCAGGCAACCTGAGAAATTTCTAAGCGATTTTTAAATTAATAGGTGGGATTTTTTTTTCCCCTAGAAAACTAGCACTGGGGGTAACTGAGTGGCTTAGTCAGTTAAGCATCCGACGTCAGCTCAGGTCATGATCTCAAGGTTTGTGAATTTGAGCCCCACAAAAGGGGCTCTACGCTAACAGTGCGACCCTGCTTGGGATTCTCCCTCTCCCTCTCTGTGCCCCTCTCCCACTTGTGCTTTCTCTCTCTCTCTCTCTCTCTCAAGATAAATAAATAAACTTTAAAAGAAAAAAAAACTGTCACCATTTTAAATGTGAAATCATGAAAACATTTATCTCTCTTTTCCCTTTTTCCTGCTTATTTCTTGCTTATAGTTATCACACACCTTCACTGTGATCATGTGTAAATAACAGAGGCGTGTATTTGTTTTAAGACTTATGCCTTGAGAACAATTTTGTTTAGGTAGTGCTATTTTCAAGAAACTGGTGTTTTGACTTTAGTTGCTCTAGTGCTCAAGTACTTCTGAAAATTTTCCTTCTTCCCTCTTCCCTCCTTTCATTCTTTAAAAAAATTTTTTTTAATGTTTATTTATTTTTGAGAGAGACAGAGACAGAATGTGAGTGGAGGATGGGCAGAGAGGGAGGGAAACACAGAATCTGAAGCAGGCTCTAGGCTCTGAGCTGTCAGCACAGAGCTTGATGTGGGGCTTGAACTCACAAATCATGAGATCATGACCTGAAGTCAGATGCCTAACCCACTGAGAAATCCAGGTGCCCCATTTTTTTAAGTAATCTGTACGCCCAACATGGGGCTCGAACTCATGCCAGATATCAAGAGTCACACTCTCTACCAACTGAGCCAGCCAGGTGCCCTACATTTGTTCTCATGTAGCTATTAGGGTTGGGTTGGGGTTGCGATATTCTATGCCATAAGTATTTAAACATGCTCAAAAGTCTCTTATGTTAAAAAAAAATTCTGTCTTAAACACACATCTCCCTCTAAACACTGTAGCACTTTCTCCTTGTAATGCCCAGCTGCTTGGAGTGGTTTCCACGTAGTCCCCCTTTTTCAGCCTCCATCACATGTTCTCAATCTTTGTTCAATAAATGTAAGTGAAGAGTAAACTATTAAGGTGAAAACATTAATTGAGACATCTCTAGAAAGGCAAATGTCAATTCAATTAAAATATCAAGACCAGGTTGAGAATCAGATACAGATGTTATTAGAATCAGGAGATACGATTCAATTTAGAAAGGCAAGTTAGGGATTTGGGTTAAAAGCGAAGAAACTCCTGATCTGAATAAGATCAGTTAGAGGGTAATACTGAGGCTTTACTGAGACCAGGAGATAGAAGGGATTGACAGGTTAATCAAGAATGGAGGCCAGGTAGAGTTGAAAACACTGCACATCTTTTTTAAATTAGTTAATTAGGCTCCATGCCCAACATCGGGCTTGAACTCACCACCCTGAGTTTAAGAGTGGGATGTTCTGGGGCGCCTGGGCGGCTCAGTCGGTTAAGTGTCCAACTTTGGCTCAGGTCATGATCTTGCAGTTCCTGAGTTTGAGCACTGCATTGGGCTCTGTGCTGACAGCTTGGAGCCTAGAGCCTGCTTCAGATTCTGTGTCTCTATCTTTCTCTGCCCCTCCCCATGCACATGTGCTCTCTCTCAAAATAAATAAATTTAAATAAAAAGTTTTTTTTTTTTAAACTAAGCTTTACATCCATTGTGAGGTTTGAACTCACTACCTTAAGATCAACAGTCGCATGCTCTTCTGACTGAGCCAGCCAGGTACCCTGTCCCTAGTTTTATTTTTATTTTTATTTTTTTAATTAAAAAAGTTGTTTTATGGGGCGCCTGGGTGGCTCAGTCGGTTAAGCGTCCGACTTGGGCTCAGGTCATGATCTCACGGTTCGTGGGTTCGAGCCCCGCGTCGAGCTCTGTGCTGACAGCTCAGAGCCTGGAGCCTGCTTCAGATTCTGTGTCTCCCTCTCTCTCTGCCCCTCCCCTGCTCATGCTGTCTCTCTCTCTCTCTCTCTCAAAAATAAATAAAACATTAAAAAATTTTTAAAAAAAGTTGTTTTATTTTTTTAGAGAGAAAAAAAGCATGAGCGAGGGAGAGGGGCAGGGGCAGAGAGAGAGAGAGAGAGAGAGAATCTTAAATGGGCTCCAAGCTCAGTGAAGAGCCCAACTTGGGGCTCGTTTCCTCGACCCTGGGATCATGACCTGAGCTGAAGTCAAAAGTCAGATGTTCTACTGACTGAGCCACCCAGGTGCCCCTGTTCCTACTTTTTTTCTTTTTTAATTTGTAAAAAGTAGTTGTGCCTCCTTGATTTTGGTAGTAGATTTCCTCCCTTTGATTAACACTCTCTTCGCTTGTACTTAAAAAAAGGGGGGAGGTGACTGGGGAGCTATCTCTCTTGTCTTTCTCAACTTTGAAGTCACAGAAGACAGGACCAGAAGCCTAGATCCCAAGCTGACCTACACCTCCTAAACCTCATCCCCAACTCTCTTTTTGAAACCTGGGCAAAATCTAAATATAAGACCATATTCTTTCAATCACAGTTACAAAGGCCAACCTTACTGAAACAATATTATATCTAAAGTAAAAGAGCTACTTATTAAACTCATTAGTTGTATTATTTCAATGTTATTTCTATTTATGGCCTTAGATACAGTTAGGATTTAGAGTATACTTTTTTATTTAGTATAAAAATGTTAATAGTTGTAGTTATGACTTTTTATAGACACGCACATTTGATCAAAATAACTATGTATTTTGATTATACACAAAAATACCCACTTTTGTTTATTTTATCTACCAGGTAAAACATGTAAACTATTTAATGGCTTCTTTTTCTTTTTCTTTTTATGTTTGTTTATTTTTGAGAGAGACAGAGAAACAGAGTGTGAGTGGCGGAAGGGCAGAGAGAAGAGGGAGACACAGAATCTGAAGACAGGCTCCAGGCTCTGAGCTGTCAGCACAGAGCCTGACACGGGACTTGAACCCACGAACTGCAAGATCATGACCTGAGCCAAAGTCAGATGCTTAACAGACTGAGCCACCCGGGCGCCCCACTTATATTCCTTTTAATGCAAAATTTCTCAGACCTATTGTATTTGTGCGGCTGTTAAAGTTTATTTACTCCTTTGTGAGGAATCTCACAAGGAGATAACAGACTATACCCATTTGCGGTAATTTGGGAAATAAGAAGGTTTATACACTTCCCACTATGTCCAGATTATTATTGACTGCTGCTGTTTTATCTTCTATAGTCATAAAAATGTCATGTTTTTATTACTTGACATGAATTAAATTTAGGACACAAGTTGGAGCTATCTTCCGAGAAATACCATTAACAGAAATAATCAGTAATGTATCTGAGAAGCCTGAGAAGCAAGCCTCAAGCAAATTGATCTGTGGGTATTCGTCAGTTCCAAGCAGAAAAAGGTTTGATCCCCTGCCCAGGTGCTTGTTTTAGCAGACACCAACACAGTGCCAAGGAGAATTCTGTTCACGGAGGTCCAGAATCTTCCTTTTTTTCTCAAACAATCCTCTATAAATCGTGTCAGCATTCATTTTATGCAGAACCACCATTTGCTTGTTTCTCAGTCCAAGGACAAACATTTTTTTCTTAATTCTGGTTGTTCAAAAACTCTCTTTGATTTTAATTTTTTCATAAAGTCCAACTTGAGTGTCTCAGAACAGCTTCTTTTCCTGTGTTCAGCTTGGAGACCGCAGGTCTTCCTAACAAAAAGTTGTCCATGAAAAGGATCTTCTTCCCCTGAAACTACAATTCGACATCATAAAACTGTCCTTGCTTGAAATATCCCAGCTCCTTTCTCAGGCCAGCGCCTCCTGTTTTGTGTTTGATTTCATCATCTTGGACGGCTCACAGCTATTACTCCGGGAATTCTTACTCCTTACTTACTTATTCTTGCTCGCTATTGCATCATCACTCTCTCAGTACTTTCCCGTCAGGCACGCAAACATACTGCTACCACAGAATTCTAGACCCATCTGGGCATATCTGATAGATCATTAAAAACTCCTTAATCTATTTTTAAAGAACATCCCAACTGGCTCTAGAAAACAAGAGAATTGAAATTCTTTTTGTTGTTGTTGTTGATTTATTTATTTTTGAGAGAGAGAGAGAATGTGAGCGAGGGGCAGAGAGAAAGGGAGACAGAATCCCAAGCAGGCTCTGCATTGCCAGCGCAGAGCCTGATGCGGGGCTCGAACCCA
>CM053571.1:92377669-92414266 GCA_028646485.1 Cryptoprocta ferox | reverse complement strand
AAAAAGTTTGAAAAGCCCCAAACTAGACCAGTCGCTCTCAATCCTGGAATCACTTGAGGGGCTTTAAGAAATCCTGATGTCCAGGGCACACCCCAAACCAATTAAATCCCAATCTCTGTGGAAGTGGGTGGAGTTCATGGCTCAATATATTTTTTAAGTAGGCTCTACGACCAATGGGGGGCTTGAACTCACAACTCTGAGATCAAGAGTTGCATGCTCTACCAACTGAGCCAGCTAGAAGCCCCAAGGAGTCAATATTTTTAACGCTCCTTCCAGTGACACCAATGTGTAGTCAAATATGAGAACCACTGGAGTAGACAGCATTTTCTTTTTCTTGTGTGGTTGACTATCAGTGCAATGTCTTTTAGAGAAAGAGGATCGAAGTCACGATAATTCCAGGAAAAGATAGAGACCTTTGTTGATGTGTTAAATGATATTTCTTGAGATTGGCCCAGAGGAGGGCCAACAAGATTCAATCTCAAAAATGAGAAGCTGAAAAACTAAACAAAATGAACTGCTACATACTGTCATAAAACCTAAGTATACAATAAGAAAGATCTATCCAGGGAAACAGATGACCAGATGAGGGGAAAAAAAAAAAAAGATCTCAGAGTAGCTGATGGTCAGTGGGGTTGCAGAGGAGATAAGTACCTTTCTCCTAGGGTGGTTTGAAAAGGTTAATAGATGACTGTTCTGCCTATGTCTGGTTCAGTTGCCCAAGAAATGGAGTGTTTCATCGAAGCTGCAGGATACCAATGATATTTTAATAACTATCCTAGTTACTGCTTCTTTTTTTTAATTTTTAGAAAATGTATTCATTTTTGAGAGAGAGAGAGAGGAGAGAGAGAGAGAGAGCATGCACATGAGCAGGGAAGGGAAAGAGAGACAGGGAGACATAGAATCCAAAACAGGCTTCAGGCTCTGAGCTGCCAGCACAGAGCCCGATTCGGGGCTCGAACCCACGAACCATGAGATCATGACCTGAGCTGAAGTCGGACACCTAACCGACTGAGCCACCTAGGCACCCCTCTAGTTACTGCTTCTTACTCATCTGAAATACTAGTTTTAGTGAGTCAGAAAAGAATGAGAAAACAGACTACTCTTCAATCTTGAAGAAGATTGGTTGTTTCTTAGAGCTTGGTCTTGCTTAGAATCCTTGGTCCAGCAGTTCCACCACCCTACCCAGTATCCAATCTAAAACCATGCATTGCATTTGTTTGTAACATCCCTTAAGATTCTTTTAATCTAGAACAGTCTTTTTTTCATGACGCTGAAATGCTGAAGAGACTAGATCCTCTAGGATGTCTCATATTTTGGGTTTTTCTGATTTACTTCCTCCTGATGTCACATAACTTTCTCATATGTTCCCTAAATTTACTATAAATGGGAAGTTAAGTAATCTTGGTCATAATGTAAAGTGATATTACCAGCAACGATATGAAATAATGCATGGGGTGCCTGGGTGGCTTAGTCGGTTGAGTGTCCAACTCTTGATTTCGGCTCAGGTCATGGTCTCATGGTCGTGTCATTGAGCCCTGAGTTGGGCTCTGTGCTAAATGTGGAGACTCCTTGGGATTCTCTCTTTCCCCTTCTCTCTACCCCTCCTCCTGCTTATGCTCTCTCTCTCTCTCCCTCTCTCAATAAGTAAATAAACTTAAAAAAAAAAAAAAAGACCTAGAAAATGTCAGCACATATGATAGAAGAAGTGTAGGTCTTGATCCTGTGGAAAGCCCCCTAACCAAGAATATTGGTAGAATGTGAGCAAGAAATACTGTACTTTGTTGAGGAATTTGCTGCAAAGAAGAGCAAAGACATAGGGCAATGGCTAATGGTGAAAGTCGTTGTAAGAGAAGGTTTATTGGAGAAAGGACAACAATTTTGATGCTCATGGATATGGATGTAATCCACACACAGGAAGGAGGATGAGAAGGAGGAGAGAGGGGAGAATTTGCTGGAGCAACATATTGGACTACGTAACAAGGGATGAGGCAAGATTTTCCAAAACTGAGAAATGACACCAAGGCCCAGAGTGAAGACATTCCTCACACCCATATGAAACAAACAGAAGCAAAACAAAACAGTTGCAGTCTTCCAACATTCTTAGGGCAGTCCTGGGTGGGTCCTACACCCCAGTTTCCCTCTCTCGCCCTGTGAGATTCCTGAAACTATCGAGCTTATCAGCCACCGATTGCCACTTTCTGAGCCGACACCAGTCTTTCAGGCGCTGCCAAGAGCCAGCAAATGTGTCCAAGCTTCCCTTCTCTCTGAGGTGCTGGCCTCTTAAATTTCTTACTGCACTGAAAGCTCTCTGACGTGGAGGCCCCGGTGACTGAGTCGGTTAAGGGACTGACTCTTGATTTCAGCTCAGGTCATGAGATTGAGCCCTGAGTCGGGCTCTGCGCTGAGCTCGGTGCCTGCTTAAGATTCTCTCTCTTCCTCTCTCTCTGCTCCTCCCCAGTGTGCGTGCTCTCTCTCTCTCTCTAAAATAACAAAAAAAAATTTTTTTGTCTTATAAGAAATAAAAAAGAAAGCTCTCTGATACTTTCAGGTGTTTGTTTTTATGTTTATCCAGCTTTCCAGGTTCTCAGCAGATAGTTGACCTGACAAGTTTCTGTGTCTCATTTTTGAGACTGCGTTTCATTTCCTCATTGGTTCCAAAATACTCAAACACTCCTGCTTTCCATGAGCCCTGGTACTTCTTCTTTGTGCCAGCCGATAATTTGGTTAAAAGCATTTTATTATTATCAATATTTTAAGTTTATTTATTTTTGAGAGAGAAAGAGAGTGAGTGGGGAAGGGGCAGAGAGAGAGGGGGATAGAGGATCTGAAGCGGGCTCCATGCTGACAGCAGAGAGCCCAATGCAGGGCTCAAACCCACAAACCACAAGATCATGAAATCAGATGCTTAATTGACTGACCCACCCAGGCGTCCCAGTAAAAAACATTTTAAATATCAGTGTGATTTAAAAAATTACATAGATGCTGGAAATGATTAAGAACCGATTAGGGAATGGGGCACTTTCGTGGCTCAGTCAGTTAAGCATCTGACATCAGCTCAGGTCATGATCTCACAGGTTCACGTGTTCGAGTCCCGCGTCAGGCTCTGTGCTGACAGCTCAGAGCTTAGAGCCTGCTTCAGATTCTGTGTCTCCTTGTCTCTCTGCCCCTCCCCTGCTCATGGTCTGTCCCTCTTTGTCTCTCAAAAATAAATAACCATTAAAAAAATTAAAAAGAACTAATTAGGGAATAAAGTTAGAAAGCAAAATAGGAGAAAGCCAAGTGACATAGCTAAAATCACCTTCTGGAAAGGTAAAAAGTACTGTGCTTGCTTCGCCAGGACAGACAGTAAAATTGGAAAGATACAGAGAAGATTAGCATGGCCCCTCCTCAAGGAGGATATGCAAATTTGTGAAGTGTTCCATGTTTAAAAAAACAAGTGCTGGTATCTGGTCTATTATTTGGATAAATTCCCTATGGCATATCCCATTGTGATCTAGCTTTCTAACTGTGCCAGCAGGAAAACAAAGTACTGAAGCAAGAACTAACACGGATGCATTTACTTTATGTAATTCCATGAATTACAGGTCAAAACATGAGCCTGGGATATTGAGTGGTACCAGAAAGTAAGGAAAAAGGAAATACTCAAAGAATGATGGCCACATGTCAAAAGGATATAGTACAAAGTTTGAACTGGCTCTCACTGGCCACAATTGGGACAGTTTGAGTATATTTCTCTAAATATTTATAAACTATTTATAGCACTAATAAATTATGAAGTTGTGCTACCATAAATTAAATTTCCCCCAAATCAATCAGCTTTCTAGAATCTGATACATCGGACTAACTGAATTGCTTTACGTATTTTTTTTTATGTTTATTCATTATTGAGACAGAGAGAAACAGAGCATGAGTAGGGGAGGGGCAGAGAGAGAGGGAGACACAGAATCCAAAGCAGGCTCCAGGCTCTAAGATGTCAGCACAGAGCCCGAGGCGGGGCTCAAACCCATAGACTGTGAGAACATGACCTGAGCCAAAGTTGGACGCTTAACCGATTGAGCCACCCAGGCGCCCCTGATTCACATATTGTTAGAAGGAGATTCACAATCACCTGATTATAAAGTTGATCAGTAATGTTATACCAACAGAAGTTAAAGTAATTTTAATATTACGGTTTTTTTTGTGGGTTTTTTTTTTTTGAGAGTGACAATTAGGGACAGTAAAGTCTAGATCTTTTCTGAGCTCTATTTCCCACTCTCTGCTGCATTCAGAACGTCATTAAGCCTTCATTCCTATTTTTGTATTAAGATTCTCTGTTGTTTTTTTTAAGTTTATTTATTCTGAGAGAGAGAGCAGAGCTGGGGAGGGGCAGAGGGAGAGGAGAGAAAGGATCCCACGGAGGCTCCACACTGTCGCAGGTGCACAGCCTCATGTGGGGCTTTTACTCACAAACCGTGAGATCACGACCTGAGCCGAAACCAAGAGTCAGATGCTTAACTGACTGAGCCACCCAGGCGCCCCTTTCGTTTTAAGATTCTTACATTTTATATTTTTTAATCACCAACTGAAGCTATTCTGAGTTATTTTAGGTTATTAATCATCTTTCCAGTTATGAAGGCTTATGCTTTCAGTGCCTTTCAGAGATCAATGATTTTAACTAAGTCAAATGATTCAATTCAGGGAAACTATCCTTGGCAAAGAAATGATCCCCAAACGCACAAGTTTAATTGTGTTGGTATCTCATTCTTTGAACTACTGGCTCTTTTCTGCTTTGCTTTAATTTTGCCTTTTTTTTTCCTCTTTCTCTCTTATTGGACCAGATCTACTTTCAACAGGAATATAATTCCTGAATTGGAATTATACCGGAAATTATGTCGGAAATATAGGCTGTGCCAATGTCACACCATCATGAGGACCAGCCAGTAACCCATCACCTACGCCTGCAGTTACAATTACCTGGTCACGAACTAGTCATTCATCTTGCAGAAGAGCAAAATGGAAGAGGTGTAGGGTGTGTCCAGAAAACGGTCTGCAGCTTACGCTGCTGTTTCCATCATCTGGGAGGAGCTGTCCCCTTTGAAACTTTATACCTGCATGTACTGGGACTCCTCAGCCGGTCAGAGAAAATCTCAAACCTGCACTTGATTTTTGGTGGCAGAGTGGGGCTTTTAGCTTTGAAATGTTTTACATTTGGGGGGCGTCTGGGTGCTTTAGTCAGCTGAGCGTTCAACTTCAGCTCAGGTCACGACCTTGCGGGTCTGTGAGTTCGAGTCCTGAGGCGGGCTCTGTGCTGACAGCTCAGAGCCTGGAGCCTGCTTCAGATTCTGTGTCTCCCTCTCTCTCTGCCCCCCTCCCACTTGCACTCATCTCTCTCTCTCTCGAAAATAAACATTAGGAAAAAAATTTTACATTTGGGATGTAAATGTACCGGGTGGCTCAGTCAGTTAAGTGTCTGACTTCAGCCCAGGTCATGATCTCATGGTTTGTGAATTGGAGCCCCACCTCAAAGCCTGCTTAGGATTCTCTCTCTCCCTCTCTCTCTGCCCCTCCCCCACTTGTGCACCCTCTCTCTCCCTCTCTATCTCAAAAGTGAAAAAAACAGTTTTACATTTTCTTGTATTTAAATTAATATTCAATTTATTGTGGTTGTAAGTTTTTAAAACTTAGTTTTCTTACAACTTGAATCTCAAGGGGTGCATAGGTAACTCAGTTAAGTGTCTGACTCTTGATTTTGGCTTGGGATTCTCTCTCTCTCTCTCTCTGTCTCTGCTCCTTCTGCCCCTCAAAATGAATAAATAAACAAAAAAACCCAGCCTGAATTTCAATGTACAAGTCATCTTATATTTATGCTTTTAATACTTTCTGTGATAAAATTTAAAATATTCACTTTCACTTGTTCTTTAATTAATGTTTAATTAGCATTTATTTATTTGGCCTAATTAGTTTTGAAAGTATATGCTTTGAAGATTCCCTCAACCTTTCACTCTATTTACAAGCTTAATTAATTAAAATTCCTTAAATAAAGAAAGGATCAGTATTTCTGATTTTCCCTTCTGCCTCAATATGGCTCTGCTCAATGTTGTTACTGATCCTGTCTTTATTTAAAAGTTTTTATATTTTGTTCTTCGTGGATTTTTGCATTAATTTGGATCTTTAAAAATAACCCTTTGTTTTATAGTTTTTTAAAGATTTTTTTAAGTAACCTCTGCACCCAAGCTGGGGCTCAAACTCACAACCCTTAGATCAAGAGTCACAGGCTCTAGGGGTGCTGGGGTGGCTCATCGATTAAGAATCCAACTTCAGCTGGGGTCGTGATCCCAGTTTGTGGGTTTGGGCCCCACATCGGGCTCTCTGCTGTCAGCATGGAGCCTTCTTCAGATCCTCTGTCCCTCTGTCCCCTTCTCTCTCTGCCCCTCCCCTGCTTGCACTCTCTTATCTCTCTCTCTCAAAAATAAATAAATAAATAAATAAATAAACGTTATTTTAAAAAAAAGTCACATGCTCTACAGACTGAGCCAGCCAGGCACATCTAAAAATAACTCTTTAAAAACATTTATCTGGAATACTGAGGTATTAAGTGCCTTCTCCATGTGCCTTGCCACTTCCTACTCCCTGTCCTTCCTCTCCTACTAGGTGCTAGTAATGCCCACTCCCATATGTATCCCAAATGTCTCCAGACATTGCCCAATGACCAGGGGCCGGGAGGGAATTGCCGCTGGCTGAGAAGCACTCTCTAATGGTGTTAGATATCACTTTCCTGGCTCATGCTATACCCAAGTCTCTCTCTGGAATTCTGATTCCCTCAACAGTCCCCTCTATGCCTCCCTTTCATCCAGATCAACCAGGTTTTTATCACTACAAACTGCTTTTCGATTTGGTTCCAGGATTAGAAAAGGTGGATACATTTTTCAGCTGCTGGAAGATGGTATCTGTAGAATGGACAAACCCTTTTTAATTTCTAAGAAGGAGAATTCGTGGCAGAGCCTACTAATCGCAGAAGCAGTTGAGATGAGATTGTGTGGTATCATGTCCCCAATCAAGACAAGATAGTGTCTGCACGACCCATTTCCTGACTTCCAAACACACATTTTAAAGGTTGTTTCAGAAAATGAATTTGTGTAACATTAACTTTCAACAGTCAGATATGGATTTAGTTATGTGACTTAAGTCAAACGTTCAGGTTTTCTTTCCTTCTTCTTCTTTTTTTTTAGTTTATGTATTTATTTTGAGAGAGAGAGGGAGGGAGAGTGTGAGCTAGGGAGGGGCAGAGAGAGAAGAGAGAGAATCCCAGACAGGCTCTGTGCTGTCATTGTGGAGCCCGACTCCTGGCTTGATCTCATGAATCTGTGAGATCATGACCTGAGCCGAAAACAAGTCAGATACTTAATAGACTGAGCCACCCAGGCGCCCCAAACATTCAGGTTTTCTAAGACTTAATCTTCAGATGCACATCTGTATAATGGGCACGGTGATATTTACTGCACAAAGTATTGCATATGAGAAGGTGATCTAGCTTTTAAAAACTTTTCTGGACTCATCACTAGAAAGTGTTCAAAGTCAAATGGCTCTTCTAAAAATACAAAATAAAAAAAAATGCTATGGATATTGTGGTTCTGGTCAGTACCAGAGAACTATGACATCATTGTAAAGTAATGCTTAACGTTTACCAATAGTGTGTGTGTATTGGGTAAGGGTATTCCTAAAATCAGATCACATACCACTATTCTGTTAATAATGAATGAAGAGACAGGATGGATTATAAAAAGGAAAACAAGAACAAAACAAAATAAAATCTGAATGTGTCCTTTAGAACATATATCTTGAAATCTGACCAACTCAGACACAAGCTCTTTTGATCAGAGGTGATTTTTCTTCTGTTAAAGCAGATATTTTCACTCTCGTCTGCACAATGTAGCCCTTGGATGATTTGTAGTATTGATGAGGGGAGTGGTGGGAACATTTTTCTTTAATTAAAATGTTGCATTTTCACCTGGCCATTTTAGCATCTCTGCTGACTCCTTTCATGCCCCTGGACAGGCTCCGTGGTGAACATCATGTTCATGTTTCTCCTGGATAGCAGGGACATCTAGTCTCTAGTTACAGATGTCACAGGCATGAAGGCAGCTTCACTTTTAAGTTCTCTTTTATTTAATTTTTTAAATCTTTATTTATAATTTTTGAGAGAAAGAGAGGCAGAGTGCAAGCGGGGGAGGAACAGAAAGAGAGGGAGACATAGACTCTGAAGCAGGCTCCAGGCTCCGAGCTGTCAGCACAGTTCGAGCGGGGCTTGAACCCACAAACCACGAGACCATGCTCTGAGCCCAAGGTGGACACTTAATCGACTGAGCTACCCAGGTGCCCCAAGTTCTCTCTTATTTAGAAACCTAAATAAAACCCCTTGCTTCTCTACAGTATGTGCAATGCACCCCAGCTTTCTTTCGTGTGCCTGGGAGCTGGACTTACCAAGATTGAAAATTCCTACCAGGTTTGACACATTAGATGCAGAAACTCTGCCACTTTCAATCAAGAAAAACCCCTTGCATTTGTCTCTTAAATCCTCATAGGAGAATGTCTACGGTGTGTTTAGCTGTTTGCCACTAGTAAGTTGTACATGTCTCACTGGCTCCACCTGCTGCCAGAAAGAGGAACATTACTTCATCCTTCATATTTTAGGCATTGGGACAGAGCAGTCAGTGGCGATTGCAGTCTTGTGCCTCCTTCTGGGTCTGTTTTATCAAAATCATCCTGGATTGAGGACTCAGTGAGTAGCATTTATGGCTCAGTGTTTGTTTATATTTTAAGTCCGCAACTGCTGTTATATTAATAGTACTCCAGGGGCCCCGGGGTGGCTCAGTTGGTCAAGCGTCTGACTTCGGCTCAGGTCATGATCTCGCGGTTTGTGAGTTTGAGCCCGCGTCGGGCTCTGTGCTGACGTTCAGAGCCTGCAGCCTGCGATGGATTCTGTCTCCCCCTCTCTCTGCCCCTCTCCCACTCATGTTCTGTCCCTCTCTCTCTCTCTCTCTCTCTCTCTCAAAAATAAACATTAAAAAAAAATAGTACTCCAACCTGTTTTTTCCTTTGTGACAAGGTTTTACTTAGAGCCGACTAAAAATACATATAGAACTCTTCATATTTTTTTCCTTCTTCAGATATTATTGGTATGTTGCGGTTTTGTAGGAAATCTTTCATTTTTATATGTTTCAAATTTATCAGGGTAAGGATTTACATAATCTCTTATTTTTTTCAGCTTTATTTTATAACTGCCATACAACATCATGTAAGTTTAAGGTGTACAATGTGATGATTTGCTACATTGTATATATTGCAAAATGTTTATGACAATGAGATTAGTTACATCTTTCACCTAATTACCATTTCATTATTGTTGTTGCTATGGTGGGAACATTTAAGTTCTACTCTTAGAGCAAGGATTTCAATACAGCAATAATGTATTTCAAAGTTATTGGGGCACCTGGGTGGCTCAGTTGGTTAAGCGTCCAACTTCGGCTCAAGTCATGACCTCATGGTTCGTGGGTTCGAGTCCTGCATCGGGCTCTGTGCTGACAGCTCGGAGCCTGGAGCCTGCTTCAGATTCTGTGTCTCCCTCTCTCTCTGCCCCTCCCCCACTCATGCTCTGTTTCTGTCTCAATAATAAACATTAAAAAAAAAGATTCTTAAAAAAACAAAAAAAAAACAAAGTTACAATACAGTATTGTACAACTCACCATGGTGTATGTTAGATCCCTGAACTTATTCCTCTTATGACTGAAAGTTTGTACCCTTTGACCAACATCTCCCCAATTTTCTCCCCACCCCCAGCCCCTGGCAAACACCATTTCTACTCTGTTTCTACGAGTTTGACTTTTTAGGTTCCACGCAAGAAATCATACGGTATTTGTCTTTCTCTGATTTATTTCATTTAATATAATGCCCTCAAGGTCCATCTATGTTGTTATAAATGACAAGATCTCCTCCTTTTTTATGGCTGAATATTATGACATTATACACACACATACACATACACACATCACATTTTCATTGTCCATTCATCCATCTGGAAACACGTTGTTTCCATGTCTTGGCTGTCATGAATAGCGCTGCAGTCAACATAGGGGGTGCAGATCTTTCTTGGAGATAGTAATTTTGTTTCCTTCAGATATATGCCTGTGCGAGTGCTGCATCATATAGTAGTTCTATACTCAAATTTTTGAGGAACCTTCAATACTGTTTTCCACAGTGGCTGCACCAATTTACATTCCCACCAACAGTGCATGAGGGCTCCCCTTTCTCCACATCCTCACCAACACTTGTTATGTCTTGTCTTTTTGATAGTAGTCATTCTAACAGGTGTGAGGTTCTCTTACATTTTTAGAGCTTTCGAAATAAATAGGAATGTCGTGTGCTTTCATTCCGAAAATCAGAATGTGTGCCTTATTTTTTTAAAATAATTAAGTCTCTCCAGAGTTTTATAAATTTTTTAAAAGATTTTATTTTGGGTGGTGCCTGGGTGGCTCATTTGGTTAAGCATCTGACTTCAGCTCAGGTCATGATCTCACAGTCACCTGGCTGGCTCAGGTGGTCGAGGACACTGACTCTTGATCTTGGGGCTATAAGTCTGAGCCCCATGTTGGGTGTAGAGATTACTTAAAAAAATAAAATCTTCTATTTTTTTTAAATTTTTAAATATTTATTTTTGAGAGATTGAGAGAGAGAGAGAGAGAGAGAGAGCAAATGGGAGAGGAACAGAAAGAGAGGGAGACACAGAATCCGAAGCAGGCTCCAGACTCTGAGCTGTCAGCACAGAGCCCAACGCGGAGCTGGAACCCATGAGATCATGACCTGAGCCAAAGTGGGATGCTTAACCCACGAGCCACCCAGGTGCCCCAAATTTATTTATTTATTTAATTTTTTAAATGTTTATTTATTTTTGAGAGAGAGAGAGAGAGAGAGAGAGAGAAAGAGAAAGAGAAAGAGAATGAATAGGGAAGAGTCAGAGAGAGACGAAGACGCAGAATCCGGAGCAGGCTTCAGGCTCTGAGCTGTTAGCACAGAGCCCGAAATGGGGCTTGAACTTATGAACTGTTAGATCATGACCTGAGCCAAAGTTGGAAGCTTAACCGACTAAGCCACCCAGGCACCCCCGAATTTATTTTTAATGTTTATTTATTTTTGAGAGAGAGAGAGAGAGAAAGAGAGAAAGAGAGAGGGAGAGAATGAGCCCGGGAGGGGCAGAGAGAGAGGGAGACAAAGAATACAAAGAAGGCTCTAAGCTGTCAGCACAGAGCCCGACACGGGGCTTGAACCCACAAACCATGAGATCATGACCTGAGTGAAAGTCAGACACTCAGCTGACAGAATCACCCAGGCACCTCTATTATTTTTTATTTTTTATTTTTATTTTTTTTTGACTTTCTTACTTAGTTTGTTTTTGTTTAACTTTATAGTTTATTGTCAGGTTGGTTTCCATATATATTTTTTTATTTTTTAAAGTTGTGTTTGTGATTAAAAATAAAAGACAAAATTTACCATTTACATTACTTTTAAGTGTTCAGTTCAGTGGTGTTAAGTATGTTCACATTGTTGTGACTCCAACCTATTTTTAACCCTAATATCAAAGCAGGCAACTGGAATATATTCTCCTTGCTTCCACGCCGCCTTTGCAGTGGTCCTCACCAGGTCAAAAGAATCTTTACAAAAAGGTAAGTTCATTGATTTACAGAATGATTGAGCAATTATTACACTGATATGAATCAGTGAATCCACGGATACTGAAAAATCCTCCTGTCCTAATAACAGGGAATTTGTGGGGTATTTATTTTTATTGTGGTAACAACACTGCCTTGTTTTTGTTTTTATAAAGATTTTATTTTTTTAAAGTAAATTCTACACCCAGCATGGGGCTTGAACCTACAACCCCGAGATCAAGAGTCGGACCCTCCATGGACTGAGCCAGTCAGATGCCCCTGCCTTGTTTTTAAATATACTCTCACTGGGAAGCAAAAAAATTCCAGAAATGTAATCAGATTGTGGAGATAATGCTGCCACCTTGTGGCCCCATGCAGAAGTGCAGTAAACTTGTAGGAGCACCTGGGTGGCTCAGTCCGTTGAGCGTCTGACTCTTGATCTCTACTCAGGTCTTCATCTCATGGTTTGTGGGTTCGAGCCCCTGTATCAGGCTCTGTGTTGATGGTGTGGAGCCTGCTTAGGATTCTGTCTCTCCTTCTCTCTGCCCCTCCCCCACTTGTTCTCACTGTCTCTCTCTCTCAAAATATTTATTTAAAAAGTTAAAAAAAATGTTTTTAAATCCTCTCTCCTACCACGTGACCACAGGTGATGGGGAAGCAGAGCTCTTTCCAAGAGAGGGAGTCTGACAAAGAGCGGCCACATCCAAGGAGAGTAAGCAGGTATGCAGATTGACCCACACCTCACCAGGGGTGGTAGTGACTAAAACCACCAACACAATAGTCTTCAAGGTCTTGTAATTAGAATTAATCCACTGTAAGTCCTTTAATGAGGCTGTCTTGGAGGACAGGCCTGGTGCCAGCAGCCACAGTAATTCTAGCCCTAACAGAGGATACTAAAAGCTGCTTCGGTTAAAAGCCCATCCCCGGGTCTCGGGTCTCGGGAGCAGATAGGCTGTTGTGGCGAGGCAGAGGGGAGCCACTGCCCACCCGCCCCCTGCCTCTCGGTGCCCTCTCGATGCTTTTAGTGAACTGTCCCTGGGGCTAAAGCATTTACTTTGAAAAAAATACAGTAATTCAAAGCAGACCAGAGCCACCTGAATACCACAGCTAGAAACAGTGGCATGGAACTATAGTTACCTTGTGTTGGCTTTCAGAACTGAGACCATGATTTTTTAAGAGGGGCGGCTGGGGCACTGCTAGAGGGGAAATTCTTGGACTGGCACAAGTAAAAAAAAAAGTTTCTTATTAACAAAGAACAAACATTTTATCTTAATATATGTAAATGATGCTTATGTGGCCTCATGTATTTTGGGATTGTCATGGGAGCCGTAGAGAAATAGCTGATCCTCTGTCAGGTGCATTTGTAACATGTGCTTTGTACCAGCGGCTCCCAACTTCAGAGTGCATCAGAATCGCCTAGAGGGCTTGCTAAACTGCAGATTGGTGGGTTCCACTCCCAACCCCAGAGTGCTCAGCCTGGAGTGAGGCCTGGGAATTTGCACATCTGACTGGGTCCCAAGGAACTGATGCTGCTGGTCCCAAGGAACTGATGCTTTTTGGTACTGGGACACCTTGAGAACCACTGAGTCACACCATCCAGTTCTAACCAAAAAAGATGCGCTGCAGGGGCGCCTGGGTGGCTCAGTTGGTTAAGCATCCAACTCCAGATTTCGGCGTGGGTCATGATCTCACGGTTTGTGAGCTCAAGTCCCTCATCAGGCTTTGCCCTGACAGCATGGAACCTGCTTAGGATTCTGTCTCCCTTTCTCTCTGCCCTTCCCCCTCCCCCCCTCAAAAATAAATAAATAAACTTTTTTTTTTAAAAAAAAAAGGATGTGTTCCAGAGTCAAGGAGCATTATGCATGTGTTAGTGGAGCCATGCATTTTGTATTCAGTCTAGTCTCTCCCAGTATTAAAAAAAATTTTTTTTAAGTTTATTTATTATTGAGACAGAAACAGAGCATGAGTGGGGGAGGAGCAGAGGGAGAGAGAGACAGAGAATCTGAAGCAGGCTCCAAGCTCTGAGCTGTCAGCATAGAGCCCGACGTGGGGCTCGAACCCACAAACCAAGAGATCATGACCTGAGCCGAAGTTGGACGCTTAACCCACTGAGCCCCCCAGGCGCCCCTCATCTCTCCCGTTATTAAAGCAGAGAATTTTCTCAGGAAGCTACATGAGGAAATTTCAGCAGTGAATGAGTTCTTGAAAGACTTTTTCTCCTTTCCTCATTCAGACCTTGGATTGGAGCCATTACAAAATTTTCCTTCTCCACTGGGAATAGCCCCTGGTCATCAAACTGCCGGAGTAGTTGCTCTGTAGAATGGTCTCCGGGGGCACACCTGGCTGGCTCAGTTCAGTAGAGCATGCGACTCCGGATCTCAGGGTTATGAGTTCGAGCCCATCTTGGGCATAGAGATGACTTTTAAAAAACTGATCTCAGGGGATTTGTGTTGTAGTAATTCCTCAAACAGAAGCTACCAGCATCTATCACTTTTCACCAGCTGATGTGAAAACACGTCATCAGTGTTTCTGTGTTTAAGGGGGTTGGGAGGATTGAAACAAAGGACTCTTACCAGAATTTGAGGAACTAACCAAAATGTTTAAGAAAAGATCACTACATGGCAGACTTTACAAATCCTGCATTGGATTTGTCTTTTTTAAAAGATTTTATTTTATTTTATTTTTATTTTTATTATTTTTTTAGTGAACATAACTTCAAGATTTTATTGTCTTCATAATGTAACAAAATATGAAGCTTTGACCTGGATCCCTTGGCTTTTTCTCTTCTTATCGCTCCTCCTAGTTCAAAATGCTTGCATCTCATCTCTCTCTCTCTCTCTTTTTTTTGAGACAGAGAGAATGAGCAGGGGAGGGGCAGAGAGAGAGGGAGACACAGAATCGGAAGCAGGCTCCAGGCTCCGAGCTGTCAGCACAGAGCCTGACACGGGGCTCTAATTCATGAATCCCTAGATCATGACCTGAGCTGAAGTCGGATGCTTAACCAACTGAGCCACCCAGGCACCCCACAAGATGCTTGCATCTCTTAATTGCCAGAATCCTCTTAGATGTGCAGTTGGGCTCAACACATTCAAACCTCAGCACCATCTTCTTTGTAGTTTTAGCCTTTTTCTGGAAAATCGGCTTAATTTGCCCGCCATAGCCACTCTGCTTCCTCGAATAACACCACTTTCCCCAGGCATAAAGAGAATCTTTGCCTTTCTGGTACTGTGTCACTTTGTGGGGTTGGTGCTTGACATGCTTTTTGCTGAAAGTCAGATGGGTTTTAGGAACGTTCACCATGTCTGTGAGAACGCTATTGGCATGGAAAGCTAAGATTTTAAGTAATCTCCACACCAATTGTGCGGCTTGAACCCTCAACCCTGAGATCAAGAGTCACAGGGGTGCCTGGGTGGCTCAGTCGGTTAAGCGTCTGACTTTGGCTCAGGTCATGATCTCACAGTTCATGGGTTCGAGCCCTGCATCGGGCTCTGTGCTGACATTTAGCTTAGAGCCTGGAGCCTGTCTTCGGATTCTGTGTCTCCATCTCTCTCTGATTCTCCCCTACTCACGTTGTCTCTCTCTGTCTCTCAAAAATAAATAAAAAAACATATAAAATTTTTTTTAAAAAGTCACATGCTCCACCAACTGAGGCAGCCGGGTGCCCCTAGATTTGTCTAATTCTAACAAAGTGCTATGTGTTTTTTTTTGTTTGTTTGTTTCAGAACTTTCAAACACAGGAAAACAACCATGGTCACCAGAATGTGGGGATTTGAGGCACTTGTATTTTGCTTGTATCATAAGTTCCTACAACAATGCCTGACATATGATAAGTGCTCTGAAAATATCTATTAAATAAATAATTAACCCCTAAATTTTATAAACACTGAAAATTCACGTTAGCATAGTCCCAGCTATCCTTGCATTCCATTCAATTGTTGTTGCTCCTGAAGATATGGTTCTATTGCGTTCGAGGTGCAGAGAAGCTCTCTGGGACTCCTGGTTAGGAGCAGCAGGTCACTCTCCTAAGTAGAGCCTTCTAAACCAAGCACGACTCACTTACCCTACACAGCCTATTCATGTACATAACTCCTATTGGGATGTAGTGTGGAGAAGCAGGCTTGGAAAGATGGGTATTACTAGATGGCAGGCTATCAAGTCTATTCCCTTATTATACTGTCTTTTTTAAATGTAATTTATTTTTTAAATTTACATCCAGGTTAGTTAGCATGTAGTGCAACAATGATTTCAGGAGTAGATTCCTTAAAGCCCCTTACCCATTTAGCCCATCCCCCCTCCCACATCGCCTCCAGTAACCCTCTGTTTGTTCTCCATTTTTAAGTCTCTTATGTTTTGTCTCCCTCTCTGTTTTTATATTATTTTTTGCTTCCCTTCCTTTATGTTCATCTGTTTTGTCTCTTAAAGTTCTTATCTGAGTGAAGTCATATGATATTTGTCTCTCTGTGAGTGACTAATTTCACTTAGCTTAATACCCTCTAGTTCCATCCACGTAGTTGCAAATGGCAAGATTTCATTCTTTTTGATTGTGAATAATACTTCACTCTGTGTGTGTGTGTGTGTGTGTGTGTGTGTATGACATCTTCTTTATCCATTCATCCGTCGATGGACATTTGGGCTCTTTCCATATTTTGGCTATTATTGATAGTGCTGCTGCTATAAACATTGGGGTGCATGTGCCCCTTCAAAATAGCACACCTGTATCCCTTGGATAAATACCTAGTAGTGCAATTGCTAGGTTGTAGGGTAGTTCTATTTTTAATTTTTTGAGGAAACTCCAGACTGTTTTCCAGAGTGGCTGCACCAGTTTGCATTCCCACCAGTGCAAAAGTTCCCCTTTCTCTGCATCCTCGCCAACGTCTGTTGTCCCTGAGTTGTTAATTTTAGCCATTCTGATAGGTATGAACTGGTATCTCATTGTGGTTTTGATTTGTATTTCCCTGATGATGTGTGGTGTTGTGCAGTTTTTCATGTGTCTGTTGGCCATCTGGATGTCTTCTTTGGAGAAGTGTCTATTCATGTCTTTTGCCCATTTCTTCACTGGATTATTTGTTTTTTTGGATTTATATTATCTTTTCTACTAAAAAAGACAAAGCAAGGGAAAAATACTGAAAAACCTCTATGTCTACCCACTAACCTGATACACTTATTAGATTGGTATTGAGCAGATTAATTTTCCAGATCAATGTGTTTCTGAGAAAGTTCAGAAAATTGGGTATTAGCATTTTGACAAGATTTTCCTTTGATTAGAAAAGATTCAGAGACACCTATTCTCTATATTGCTGATCAGTGTTTTAAAACTTGTTTATATATTGCTCCTTTTTCTTTCTTTCTTTCTTTTTTTTTTTTTTTTGAGAGAGAGAGAGAGAGAGAGAGAGAGAGCGTGCACTCGAGCAGGGGAGAGAGGCAGAGCGGGAGAGAGAGAGACAATCTTAAGCAGGTTTTGCAGTGAGCAGAGCTTGTATCCTATAACCCTAGAATCATGACCTGAGCTGAAATCAATAGTCAGATGCTCAAGGGACACCTGGGTGGCTCAGTCGGTTGAGTGCCTGACTTTGGCTCAGGTCATGGTCTCACAGTTTGTGGGTTCAAGCCCCACGTCAGGCTCTGTGCTGACAGCTTGGAGCCTGGAGCCTGCTTCAGATTCTGTGTCTCCCTCTCTCTCTGCCCCTCCCCTGCTCGTGCTCTGTCTTTGTCTCAAGAATAAAAAAACATTAAGAAAAAAAGAGTCAGATGCTCAACTAACTGAACTACTCAGGCGCCCCTGTTTATTTATTGCTTCTAAGACTCTCACTAGACCTTCTATTTCACATGCAGATAGTTGTTATCTTTGAATATCTGCATAGATGGACACAGAAATGCTATGCTTCATGAATCTTAGCGTCCTAGAGCTGAACCCTGGAAGGGAGCCACCCCCAAATTCAGGATGGTGCCTGATCCTCCTCAAACTCATTCCATCCTTAGTTCCTTGTCACCTCATGTCTTCCAGACCATAGGATCCTCCTAGTCTCTCTTACTTCATTAACTGATCTGGATCCCATAATTGTACATCTGAACCTTTTACTTGCAGCATTATTTATCGTGCATCTCAGTCTTTCCATCCCACTTGTCTAGCAAGCCTCACACTGTTCAGTTTAGAACTGATAGAGTCATGTCACACTAAAGAATTATTTTACTATCAGTTCATGACTTTCAACTTCATCTAGATTCTCACTCCTTCTAGTCCCACAGTGTCCACCATGATAGCTACTAGTCACATATTGCTACTGGGTACTTGAAATATGCTTACTCAAATTAAGATATACTGGGGGCACCTGGGTCAGTCAGTTAAGCATCCAACTTCGGCTCAGGTCATATCACGGTTTGTGAGTTCGAGCCCTGCACTGGGATCTGTGCTGACAGCTCAGAGCCTGGAGCCTGCTTCAGATTCTGTGCCTCCCTCTCTCTCTTGTCCCTCCCCCATTCACACTCTGTCTCTGTGTCTGTCTCTCTCACTCAAAAAACAAACATTAAAAATTTAAAACAAAAACAAACCAATTCAGACATTCTATAAGGACTTCTGGCCAAGATGGAGTAACAGGGACCAAATTTATTCTCTGACCTGAAACAATGAAAAAACAGCACAAGATATATGGAAAAACAGTTTTCAACACACTGGATATCAGGCAGTGAAGGGCAGTGATTCCTGCCACATGGAAATCAAATGAGGTGAGCCTTGCAATTGTCCCAAACCACAGAACAAAGAGAAACCAGCAGAGCCCAGAAGTTTCTCTGAGATGGGGAATGCTGTTGGGAGTCCCAGGAGGCCAGGTATAGAATCTGGAGGACAGAAGGCAGGAGCAGAGGGAGGTACACAAAGAGAAAGAGTTCTCGAAATCTGCGGAGGGTCCCCCTTCAGTCTTCAAGTGTGTGATCAGGGCGCGTGTGTGAGGAAACTACCAAACCCCAGAGAATGGGCTAGCCTAGCTAATGTACATGGAACAGTACACAGTGCTCACACACAAAGCCAGGAATTGTGCCTGTGTCCATGAGCCGGAATGAAAAACCACGTAACCCATGGCTATTAGGTAGAATACTTGGAAGGGCTTTGTCCCGGTTGTGGGGAAGAACCAGCCCGAGACGAAAAGCTGCTTTGATCCTACCCAAAAAGGCCTAAAGGATTCTTTTCTTTTTTTTTTTTTAATGTTTATTTTTGAGAGAGAGAGAGAGAGAGAGAGAGAGCATGAGCAGGGGAGGAATAGAGAGAGAGGGAGTCACAGAATCAGAAGCAGGTTCCAGGCTCTGAGCTGACAGCACAGAGCCCGATGTGGGGCTTGAACTCACAAACTGTGAGATCATGACATGGGCCGAAGTCGGACGCTTAACCGACTGAGCCACCCAGGTGCCCCAGGATTAATTTTTTTCAAATAACTTACCTGGATCCTAGAAAAAATCTCGAAAATATTTTCAAGAATACAAAAATATTTCTCACTCAACAAAGCAAAATTCACAATATCTGGCATTCAACCAAAAATTACCAAATATGCAAAGAAGAAGGAAAAAGGGGGCCATAATGAGGAGAAAAATCAATCACAACCAACCCACAATGACACTGATGATATCTTAGTAGACAAAGACTTTAAAATAATTATCATAATTCCATATTCTTACATTCCATGTGTGAGAAGCTAGCAAAAAGATTGAGCATGTTAAGTAGAGGCACGGAAGTTATAGAGATGAAAACTATAATGTCTGGATGAAAACTATAATGTCTGGAATGAAGAACACACGAGGAGTTAAAAGCAGATTAGGAGCATGTGGGTGGCTCAGTCAGTTAAGCATCTGACTCTTGACTTCAATTTTGACTCAGGTTCATGATCTCATGGTTCATGAGACCGAGCCCCACATTGGGCTCTGTGCTAACATCCCTGCTTGGGATTCTGTCTCTCCCTCTCTCTCTACCCCTCCCTCCCTTTCTCTCTCACTCAAATAAATGAATAAATAAGCTTTAAAAAAATTATACATTGCAGAAGAAATGATTCATGAACTCAAAGACATAGCAATAGAAACTATCCCAAATGAAACACCAAAATGTGCTAAGTATAAAATAGCATCAAATGTCAAAGACTCAGTCCAAAAAATGCATACAAAATCACTGATTAATAATACGTATATTGATTATTTATAATGATAATATTTTGGATTTATTGGGTATTCATATTGTATATTAATTTTTAGAATCAATTCCCTTTTTTAATACGCCTACAAAAAATTTAAATGATATATGTAGCTCACATCATAGTTCTATTAGACACTGTCAGTCCCTTAATTATCCTTTTTCTATTTGGAGTCAAACAGCCTTGGTTCCCTCTACACATGGGCTAGCTGTGCGAACTTAGGCAAGCAACTTGTCTCACAACCTCAAATGTATAATGGGATAACGAGTTTCTACTGCACAGGGCTGTTGTGATGGGTAAATGTCAGAATGTGTATATAGCACTCAGCATAGGGCTTGCTCCTAGTAATGTTGTATAAATATTAGCAAGGATTATTACTGTGATTATCCACTAATTCTAATGTCAGCCATAGAATTCTGTCTCCCTCACTCTCAGCAGATGACCTTTCTTCCACTTTACTGAAGAACGGGCCATTGCATGATTCCACGTAATGTATTTTTTTCTTGTTAATAAAGTCATCTCTGCTCCCGTGTATTCCATCTTCTTCTCTCAGATCTCCAGGCTGAGACTCTCTACCTTTTTGCCTTCCCCTTTGCGGCCAAGCATTCACCACAGCTCTGATATTCCTCTTCCCCATGCTCCAAAGACTTGTAAACAAATTCCTGGGTCACCTAGGTGGCTCAGTTGGTTGAGTGATTGACTCTTGATTTTGGCTCAGGTCATGATCCCAGGATGGTGGGATCGAGTCCTGCTTTGGGCTCCCCACGGATAGTGGAGCCTGCTTGAGATTCTTTCTTTGCCCCTCTCCCCTGCTCATGCCCTCTCTTTCTAAAGTAAAAATAAATAGATAAAATAAAATAACAAAGACTTGTGAATTCCTTTTTCTTTTCTTTTCTTTTCTTTTTTAATTTTGTTTAATGTTTATTCATTTTTGAGAGACAGAGGGAGACAGAGTATGAGTAGGGGAGGGGCACAAAGAGAGGGAGACACAGGCTCTGCGCTGACAGGCTGACAGCAGTGAGCCTGATGTGGAACTCAAAGCCGTGAATGGTGAGATCATGACCTGAGCTGAAGTCGGAGTCTTAACCAACTGAGCCACCCAGGCACCGTGAGTTCCTTTTTTCTAGTAACGCGCTCCAGTACCTTCTATCAGAACAACACCTGCAACCAAAATCCAAAACTTGGTAAATACCTTGCATCTTCCTATCATCCATAATTCTCAAAAGTAGTATTTATTTTTGTTGCTTCAATTTTCCTACAACTTCATAGAAACTGCTCAACTTCACATCACCAATGGTTATCATCACACCATGAAATCCCACGGATACTTTTTAGTCCTTATCTTAAAGGATCTTTCTGTCAACTGTGATGCTATTGACCAGGAGTCATCTGAGCTCAATGCCAAGGAGGCACATCCTCAGCCCACTGTGGTAGGGTATAGGTGAGGTATTAATGGAGGCATCATTTATTTCCCTTTTGAACCACTTCTTCACTTCATGAGTACCCCCCTTATAGTGCAGTCATGGCAAAACCGGAGAATTCAAATGTTTGGATTCCTGTCTTTCGTTACTGCACAGCCCTAGTAAGATGGAAGAGGTTTGAAAAAAGTACAGAAGCAGAACAGGCTTAATCCTATCCCTTTCCCACACCAGATGACACTGAGATGCGGAGGAAGGACATGGCATAGGAAGATAGAGATTTTTATGTGAGTTTGAGGTACTTTATGGCCTGCCCCCTGTCTGAGGCTAGATCCAACTGTGGCAGTAGAAAAGAATGTTTTTGTTTGTTTGTTTGTTTTGGAGATCTGAGACTAAAGAGGAACCATGCTTGTTTTTTTTAAATTTTTGTTTAAAAAAATTTTTTTTTAATGTTTATTTACTCTTGAAAGACAGAGCCCAAGAGGGAGAGGGGCACAGAGAGAGGGAAACACAGAATCTGAAGCAGGCTCCAGGCTCTGAGCTGTCAGCACAGAGCCCAATGTGGACCTCGAACTCACAAACCGTGAGATCATGACCTGAGCCGAAGTCGGATGCTTAACTGACTGAACTACCCAGGTGCCCCCAAACCATGCCTGTTTTCAAAGAGAGTTCCCAGGATATGGCAGGTCTCATAGAGAATTCCTTCATGGAATCACTGCCATTTCTGGTAATTTGAACCAAGCTGTAGCAGCATCTAGATATACGAAGACTGGACATACCCCTCTGGGCTTGTCTGTGGCCTGGAGTGGCCAGAATGACATTTAAAAGTTCTGGTGTGGGGCACCTGGGTGGCTCAGTGGGTTGAGTGTCCAACTTCGAGACTTCATTCAGCTCATGTCATGATCTCACGGTTCGTGAGTTCGAGCCCTGCGTCGGGCTCTATGATAAACACTTGCTCAGAGCCTGGAGCCTGCTTCAGATTCTGTGTGTCCCTCTCTCTGTGCCCCTCCCCTGTTCATGATCTGTCTCTCTCTGTCTCTCAAAAATAAAATAAATGTTAAAAAATTAAAAAGAAAAGAAGAAGAAGAAGAAGAAGAAGAAGAAGGAGAAGAAGAAGAAGGAGAAACATGGTTGGTCCCAGCAGGAGATAAATGAGCACATGGCCATATCTCAGCAGAATGTCAGGGTGGAGTGGAACCCACCCAGAGACAAAATAGTATGAGTTAAACCCGGAACTGTCATGGGATCAGAACTAATTCAAGTTCAAGAAGGACACACACCTCTACATGAACATCGTGGAATTCCCAATAGCTCCTAACACTAATGGAAATGGAAGAGGACAAAATGCAAACCTTGATTTACTTGGACACGACTAGATTCACTTTGCTCTGTCAGATGGAATGGTTTCTCAAATAAGAAATTAAAATCTGTTACAGAAAGAAAAATCACAAAGTTATATTGTTGGGCTTCAGATGTTTTGGCTCATGAAATTAGTCTTTATAAAATTGCTGTTATAAGGCTTACATTCTAGTAATATAATGCTTACAATTTTCCTTAAACCATCCCGGCATAAACAGAGTGATACATTGTATGTCCTAGTTTGTTTAAACTTTAGGGGTAGTTAGCTGCCTTAATTCAGTATCCATACCTTAGTGACAAACATGTTTATGTAAGAAAAGCCACACTCTAGGGACATCTATGAAAAAAATGCTTCTGGTATCCTTATCTTGATCAAAACCCGAGACTTTGTGAATCTGCAGAGTGAATATGACAAGTTGTTTTTTATTGGTGACATTAGAGACTTGTTAGAAATGGACTCAGTTGAAAATATTTAAGATATGTGCATTGGTAAAAATATTTTAGAGACTTCTCCTTTTTTGCATGAAGAAGGAGTAAGAATTCTGCAAGAGGAGCGCCTGGTGGCTGAGGCAGTTAAGCATCCAACTTCAGCTCAGGTCATGATCCTGCAGTTCATGGGTTCAAGACCCACATCGGGCTCTGTGCTGACAGATTGGAGCCTGGAGCCTGCTTCAGATTCTGTGTCTCCCTCTCTTTCTCTGCCCCTCCACTGCACGCACTCATACTCTCTCTCTCTCTGAAAAATAAGCTTAAAAAAAAAAAAAAAGAAGAATTCTATAAGGCCTGAACCTTTGTCATCATACATGGCTTGAATACTAACTAGCTTTTCCTGTTTGACAGAATCTGTAGTTGCCTCTGGAATGTTGTCATATCTGCCTGGCATGAACCTTTCATAAGAGGTATTAATTCAGGGGCCTAAAAAGACAGAAAGCCGAAATTCCACTGGGTCTATAGAACAGTTTGTATGAAATGTTTTGTGTATCCTTGTTAATGAATAAATGCCGAATGTCTGAATGTACCTCAGTATTGGTCTGAAGCAGACTTTCCTTATAACCTGGTAGTGAGAACCTGGAGAAAACTGGCGAACTTTCTCGGGGCTTCTTTTATATATCTATTTCATCATTATTGTCTCCTGGAATATGGATTAATCATAAACCTTGGCTGGTGACAATGAGAGCCATGCCCTTTTTATTCTACTAATGGCCTGCCTTTATTTATTTATAATCAGATATGTCATTAGTTTTAATAATTAAATGAGCACTCATGAAACCAGTGTTCAAAACAAATGCCAGGACCTTGACAATAATCTACATGTCTCCCAGGTTTCTCAACAGCAGCATTAGTGACATCTTGAGCGGGAAAATTCTTTGTTGAGGGGCTGTCCTGTGCACCACAGAACGTTTACCAGCATCCAACAGATGCTGGCTGTACCCCTCACTTTCAGTCGTGACAAGCAAAAATGTCTCCAGACATTACTACATTGGGAGATAAACTTGTCCCAGGATGAAAACCAAGATTTATTCTTACTGTCTCCTCCCCCATGTTAGTTCTCTATTGCTGCTACAACAAATCACCACAAACTTAGTGGCTTGAAACGCCATGAATTTACTATCTTGCAGTTCATTCTATAGGTCAAAGTATATACAGATCTCACTGGCTAAAATCAAAGTACTGACAGGCCTAAAAGCTCTAGGGAAGAATCCGTTTCCTTGTCTTCTCCAACCAGTAACAGTTACTGGCATTCCTTGGCTCATGGGCCCCCTTCCTATGTCTTCAAACAAGCAACTACTGTGGGTTGAGTCCTTCTTACATCTCCTTCTAGCAAACTCCTCTTTTCTGCTTCCCTCTTCCACGTCTAAATACCCTTCTGATTATATTGGGCCACCCAGATAATCCAGGATAATTTTAAAACAGCTGATTAGTGGGGCGCCTGGGTGTCTCAGTCAGTTAGGCGTCTGCCTTCAGCTCAGGTCATGATCTCATGTTCATGAGTTCGAGCCCCAGATCAGGCTCTCTGCTGACAGCTCAGAGCCTGTTTCGCATCCTCTGTCCCCGTCTCTCTCTCTGCCCCTGCCCCATTCACAGTCTCTCTCCCTTAAAAATAAATAAATAAACCCGGGATGCGTGGGTGGCTCAGTCAGTAAGCATCCGACTTCAGGTCAGGTCATGATCTCACGGTTTGTGGGTTTGGGCCCAGTGCTGGGCTCTGTGCTGACAGCTCAGAGTCTGGAGCCTGCTTCAGATTCTCCATCTCCCTGTCTCTCTCTGCCCTTCTCCCACTTGTACTCTGTCTTTCAAAAATGAATAAACATTAAAAAAATTAAAAATAAACTTAAAAAAAATAAGTTTTGGTAAGGGTTTTTGGTAAGGGTGCCTGGGTGGCTCTGTGGGTTAAGCATCTGACTCTTGAGTTTGGCTCAAGTTGGGATCTTGCGGTTTGTGAGATTAAGCCCCACATCGAGCTCTGTGCTGACAGTGCAGAGCCTGCTTGGGAATCTTTCTCTCTAGATTTCTAGGTTAGTTACACTTCTATACACCTTGAATTATAACATTTCCATCATCCTAGGCTTATTGCTGGTAAGGAAAACTTGATGAGACCATGACCTTGTATTGGCCTGAATACTAACCTAAGGAGAGAAGGACCATTCTTCCTAATTACACTCTAGGGGTGATGGAGTATTCTCTCCAGTAGGGGACATATGGCCCTGTTCTCACCCCTGGATTTCTATCCCTTTGCCCCACCACTGGAGGACCCCATACTCTAGTGCAGAATAGTCTTGGAAGGACACCTTTTAATAAGTTCTTCAGACGTTTTGAATTATTGTCAGGACAGTGACTCACCAGGACCCCTCCTGGCCCTAAACTTTTTTTTCTCTAGGCCATTCACAATGTGCTCTACCCATCTGCAGCAGCAATATAACACGGAGCAGACCCAAAGTAGACCTATTGAATCAAAACCTATATATTAGCAAGATCGTCAGTTTGTGTGCACATTAAAACTTGAGAACCACTACTATCAAGCCTTTAAGAAGCAGGCATTTGGCTTACGTAAAACGTGCTGTGGAGGTTTTCAAATTGGAGCCCAGAGGAACTCATAAATCAAAGTTAGATCAGAATTCTGCTATGAGGCCAGGGCCACCACCTCTGTTCTTACGGTTGAACAGGAAAACAAAGCTCAATTTTCCCAGGTTGTCACATTGGGCTCAGGTTGTAGGGAAGTCAGACTCAGCACTCTTTTTTTTTTTTTTAATATTTATTTATTTTCCAGAGAGAGAGAGAGAGAGAGAGAGAGAGCAAGCGTACACAGGGGAGACAGGAGACAGGAACCGAAGCGGGGTCTGCGCTGAAGAGCAGGGAGCCCGATGGGGCTCGAACTCACGAACCGTGAGATCATGACCTGGGCCAAAGGCAGCTGTTTAACGAACTGAGTCACCCAGTCGCCCCCTTTAAATTTTTGAAATCATACTCTTTTCCCCAAATGAGTCAATAAATCAGTACATAAACATGGTAAGTCCTATTCCTCTGCTTTTTTATTTAGGAGATTTCTATTTCTCTGCTACCATAAACTCACAGTAAATATGTAAATGCAACTCTGGAGTATATAAGAGCTCAACAGTGTATCAATACCCATCAGTGTTCCCATCCCTTTCTCTCTTCCTTCCTCAACATAAACATGCTTTTTTTTCTGCCCTTATCTTTCCTAAATTTAATCCGTCATGATTATTCACTTTCTAATCATACCATAAAATGTGTAAAAATAGAGTATGGGAAGTGCTAAGCTTCATTTCCGCAGGGAATATGAAGGAGTAAAAAATCCTGGACTTAAGGACACTGAAAAATATAATAATTACTGACATGTGATTCTTTGCGTTAGGGAGCTACCCTCTGCATTGCAGATGTTTCGCAGCAACTCCAACCTTTACCCACTAGATGTCAGTAGCACTCCGTTCGTTGGTGACGTCCAATAAAATGCCTCCTAACACTCCAGACGCTGCCAAATGGGTGGGGGGAGGGGATGCCCCCAGTTGAGAACTACTTACTGTGTTTATCATGGGGCTGAGCTTTAGTGTGCGCTGCTCTCAACATCATACTGATTCTGCCTTCTCAGTTTGAGAGATTTGGGGAGTAAAAAGAGCTTAAAGATTATAAGAGAGTCCGAGGGATTGAGGTATGTGAACTACATCCAAGGTTTTCCCTAGAATCGCTTCTCCTTTCTTGAGAAGGGAATACAGATGGGAAACCTCAGGTAGGAAGGGCTTTACAGATGCTGGCAGACTCAAGGGCAGCAGTTCCCAAATTTGGTCACATGTTAGAATCAGCTGGGGGGATGGGGTTCCTGGGTGGCTCAATAGGTTAAGCTTCTGACTTCAGCTCAGGTCAGGGTCTTGTGGTTCAGGAGTTTGAGCCCCAACTTAGGCTCTGTGCTGACAGCTCAGAGCCTGGAGCCTGCTTCGGATTCTGTGTCTCCGTCTCTCTCTGCCCTTCCCTGGCTCCTGCTCTGGGGGAAATTTTTATTTACTTATTTACTATTTATTTATTCTCCTCTGCCTCAACCCTGCCCTGGAAAACTGAGATTTCATCGGTCTGGAGATGGGCCCAGAAGAGGTATTGTTCAAAAGCCCCTTGGGTGAGTCTAATTGCAACCTCAGTTGAAAACACTGATCTAGGAGTGGGATGGAACCCTGGCAGCAAACAATGATTATGCTTCACATACTTCTTGCAGGGATAAAACTTGCTTGGGCAAAGAATGAGTTTCAGAAAAAAAAGTTTTTTTCCAGCAGCTTCAAGTATCTGAAACATGGATGCATCTTGTTTGAATACAAACAATTTGGATTTCTTTCTAAGTATTTGTGTGGGAAATCTTCAACTTTTTTTTTTTTTAGTTGTACATCTGCAATTTTATTTCTTTGGGGTTGGTGTTGAAGGGAAACAGATGTTTGGGCTGAGAAATAACCTTTTTTTGCTGAAATTAGATCCTGAAGGTTTTAAAAAGGCAGCAGAAGGGCAAGATAGGTAGTTGGTAAACTGAGGCCTAAAGTTGCAACTCCGTTTCCATGTCTGCCACCACGTCCCAAACCAAATTCCTGTCCCAAACCAAATTACAGTAGGGAAGGGAACTATTCTCTTTATTTTGCTTGTTGGTGATCTACATGGGAGATGGGGATGCCACTATAAGTTCCCAAGAATGAGAGGAATAAGTCCAGTCATCCTACTGTCTGTCTGAGGACCCTTTCAAAGGGTAGAAGGTAGCTATATGGACTCGATTTGTCTCCGGACCTCTTCCAGAGCTTTTCTGCCCAGCTGTTCCTGACAAACAATGACAAGTTAACCTAAGACCAAGGCCACACCCACAGCAGACCCTTCAAATTTCCAGAAATAAGTGATGTTCCATCAGAGCAGAGCAGCAGCTTTTCAATTCATTCCTCTTCCATGAGCTGCATGGATATTCTCCATATACCCTGTGGAACCACACTTGGGGTGGGGGTGGGGGGAGGTTAGCCTGGAAATTAAAGCATGGAGCCCATTCTTCTGCCACCACCAACTCTCGCACCAGCCAGCATGGCAAATTGGAAGTGCTCACTGACAGCTTCTCCTGCCACACAGGAGAGGTTTAAGGTGCAAGCGCCACTGCCACCGAGAAACCTGCCCTGAGGGGAGGCCATGCCTCCCTTCGCCCCCATGGCTTGGAGGGCTTGTCTGACCCGTCAGGACCAGAGGGACCTTCTGGACTGGCCTCCCAGTCTCAGTCCAGTGCTTACTCTGCAGCCAGAGGGAGGTTCCAGGTCGGGGCTGAGAAATGCTGGCAGTGCCTATCAGGGCAAAGACTTTATCGGGCCATCCCCTTGGCAATGCCAAGAAAAGCCAACACGCATTTGTTGGAGTGGGCTGTGGACTCACTTCCTTAGACCCTCACGGTCCTTGGGAAAGGTTGCGGGCCATATTGTCTCCAGGTCCCTGCCGGAGATTTCTTGCCCTGCGGAGGATGCCTGGCCCAATCTTCAAAATTTAACAAAGATTGAAATCAGTTTCCAAATTGGATTTCGGGTGGCTTAAGATATGTATTTACAATAAACCAGTTTAAGTAGAAAGAGAATGTTCTACCTTGAAAAAGAGAAAAGAGCTAACACACTAAATGCTGGCTCAATCTCTAGTAACTATTCTTAAACATTAAATTCAGCACCAATCTTCCCTGTCTGCAGGGAAAAAAAGAGAAACTGGCTTATTCATTAGGTTGTTTCATAACAGAACATAATAGTTCCTCAAGAAAATTAAAATTTTTTCTGGTAGCAAATTAAAACAGTTAGTTATTAAGAAATGTAATTTTATCATACTGCTATCTCCTATTGTTTTCTTTGACAAATCCATACTGTTAATTTACCTACTTTTTAAAATGTTAAAAGCCTTGAGAGGTATAGCATCACGTGGATTCCGTGTCCCATGGCCTTTGTAGGAATTAGGCATGACCCCTTGCCGCTGTTTCTTTGGGCACCAGTTACCTTTCCCAAATTATTCTGGTGTTGTTTGCTTTGCCACCAGGAGTCACTGTGTTCTCTACTTTGCACATATAAGCCTGTCTCATCTAGACAGAATTCAGCTTCATCTTGAACAAAAATACATTTCTTTGGTTTTTTTGCTTTTTGCCTTTAAGAAGAGCTGTGTGAGCCCTCTGGTTTCAGAGACACTACTTATAACCAGCAAAAATTGGCCTTAGCCCACAGCCTTCCAGACATTTGTTTTAGAAGTCCTGTCACCAGTAGGCCTCCATGGCCTGTAAATGGTGGAAGAGCCTTATATTATCTTTTTATTTTTCAGAGAAAGAGTGTGGAGAAGGGTAGGGGAAGAGGGGGAGAGGGAGGGAGAAAGGGAGAGGGAGAGAGGGGGAGAGAGAGAGAGAGAGAGAGAGAGAGAGAGAGAGAGAGAGAGAGAGAGAATCTCAAGCAGGCTCCATATGAGGCTCAATCCCACAACCCTGGGACCAGGGCCTGAGCCCTGAGCATCAAGAGTCAGATGCTTAACTAATTGAGCCACCCAGACAGCCCCAGAACATGGGATTCTTGATCTTGGGATCATGACTTTGAGCCCCAGATTGGGTACAGAGATTACCTAAATAAAACTTCAAAAAAGTGGAATAAATACTGAAGAAAAGGAAAACATTCCAGAATTCACCTTCCTGAGCACAGAATCCTATTCTGAAGCCCAGGTAACTCCTTTGGATACCTGCCAAATATAGAGCCTAATAGTTGCTTCTCAAATCAGTTTTGTCTTCCTTAGTAATAGACTCTAATTTTTAGCTGGACATATTACTGCTCAGCTAAATACATACATTTCCAGACCACTTGTATGATCAGATATGGCCACAGGATTAAGTGCTAGCCAAAGATGGAAAAGCAGATGAGGAGTCTGAGTATGAGGAGTCCCAAAAGGGTCCTTAAAAAGAATGGATTGATGGATGGATTAATGGATAAATTATGGTCTATACTGCTACAACATGGATGAGGTAGAAAACATTATGCTGAATGATATAAGCCAGATGCAAAAAGACAAATATTGTATGATTACACTTATGTGAAGTAGGTAGAATATGGTGATTTCTGCACAGCAGTGTTAATTTTATGGCAGTGAACTGTGTAAAAATGGTTAAAATGGTAAATGTTATGGTATTTTGACCACAGTAATAAACAAGGAGTGGGGTGGATTTTTGACTAAGGTATGGAGTTCAATGGAGGAAAGATAGCCTTTTCAATGAATCCTGCTAGAGCAATTGGCTTTCTACTGAATAAAAAATGAACCTCTACCTAAGTTTCAGACCTTATACAAAAATTAACTGAAAATGAATCATGGGCTTACATTAAAAACGGAAAACTAGGGGCACCTGTGTGGCTCAGTCTGTTAAGCACCCAACTTCAATCAGATCATGATCTTATGGTTCGTGAGTTCGAGCAACAAGTCGGGCTCTGTGCTGATAGCTCGGAGCTTGGAGCCTGCTTCAAATTCTGTCTCCCTTGCTCTCTGCCCTTCACCCACTCATGCTGTGTCGCTGTCTCTCTCTCTCTCTCAAAAATAAACATTTAAAAAATTAAACAGAAAACTAAACATAAGAAAAATCTTCAGGCTCTAGAGCTAGGCAAAGAGTTCTTAAGAGTTGACACTAAAAGCATTATCCATAAAAGGAAAAGTCCGTAAACTGCATTTCGTTAAAATTAAGAACTATTACTCCATGAAAAACCTTGTTAGGGGAATAAAAAAAACAAAATAGAGTAGGGAAAAATACTTGCAAGCCACATATTTTCTTTTCTTTTTTAATGTTTATTTTTGAGAGAGATGGGGTAGAGAGGGAGACACAGAATCCGAAGCAGGCTCCAGGCTCAGAGCTGTCAGCACAGAGCTTGACACGGGCCTCAAAACCACAAACTGTGAGATCATGACCTGAGCTGAAATTTATGCTTAACCGACTGAGCCACCCAGGTGCCTCCCACATATTTTCAATGTAGATGAAACAGGCCTTTACTGGAAGATGCCATCGGGGACTTTCGTAGCTGGAGGGAAGTCATGCTTCAAAGGACAGGCTAATGCAACTGGTGACAAAGTTGAAGCCTGAAAATCCTAGGATCATCAAGAACTGTTAAATCTACTCTGACTGCTCTATGAATTAAACAGCAAAGCCTGGATGACAGCACATCTGTTTACATTGTTTACTGAATATTTTAAGCCCACTGTTGAGACCTACTGCTCAGAAGAAAAGATTTGTTCCAAAAGAGGACTGCTCACTGACAACGTACCTGGTCAAACCAAGAGCTTTGATGGAGATGCCCAACGAGATTTGTGCTGTTTTTATGCCTGCTAACACGACATCCATTCTGCAACTCATGGAGCAAGGAGTGTAATTTCAACTTTTAATTCTTATTTTGGGGTTTTTAAGTCTTATTAAGAAAGATCTTTTGTAAAGCTATATAGCTGCCAATGGTTGTAACTTCTGATAATTCTGGGCAAGGTGCATTGAAAACCTTCTGAAAAGGATTTGCTATCCTAGATGCCACTAAGAATATCTATTATTCAAGGTAAGAGGTGAAAATCTCAACATTAACAGAAGTTTGGAAGAAGTGGATTCCAACCCTCATGAAGGACTTTTAGGAGTTCAAGACTTCAGTAGAGAAAGTCACTGTAGATGTGGTTGAAATAGCAAGAGAATGAGAATTAGACGGGGAGCCTGAAGATGTGACTGAATTGCCACAATCTCATGATAAAATTTGAGTGGATGAAGAGTTTCTTCTTATAGAAGAGCAAAGAAAGTGGTTTATTGACATGGCAATCCAATGGCTGGTGAAGATGCCATGAAGACTGTTGAAATGACAACAAAGGATTTAGAATTTTACATTATCTTGGGGCGCCTGGATGGTTCAGTCGGTTAAGTGTCCGACTTCAACTCCGGTCATGATCTCATGAGTCATGAGTTCGGGCCCCGCATTGGGCTCTCTGCTGTCCGCACAGAACGTGCTTCAGATCCTGTCCCCCTCTCTCTCTCTGCTCCTTCCCAGCTCATGCTCTCTCTCAAAAACAAACATTAAAAAAATCAGATTACATAATCTTAGCCGATAAAGCAGCAGCAGCGTTTGAGAGGATTGACTCCAGTTTTGAAAGAAATTCTACTGTAGATAAAATATCAAACAGCATTGATGCATGCTACACAGAAATTGTTCTTGAAAGGAAGAGAAAATCAATGCAGCAAAAACAGGAATTGTTGTCTTAAGAGACTGCCCCCCAGCCTTCAGCAACCACCACCCTCACTAGTCAGCAGTCATCAACATGGCAGCTAGACCCTCCCCCAGTAAAGACGCAGGTTAGTATTTTATAGCAATCAAGTATTAAGGCATCTATATTTTCTAGACATAATGGTTTTGCACATTTAATAAACTACAGTATAGTATAAACCTAACTTTAATGGGCACTGGGAAACCAAAAACTTCATGACTCCCTTTGTTGTGACATTTGCTTTATTGCAATGGTCCAGAATAGAACCCACATTATCTCTGAGGTATGCCTGTAAGAAGATAGAAAGTGGAATAACAAAGAAAACTATGTAAATTAAAATTTATAGAATTGGAAAAAATTATATACATTGGAAATATTTAAAAAGGAGGCTAGAAAAATAGAAGATAAGCGAAGGCAATCCAAACTATACCAAACTAGACTCCCCAGAGAAAACAAAAATAATGGAACAGAACAATTCTGCAAGAATACTAAATGAAACTGAAAAGTACACACCATATTCAAGAGGAAATGATCCAGAATAGTCAGAACAGAGAGCTATTTGAAGAGATATCTTCAAAGATAAAAGGCCCTTTTAAAGTCAGGCAAAAAGACACTTAAGGGGTTAGAGAGGAGGGTGCAGAGGAGCAAGCTGGCCTCAGTTCTCATTAACGTTCAGCAATGTTAGTTGCAGAACAGTAGAACAATATTTTAGATATTTATGAGAAAGCGCCAAGAAGGGGACGGACAGAGAGAGGGGGACAGAGGATGCAAAGCCAGCTCTGTGCTAACAGCAGCGAACCCCATGAGGGGCTCAAACTCACAAACCATGAAATCATGACCTGAACCAAAGTCAGACGCTAAAACTGACTGAGCCACCCAGGCGCCCAGAACAACACTTTTAATATCCTTGAGCCAAAGGAGTGAGACAAGCAGTCTTTCACGAAAAAAGAACAATTTTGGACATGAAAGAACTCAGGGCATAGAGTTCTTTCTGAAGAAAGCACTAGATAACAGAACAAGTCAGGTGAGATGTAACTGGATTAACTACAGAAGAGATAGCAATGAGCATTACATACATGGAACTGTAGGAAAAAAAGACTTAAGTGTGCAGAAAGGAGGAACAGAACAAGCACTGTTAATCAAATCATGTAGAAATGACAATGTAAAAGTTGAGATGAAGGGACAGGATGAGAGGAGGTAGAATAAATTGGCTTCTACCTAGTGGAGGTTGTAAAGCTATTCAAACCTGACAATTACACTTGTAGTTTTAGCACTACAAAGCTCAGCACCAAAAGATTATTTGACTCAAATTAAGAGGTAGATTAAACTGAAAAGAGGGGAAAAATAGAATTGTTTACATTAGGAAAATAGGTACAAAAGAATGAGGTTTAAGTTATATGAGAAACCAACCACTGGGAAGAAAACTTGGATACTCCTAAATTCCTGAACTACACACATACAAATATAGTGGACATGAAAAAAGATTAAAAGTCACCCAGTGAAATTTTCAGATTGCATTAGACGACAAAACAAATCTTTTCTGCACAGAAGAGTCACACAAGAGTAATACAAATAGGCTGAATATAGGCAAAATTACAACTTCTTGATAAAACCCTAAAATAAGAGGTGCCTGGGTAGCTCAGTCGGTTAAGCGTCTGACTTCAGCTCATGAACTTGCTGTTCGTGGGTTCGAGCCCTGCGTCGGGGTTTGTGCCGACAACCTAGAGCCTGCTTCGGATTCTGTCTCCCTCTGTTCCTCCCCTGCTCACACTCTCTCTAAAATTAAAGATTTTAAATAAATCTCTTAAATCTGATTCTGTCATTGTATAAGAGAATATTCTTGTTCAAGATACACACTTAAAGTATGAGGATGAAGCATTGTCTGAAACTTACTCTCAAATATCTCAGTATAAAGTGTTAAACATGGCTAATGTTAACAATTGGTGTATCTAAATGAGATGTACTTAAGTTTATTGGTCTCATCCAGAAATTTCATTTGAAATTTTAAGCTAAAAATAAAAATGTACAGAAAGCAAGTTAGGCAAATAGAAACTGACTGCACTAATCTATTGCAACCAGTTAGGAAATCTAATGTAAATGTCAAAGCAGCTAAGAAAGGAACTAAAAAGATGTTAAGAGATCCAATTATTTGCTGAAAGTGCTGACAGTCAAATCTCAAGCTCACATAAACCACTTATTGTTTGGCCATGAACAAGTATACAATGAAAAATACTATGGGGCACGTGGGTGGCTAAGTCAGTTAAGTGTCTGGCTCAGGTGAGGATCTCAGTTTCTGGGTTCAAGCCCCACAATGGGCCAACTGCTGTCAGCATAGAGACCCCTTCAAATCCCGTCCCCCTCTTTCTGCCCCTCCCCACACTCATCTCTCAAAAATGAACTTCGAGAGCATACACAGGGTCAAGCTCAAGAGATCATGACCCGAGCTGAAACCAAAAGTGGGATGCATAACTAGCTGAGCCAGCCAGGTACCCCAAAAGTGAACTTAAAAAAAAGTACTAAAAGATGCCTAATTTTGTTACAAGTTTGATAAAACTTGAAGCCAGCCCCACACTTATCCATGTTGATATGCTAGTTTGACTAGTTCTTAGAATAATTTCTGAAGACCTAATTTGATAGTGAGTAGTTAATATTTATCACTGTTGAACTTGCCATGTTACAACCAATCCTCCCAAGTTTATGCTGTTTCTGCCTCCACTCCATTCTGAAGAGGAAAAAATTGTTCCTTACCTTTGTATTTATCAGCATGGCATAGTTTTATATATTTATTATTTTTTATAGTTTATTGTCAAGTTAGTTTCCATATAACACCCAGTGCTCATCCCATCAAGTGCCCTCCCCCATGCCCATAACCCCCATTCCCCTCTTCGCCACCCCTTGCAGGGCATAGATTTCTTCACCCCAGGTCTCTAGGAGCTTCTCTTAGGCACCTAATTTAAAAAAAATTTTTTTAAACGTTTATTGCTGAGAGACAGAGCATGAGCATGGGAGGGGCAGAGAGAGGGGGAGACACAGAATCTGAAGCAGGCTCCAGGCTTTGAGCTGTCAGCACAGAGCCTGATGTGGGGCTCCAACTCACAAGTCTGTGAGACGACCTGAGCCAAGGCGGATGCTGAACTGACTGAACCACCCAGGTGCCCCCCTAATTCTTAAGTGAACAAAGCACTTTGAACTCATCTCCACACGTCCCTTCTATCTCCCTCCCATTTGAGATCTCTTCCGGAAGTTGGTATGTACAAGTATCTGCTTTCTTGCTTCCTAACCTTGCCCAAATGTATAAAGTTCCTTCCCAGTAGGACAGTATCACACACTAGAATGCCAAATGTGGACATTCTAGGACTGTCATTAGGATAAGTATTCACTGAACACACAGCTAGCAAAAACATGTTAAAAAAACGACTCTTTGAAAGGTATTCAAATAAGTCTCAATTTTAATAAGATCCTCTACATACACATTTGCTACTGAAAATTGAACTACCACATCAAAACATTACTACAATACCGATTTTTGAAAACCAGAAAATCTGGCCTATGTACCCTGCCCTAATTATAATCACGCTGTAGCCAAACCACCCAATATTCTCTATATATTCCTCCTGCGCAAAAAGTTACTTGGCTTCCAATTTGATGTTAGGTTTTCTCTTTTTAAAATGTTTTTGGGAGAGAGAGCGCATGAGCGGAGGAAGGGGAGACACACACACACACACACACACTACTATCAGAAGTAGGCTCCAGGCTCCCAGCAGAGCCCTACTCTACAGAGCTCTAGTCGATGCTTAACCCAACTGAGCCACCCAGGAGCCCCATGTTAGGTTAATGACTTCAGGCTTCTCAAACACACGGCAACTTGCAAAACCTCCTAGTGCTTCCATGGGTCATATCAAAAAGTGGAACTAAGGTATACTGAAGTCATTTAAATGCAAACTCCAGGATTCCTCACAAATTATGGTAATCAAGGTAGAAAATACAGAACTAATAGCCTAGATTATCAAAATACTATACAGTTTGTCTTAACAGAACAGCTTTCCCAAGCTGCTTGCATACTGATGCTAAAATTACTAGCAAGGAAAACAGAATAAGGTTTATGTTCATAACGACTCCATGTCATAATTATTCTCAGTGTTGGTGTCCTCAGAAGGATCTTTATGGTACAGGCAATAATGACATCTACATCTAAACCTTTCCACTCTTGATTCGTCC
>CM053571.1:92250267-92377169 GCA_028646485.1 Cryptoprocta ferox | reverse complement strand
GTGTCGAGAGAAAGAACAAACCACGAAGTTTAGGTCCGGTTTCCTTTTAAAACTACAGATAAGCCAATCAGCGAGCCTATTTTAATGTAAATGCTAATGGTTAAAGGGATAAGGTGAGTGGGTGTCGTCCTACTAATGGACTAACAGGGATTAGTCTTCATCTGCTCTGCATTAAAACAATCGTACTCTGTCACGTAGGCTGGAAGTTTTTACAAGAGCCTCTGGTTGTGTCTCCCTAACATTGCCTTAAAAATCAGGTTTTGTTTTTCAAGCTACTTCTGGAGATGGCTCCTGGTTTGTGAACTGGGCTTAAAGGTATTCTTGTGCCGAGAGATGAAAGGTGGTTTTCCTCCCAACTGCTGATTAATTCCCAATTAAACTGAGAAAGTTTCCTTCAAGTTTTTCTTGCCTCACATCTTAAACCTGTGGTTGCTGGTAAGGGAAAGTAGAGGAGAAATAAAGGGTCTGCTATAAACACTTTAATAGCTTGATATTTTATGGGTGTGTATTTTGGATCACTTTTTAAAAAACGTTTGTTTATTTTTGAGAGAGAGAGAGAGAGTGCCAGCACGTTGCCAGCAGAAGAGGGAGACTAGAGGATCCAAGAGAACTCTGCGCTGACACTGACAACAGCAAGCCCGACTTGGGGCTCGAACTCAATGAACCATCAGGTCGTGACCTGAGCCAAAGTCAGGCGTTCACCCGACAGAGCCACCCAGGTGCCAATGTAACTTTCGTTTGTTTTATACACTATTAGTTGAGTTGCAGTTAACATTTGTGAGCAGCTGAAATTAACGAACTTTATAAATATCCCACCCACCGCCCTCCGCCCATACTTGTACTGAACGCTGGCAAAGAGCACCAATATGAACTGCTGATTTTCCTCAGGAGGTGGGAGAACGAGTCCCCGCCCTCCTTTTCCCCATCTTCTCAGTATGCAGCCTCCCCCAACTCCCCTTTTAGCTGGAAATCATGAGAAAATACTCAAACGCATTCTTGCTTGTTTTTAGTAAAAAGAAATATTTTTATAGGAAATGAGGAACAGCCCTAAATACATGGTAGGTCACAATACTTTATTCAAGTGTTTCTGGAAAAATGTGGCCTCCAGACAGCCAGCATCAACAGCACCTGGTAACTTGTTAGATCTGATTAGAAAGCCCCGAGCTCCAACCGACATCTACTGAATCAAAGACTGCGGCCCAGCCGTCAGCGATATAGCTGGCCTCCCAAGGGGTTCTGATGTGTGCTAATGTTTACGAAGTGCTGCTTCATGGCATCCTTAACTCTCCACTCCTGTTCTGTTCTCGGCTGTTCACTCCCTTGCCCTGCACACCTGTCCCACGGCAGTCTCTTAAAATTCTGTTGGGAGAAGTGAGGGCAAAAATCAGATTACAGGAGGAGTAAGATTAAGAAGACCGTGAAAAAGGCTGGCATAGACTCTCAGGAAATCGAGGTTTAGGACAAAGGGGAGAGAGCCATAGCTACCAGAGGTGTGGGATGCAGATGGTAGAGATTCAGTTTGCTTCAACATGACAGAAGATGAGATGAAAGCAACAGAAGGTGAAAATATGGAAAGACCAGATAGTTGGGGAAACACTCCCATAATATGCTTTAAATGATTAGATTTTTTAAAAAATCATATTTATTTATTTATGAGAGAGAGAGAGAGAGAGCATGAGCCAACTGAGCAGGGGAGAGGAGAGAGAATCCCAAGCAGACTCCCCACTGTCAGTGCAGAGCCTAATATGGGGCTGAAACTCACAAACCCTGAGATCATGACATGAGCCAAAACCAAGAGTCAGATGCTTACACAACTGAGCCAGATTAAAAAAATCTTTCAGGGAGTACCTGGGTGACTCAGTTGGTTAAGCGACTGACTTTGGCTCAGGTCATGATCTTGCGGTTGGTGAGTTCGAGCCCTGCATGGGACTCTATGCTGACAGCTCAGAGCCTGGAGCCCGCTTTGGATTCTGTGTCTCCCTCTCTCTGCCCCTCCCTTGTTCGTTCTCTGTCTCTCTGTCAAAAATAAACATTAAAAAAAAATCTTTCAAAATTATGACACATTCTTTATAGTATGAAAAATGAGGTAAAAAACCAAACAGACTAAAGCAACTTGGGGGAAAAAAAAGTCTGTAAAAGAATATATCAAGGAAACTATCCCTCATTTCTCCAGAGATAAGAAATCCTATAACAGGGCACCTGGCTGGCTTCGTCAGAAGAGCATGTGGCTCTTGATCTTGGGGTCATGAGATCAAGCCCGACACTGGGTATAGAGATTACTTAAAAATAAAATGTGGGGCGCCTGGGTGGCTCAGTCGGTTGAACGTCCGGCTTCAGCTCAGGTCATGATCCGCGGTTCGTGAGTTCGAGCCCCGCGTCAGGCTCTGTGCTGACAGCTAGCCTGGAGCCTGTCTTCGGATTCTGTATCTCCCTCTCTCTGACCCTCCCCTGCTCACGCTATCTCTGTCTATCTCAAAAATGAATAAATAAAACATTAAAAAAATAAATAAAATGTACTTTAAAAAAAATCATATAACGTATAATGTTATATAACATAGAAACAGGATGCCCTTTTTAAAGAAGGAAAACAGCAAAAAAAGAATACCTGGAAATCAGAAATTTGATACTAGAAACCAAAAAAAATGGTTTGAAGATAAAATCTAAGATATTCTCTTAATAAGTAAAGCAGAGCCACAAACAAATGTAAAATAGGTGAGGAAATATAAGAAAACGAAAATTTAAGATCAGGAAGTATCATGGCTTCAGATTTTTCAACAACAACACTTAATGCTAGAGGAGAGTGGAGAAATCCCTTCCAAATTCTGAAGGAAAATGCTTTCCCTAGAATTCTGCATTAGTCAAACAACTGAACAAGTGTGGAATATTCTCAGACATTCAGTTTCTCAAAAATGTCACCACTGGCATAGTTTCCTTTGTCTTGTGGCAAATTAACTTGATACAAGAACACTACCAGGAAAGTATTCCTAAGATCATGAAACAGAAAGGCTCACAGATCATACTAAAAAGCTCACTAAAAAAAATTAAAAATTAAAAAGCTCATATCTTTCCAGTTAAAAAAATTATTTTTAATATTTTATTTACTTTGCAGAGAAAGAGAGAGAGAGAGACAGCGTGAGCAGGGGAGGGTCAGAGAGAGAGGGAGACAGAATCTGAAGACAGTTTCCAGGCTCTGAGCTAGCTGTCAGCACAGAGCCCGACGCGGGGCTCGAACCCACGAACCGCGAGATCATGACCTGACCTGAAGTTGATGCTTAACCGACTGAGCCACCCAGGCGCCCCTTTCCAATTTTTGTTAAGTCAGTTTAAAGTGCACGGCAAAAAGTAAAGCAAAAGTGATGGGGTAAACAAACAGAACATTAAAAACAAGACGAGAGACCCAAAATGGAGTCTCTCATGCTAAGCTCCATGTCACCAAATTGAAATTAAATTTAATTACAATTTTGGCTCTCCTAGCATTCATTATGAAACCATTCAATCAGAATCTCTAGATCAATACTAGTTAGGTAATCTGTGTAACTAATAGATAGATCCCTGCCATTCCCTAAAGAAAGTACCCTTGCAATAACCATTCTGCTTTTTTGCCTAGTACAACTTCCTTACTCCTCCTCCCTTCTGCTTATCAACTGTCTTTTCTTTTTTTAAATTTTTTAAAACATTTATTTATTTTTGAGAGAGCATGAGCAGGGGAGTGGTAGAGAGAGGAGAAGACACAGAATCTGAAGCAGGCTCCAGGCTCTGAGCTGTAAGCACAGAGCCCAATGCGGGGCTCGAACCAATGAACCGCGAGACCATGACCTGAGCCAAAGTAAGATGCTTAACTGACTTAGCCACCCAGGTACCCCTAAACTCTTTTCTTGTATAGCTCTTTAGAATTTCTTTCTGTTTGCTATACTAGATACTGCCAATTCATGAATCACAGTATTAAATATTTTAACCTGAGAGGTGCTTTTCCCATTCCTGGAAGAACACCTTCATCTCCAAGACAGAGGGACACTGGGAAGAACCCATATGAACAGGCCTTGCTAAATTTCCCCCCATACTCCTTAACCTATGATATTCTTCCAAGACTGTATACTCTTCATAAAGAGTATCCTATTTTTTACTAGCATAAAAATGCTCAGGTTTAACTATTTGTTCAGACCTCATTTCTTTATGAAGGCTTCTGTAAGGAAAACTTACGTTAAGTAAACTTGTATGCTTTTCTCCTGCTGATCTTTGTCAGTTTAATTTTTAGACCCAGCTGGGGACCTTAACGGGGTCAAGGAAAGCTTCTTTTCTCCCTACATGGTGTTTATATGTTTGTCTGTCTCCTGCTTCACCCTTCCCCTTTGATGGGGTGGTCATGAGAACCAGAGCTGAGGTTTGAGGAAAGGGCCCCTAGACAGAAAGTGCCAAGTAGCAATAACATACACTGGTTCTGCCAGTGAATTAGTTAGGCCTGGCCATAGCTGTAGCTTGCCAATTAGCGTGGAGAGCAATTGTGAACTTTATTTGCATTTCAAAGACAAAGTGATATGTGGGCCCACAATGGGATAAAAGTGGGTGCCACTAATTGGTGACTGATTGAAGAATGACGGAGTTATCAGTCTGCAGGTGATATGATCATTGCTTGTTCTTTCCATGCTTTTGTTTCTGCAAGTGATAACTGTTTTTTTAATCTTATTGGTGACTCTTTGACTTACTGTATATTTATTATTTAACTTACTGTATATTTTGGGGCACCTGGGCGGCTAAGTCAGTTGGGCGACCGGCTTTGGCTCGGGTCATGATCTCACGTTCGTGAGTTCGAGCCCCACGTCGGGCTCTGTGCTGATAGCTCAGAGCCTGGAGTCTGCTTCAGATTCTGTGTCTCCCTCTTGCTCACTCTCTGCCCCTCCCCCGCTCACACTCTGAACCTCAAAAACAAATAAACGTTAAAAAATATTTTTAATAAAAAAATAACTTACTGTATGTTTAAACACCTAATGAATTCTACGTATACCTCATGTGCTACTTATTTAGTGAGTATCCACACTTAACTACACACTTAACTATGAGTTTCATCTCTGTCTCCTAAGTACTAGTTTATTGCCGTGCTTAACGTTTAAGAGTATCAATCCATCCTATTTCTTTCTTTCATTTTTTAAGTTTCTTTTTAATGTTTTATTTTTGAGAGAGAGAGAGAGGGTGAGCAAGCAGGGGGAGGGGCAGACAGAATCTGAAACAGGCTCCAGGCTCTGAGCCATCGGCACAGAGCCCAACACGGGGCCCAAACCCATGAATTGCGAGACTGTGACCTGAGCCGAAGTCAAATGCTCAACTGACTGAGCCACCCAGGCACCCCTCATCCATCCTATTTCTTCTTTCCCTCTATTGCAGCTTTGAATATTCTCAAATAACACTTCAAATGCATGTTGTACCTTTTAACAGGAATGTTGATCTAACTAAAACAGAAAATAACCAAATCAGAAGAATGAGGAGATTGGAAATATGTGAGTGTGAGGCATGGGAGAAGGGCTAAATCTGTTTGTTGGAATCCAATAATGCCTAACACTAAAAAATAAAAATAAAGAAGTATCATTATAAGCTTGCTATTTTGAAACGAGGAGACAACTTGGGTGTCTGGGTGACTCAGTCAGTTAAGCATCTGACTGGCTCAGGTCATGATCTCATGGTTTGCGAGTTTGAGCCCCGTGTTGGGCTCTGTGCTGGCAGCTTGGAGCCTGGAGCCTGCTTTGGATTCTGTGTCTCCCTCTCCCTCTGCTCTTCCCCTGCGCTCTCTCTCTCTCTCTCTCAAAAATAAACATTAAAAAAAAAAAGATCTAGTCTCTTAGCAACTTTGACATTTATAATACAGTATTATTGACTATAATCACTATTTTGTGCATCAGAATTCGAGAACTTATGTACTAGCTGCACATGATTTCCTCTTCTAGTACCTTCGTGCTTTGTACTTGTTTCTTCATGTTGTTCTCTAGTACCCTCAGTAGCAGACAAAGTAGGAGGGACACGGGAGGTGGACAAAGTGGTTAATAGGAAAACCTTTAAGGAAACAGTCCCAATGAGCTCAAACTTTTCTGTGTGCTGGGGAAGACTGCCACTATTCTTCCTTTTGTCCTACAACACGCAGGCCTAGCTTGCAAAGCGGGGAGATTTTTACACAATCTCGAAGAGATCCAACTAGAAAAGATAGGCTTTTTAAAATTTTGAATAAAATTGGAGAAGCTGTAATTTGTGTGAGAGAGTTGAATTGGAAGCACATCAATTCTAATTCAATTTCAATACCCACCCACCTAATTCTCTCAGTCAATGGTTCATTTATTTTTAAATAGACTGCTAGATAGGATTAGTTGATAGGCTCAAAGGAGGTAAGCATTGACTTTCCAGGTCAGTTCCACCTACTATTTTACTGGAAGTCTGGCTCTAATGGATCTGAGTTCCTTTTCAGATCCACTTAAGGCCATTTAGAAGCCCTGAATGTCACCTTTCTTTTCAGACTCAGAGATCTCAGAGGAAACTTCAAGCTCTGGCTAGAGCTCCATGGATTCACCACAGAAGTTTACCTTGAACTGGAGTATTCACGCAAGACCAGGGAAGAAAATTAACAGGAAGACAGATCGGCCAAGAAACCCCCTTCTTCCCCCCCCCCCTTCTTGATAAGAGGAAATTTCAGATTCCATGTATTAATTTCCAGCCCTTGAAGGGGGAATGTAAATTTTTAAATGTTTATTTTTGAGAGAGCGTGCAAGCTGGGGAGAGGTTGCAGGGGGTGCGGTGGGGAGGAGGGAACAGGATCTGAAGCAGGCCCTGTGCTGACAGCTGAAGTGGAAGGCTTAACTGACTGAGCCACCCAGGTGCCTCGAAGGAGAAATCTAAGTAAAGGTACTCAAACCAGAAGAGGAAGGAGTCTGGGTCCCCCTGGGGGCAAAACAGGAAGTAAAGGAAAAATCTATAAGGGGGAGCCACATTGTTAAACTATATCAACATTGCATTGTTAAAAACTAGGTAACAGTCCCCTGATGAAATCCCTCTGCTAATAAGCTCCACATCACCAAACCAAGATTTAATGATAGTTTGGCTCTCCAAGAAGAGGAATCTTAAGCCAGTCACTCAGGGATCACCTGATCAGCACTAGTTAGATAATCTGATAGACCCATGCATAAATTCATGGAGTTTTTTGTTTGTCTGTTTACTAAAGCAGTTCATATCAGTTTATTCACATTTGAACTCCACTGGAGTCAGGGATGAAGTGTCACCTTTCATCCCAAGAATGTAGTCTTCAGGTAATGTCTCCGGTGCTCTCTGAGCTAAGTGGTCATCCTAAGAACATAGGGTCCCTAATTTCTCTAATTCACAGGTTTCCGTTTTCTGGAGGCATCCAGTGAATCACCATGCTGCCAGAGTCCACACAGTACCAGTCATCATTGTCTTTCCCTTCTGTTTTGGGTATTTTACATTTTCACGATGTGGTAGGCAACGGCAAGTGAGCGTCTGGGGCAAGCAAGTTCCACCACCAATCACAAAGGAATCTATACGTTTCACTTCTGGAGGAAATTTAACCACACAAACGTCTCTTGCATTTTCTAGCCTCAAAAGTGAAACCAGCATATTGATGTGAAACTTGGGGCCAGAACGATGTACTGTGCCTGACTCCAGGCTCTGGACACAGGCTGCCCCTCAGCCACTGGCCGCAGTGGATATCGCACCCAAGTCAGGCAGGCAGGGCTAAGAGCTGGTCCCTCCTTCAGGCTCCCGGGGTCAGCAGCCCAAGCTGTGCCCGGCACCTGCCGCTACCCTTACCCCACAGCTGCATCCCCAGCCACTGCCCCACACGGTCTGCCTGCATAAATTAATCTTTTAAAAAAATTTTTTTAAATGTCTTTATTATTGAGAGACAGGCCATGAGCATGGGAGGGGCAGAGAGAGGGGGAGACCCAGAATCTGAAGGTTTCAGGCTCTGCGCTGTCAGCACAGAGCCCAACGCAGGGCTCCAACCCACAAACTGTGAGATCATGACCTGAGCCGACGTTTGACGCTTAACCAAATGAGCCACCCAGACAGCCCATAAATTCATCTTTGAATAGTGCAGAACCCTCCAGTCCTTGGACTCATTTCTGCAAAGGGGAATGTTAAACAGTGCAATGGCTTAATCTGCTGAAGGCTGGAGGAGGAGGAAATTCTTTAAGATCGGAGGAGTGGAATTTGAATTCTAATTCGCCTCAGGGGTGTAAACTGATGGTGTCAGAATTTTAGCTCTACTTTTTTTTTTTTTTTTTTTTTTTTAATCTGTTGAGCCCACCTTTTCCTTCCAGGTGGGTTCTCCAGCTTAAAAATGTTTTCCATTCAGTTGTTCCAGGTTGGTTTTGGGGCAGGCAACAGAGCCCCAGGCAAAATACATGGTTTACCCTCAGGGAGCAAATATTCTGATGGGTAGGGAGGACAAACCGTAGATACAAAATACAGGGTGGGTAGTGAAAAGTACTCAGGAGCGGTCAAGCCTGGTAAAGGAGAGGGGAAGGCTGCTGCTTTCGAAATTCTCCCAAACACAATGAATGAACTCCCTCCACTGCTTTCGGCTCTCGTCTGCTGGGGCGGGTCTCCCCCTCCAAACGGACCCCCACCCCTTCCTGGCTCACCCGCGCCCCCCACCCCAGCCTCCAAACCCCGCAGATGTTGTCCCCCTTTGCGTTCACTCAGTTCTCGACTGCGCCTTGGGTTGAGAAGTGTTTCCACCGCTTCCAAGGCCATCTGCCCTGGATTCAGGCCCTGGAGGCCCGATGCGTGGGGTGGGGACAAGCTACCTGGCACAGGGGACCCGCAACCGCCTGGGGACCAGTGGGCCAGGAGGCCTCAGGCGCCTGCGCATGGACCTGCCCTTCTCTCCCCTCACTTCCTGCACTTGCCTTCCTTTCGGAGGATCCGCCTTAGTTCTTGAAATTGCACAACGAAGAATCAATACTCCGAGGGGTCGAATGTTGGGTCTATTAGCAGTTATTGAACAGCTTCGTGTCAAACGTTTAATGACTTTACCATGTGAGAGCCCGCGGGACCCAGCGGCGTGCTGGACAGGGTTCTGATGGGAAGAGCTCAGGCTGGGCAGTGAATTGCCCAACATTTGCGGTTTGAATGAAGATACTGGAACCAGGGAGGTACTGGTGAACTAGTCTATTAGGCCGATCAGAAGAGAGTAGCAAATATTGTCACCATTCCCAAGTTTGCTAAAAGGTGAGATTTCAGGAAAACACTTGTCTTCTTGTTTTGTAAGGTTCCGCAAAACACCCAGTAGGTAATGCTGGTGAGGCACAGCCGGGAGTGGAACTTTCTATTTCAGCGTTGGAAACCCAGTCCAGAGATCAAAGGGATGGCTTGTGTCTTTGCCCCTGTTTCATTAACTTTCTGCCTTGGCTTGTCTTTTTTATTTTTATTTATTTATTTATTTTTAAATGCTTATTTTATTTTTGAGACAGAGTGCGAATGGGGAAGGGTTAGAGAGGAAGGGAGACAGAGCATCTGAAGGGGGCTCTGCACTGACAGCAGAGAGCCGGATGTGGGACTCGAACTAAGGAACCTGTGAGATCATGACCTGAGCAAAAGTCGGACACTTAGCCAACTGAGCCACCCAGGTGCCCCTTTGGTTTCTCTTTTTGAGAAAAGGAACCCAGACACCAAGTCTCCTTGTCTTTCATTTGTCTCCCCTTGAAGAACTTCTGTTCACTTGTTAAAGAGGGTGTCTGATTTGGGAGGGGCAAGGGACTTTCAGAGGATGCAGTTCACTCTAATAGTTCTTATTTACTTTGCTTTCACCAGCCTCTTGCTCCTCAGAAATGCTGGCCTAGGGCCTCAGCCCTGGTACCGAGCTCCTATCCCTTCTCCCAGAAGAACAACAGGGCAGGAAGGTTGGACACCAATGCTTTTCCGCTTTCCCGTAGTACAGTTTCTGTGATCCCTTTGTCGTTCCCATGTCATTTTCTTCATTTTATAAGCTAGCTATATAATTTAAAACCTTTTTGGGGCGCCTGGGTGACTCAGTCAGTTAAGCGTCCAACTTTGGCGAGCCCCGCATCGGGCTCTGTGCTGACAGCTCAGAGCCTGGAGCCTGCTTCGGATTCTGTGTCTCCCTTGCTCTCTGCCCCTCTCCCACTCGTGCTCTGTTTCTCTCTGTCTCAATAATAAATAAACGTAAAAAATTAAAAAAAAACTTTTTTTATTTCAATTCGCCTTTGTTCTGTTTTATTTACTGGCTGCAAGAAGAAGCATGAGGACTCAGGGGATGCAAATATTGTAGAATTCTAACGTCAGTAAATTGAGATAAGGAGTGCCTGGGTGGGTGGTCAGTCAGTTAGGTGTTCACCTCTTTTTTTCTTTTATATTTATTTATTTTGAGGTGGTGGGAAAAATCACGAGCAGGGGAGGGGCAGAGAGAGAGAGAGGGAGACAGAGAATCTCAAGCAGGCTCTGTGCTGTGAGCGCAGAGCCTAACTTGAGGCTTGAACTCAGGAACCTGAGATCATAACCTGAGCTGAAATCAAGAATCAGACACTTATAAAGTTTTTTTTTTTAATGTTTATTCAGTTTTAAAGATAGAGAGAGAGCGCGCGCGAGTCGGGGAGGGGCAGAGAGAAAGAAGGAGACACAGAATCCAAAGCAGGCTCCAGACTCTGAGCTGTCAGCACAGAGCCTGACGCAGGGTTTGAACTCATGAACCGTGAGATCATGATCTGAGCCAAAGTCGACCGCTTAACCGACTGAGCCACCAGGCACCCCAGTTAAGTGTTTGACTCTTGATTTCAACTCAGGTCATGATCCCAGGGTGGTGAAATCCAACCCTGAGTCGGGTTCCACTCCTGGGCATGAAGCCTGCTTGAGATTCTCTCTCTCTCTCCCTCTGCCCCTATCCCTCAATTATATACTCTCTTGCTCTCTAAAAAAATATTTTTTAATTCTTAAAAATTAAAAAAAGAAATTAGTACTTATATTTTATGCATATTTTTATGCCACTCACACAAAAGCTGAGCATATATGTGAAGCTCTGCTATAAAGTTTTTTAAGTGTTTATTTTAAGAGAGAGAGAGAGCACAAATGAGGAAGGGGCAGAAAGAAGGACAGAGAGACAGAACAACAAGCAGGCTTCATGCCACTAGCGCAGAGCCAAGTGTGGGGCTCAAACTCATGAATGGCGAGATCGTGACTGAGCCGAGATCAAGAGTCAAATGCGTAACCGACTGTGTCACCCAGGTGCCCCGTGAAGCATTGCTATAAAGTACGGATGATGTTAGGGCAAACATTAGAGATGGAAAATAAAACTGAGATGGATGTTATAATCCCCCAGATTTTAATTCTGGAGAGATTTTCATGTATGTGGGTAAAAAAAACTTTAACAGCAGTATACGGCTTTCAAGCTTAGAAGAAATGAAATATTTCACTTGGATTACAAAACAGCCGAAGAGTGACAAGGTCATAATGACCCCAGACCCAGCTTCCTATCAATCCTTCCCCCTACTGTAAGAGAGAGGCCCGTCCATGGATGTTGATGAAACTGGACCTGACATTAAGTGCCTGGGATTATGGCATGCAATTTTCTCATCTTCATTTCAAGGTAAGTATCTCTACTCTGCATGTAATCAGACTACTTCCACCTATGTTCTGGATTTCAGCCCCTCTGTTCCTCAGGGAAATGGCGTTTCCCTCACCTTGTTTCTTCAACTCTAGTTCCTTCCCATGAATATGTTCAAACATATGTAAGTCCCTACCTACAAAAAAGTACCTCTCTTTCTTTTCTTTTTTTTTTAAACATTTATTTATTATTGAGAGACAGAGACAGAGCACAAGACGGGGAGGGGCAGAGAGAAGGGGAGACACAGAATCTGAAGCAGGCTTCAGGCTCCAAGCTGTCAGCACAGAGCCCGACGCCGGGGTCAAACCCACAAACTGCAAGATCATGACCTGAGCTGAAGTTGGATGCTTAACCGACTGAGCTACCCAGGCATCCCTCTTCTTTCTTTCTTTCTTTCTTTCTTTCTTTCTTTCTTTCTTTCTTTCTTCCTTTCTTCCTTTCTTCCTTTCTTCCTTTCTTTCTTTCTTCCTCCCTTCTTTCCTTCCTTCCCTTCCTTCCTTCCTTCCTTCCTTCCTTTCTAAAGATTTTATGTTTAAGTAATCTCTACACCCAACGCGAGGCTCAAACTCACAACCCCGCTAATCAAGAGTTGCATGCTCCACCCACTGAGCCAGCCAGGTGTTCCCAAAATACTTCTTTCTTTCCTTCTCTCCTTCTTCTACTTCCTCTCTCATCTGCCATCCAATGCCAGTTTCTCAGTATTGCCCCTTCCTTTTCTTTTCTGGTCTTTCATCCCTCAATCTGGGGCCCCTCTGCTCCCCTGAACAAGTTTCACTAGCCGCTCTGTTCGTGTTTATCAAAGTCCTCTCAACATCTCTGTTTGGACATTAAGAAGACAGCTTAGATTTATTTCCCTTGCCTCATCATTGTTACTCCCAAATCTGGTCAACTTCCTATGTTTTCTACTTCAGTGACGAGCACCCCCATCCAACCAGCTGCCCAAGTCCAAAGCTGAACTGCCATGTAAGATTTCCAATTTTCTTCAGCCTAGATATTCAATCACCAATTCTACTTAACTCTATTTATTCTGCAATCTATTTCCTTTTTTCCAATTTTTTTTCAGTTTATTTATTTTGAGAGAGAGACAGCATAAGTGGGGTAGGGGCAGAGAGAGGGGAGGGAGAGAATCCCAAGCAGGCTCCGCACGAACTGTGAGATCATGACCTGAGCCGAAACCCAGAGATGGATGCCCAACCAACTGACCCACTCAGGTGCCCCTCCTTTTCTTTTCTCATGGAGGGTATATTTTGCAGAAAGGGGATGGGAAAATCCAGCCTGTGCCCTTTAATGGAGCTCGATTAGTCCAGAAGGTGTGTCTAAAACACTGTCCGGAGAGGAAGTCTTTAAAAATGCATAGGCACTGGGGCACCTGGGTGGCTCAGTTGTTGGACTCTTGATTTCAGATCAGGCCAGGATCTCACAGTTTGTGAGTTCGAGCTCCACGTCAGGCTCTGCACTGATAGTGTAGAGCCTGCTTGGAATTCTCTCTCTCTCTCTCTCTCTCTCTGTTTCTCCCCCACTTGTGCTCTCTCTCTCAAAGTAAATAAAAATTTTTTTTAAAATAATATAACAAAGAGTTTATATTTATATAAACTAAGTATTGTATACATGTACTAAAGTCAGTATGTGCGATCAAACAGATTGTGGCCTCATGACAGCCAGAATGATGTCAGTCCTGCTTGAAGCTCTTCAAAACCCCCATTGTCCACAGATTAAAGTCCACATTTTCCATATGGTTGACAATGCCTTTCATGATCTAACCCCTCTTTTACCATCTTATCACTTCTCTCAGGATTCAGCTTATTCTTTTTTTTTTTTAAGTTTTTTTAAAACGTTGGGGCCGCCTGAGTATCTCAGTCAGTTAAGCGTCCAACTTTGGCTCAGGTCACGATCTCATGGTCCATGAGTTTGAGCCCTGCATCAGTCTCAGCTCAGAGTCAGGAGTCTGCTTCTGATTCTGTGTCTCCCTCTCTCTCTGCCCCTCCCCTGCTCATACTCTGTCTCTTGCACTCTCGCTCTCTCTCTCAAAAATAAATAAACATTAATAAGACAAATAAAATAAATGTTTATTATTTATGAGAGAGAGAGGGAGAGGAACAGTGGGAGTGGGGAAGGGGCAGAGAGGGACGGAGACACAGAATCAGAAGCAGGTTCCAGGCTCTGAGCTGTCAGCACAGAGCCCAATGTGGGGCTCAAACATATGAGCGGTGAGATCATGAGCTGAGCCGGAGTTGGATGCTTAATCGACTGAGCCACCTAGGCGCCCCTATTTTTTTTTTTAATTTTAATGTTTATTTTTTTATTTTTATTTTTTTAAATGTTTTATTTATTTGTGAGAGAGAGAGAGACAGCATGAGCAGGGGAGGGTCAAAGAGAGAGGGAAACACAAAATCCGAAGACAAGCTCTAGGCGCTGAGCTGTCAGCACAGAGCCCGACATGGGGCTCGAACCCACGAACCGTGAGATCATGACCCGAGCCGAAGTCAGACGCTTAACCAACTGAGCCACCCAGGTGCCCCTTAATGTTTATTTTTTAAGGGAGAGAGAGTGAGCATGAGTGGGGAAAGAGCAGAGAGAGAGGGAGACACAGAATCAGAAGCGGGTTCCTGGCTCTTAGCTGAGACTGATGCAGGGCTCAAACTCATGGACCATTAGATCATGACCTGAGCCAAAGTTGGACGCTTAACTGACTGAGCTACTCAGGTGGCTGTGCTCTACTCTATTCTTTTTATAAAAAATTTTTTTAAGTTATTTATTTATTTTTGAGAGAGAGACAGAGAGAGCAAGTGGGGAAGAGGCAGAGACAGAGAGAGAGAGGGAGAGAGAGAATCCCAAGCAGGCTCCACACTGTCAGCACAGAACCTGATGCGGGGCTCAAACTCATGAACCGTGAGATCATGACCTGAGCTGAAACCAAGAGTCGGACACTTAACTGAGTCATCCAGGCGCCCCCTGCTCTATTCTTAACCTCATCGAAAGTCCTAAGTGCCAGCAGGCCCCACGCCGAGGGCCACATGGGCACTTCTCCCTCCCACCCACCCCCAATCCTATGATACTAACGGCAAACATTTGTGAGGGCTGGGTCAGGCTGAGCGCTTTACTTTTATTATGCCAGTTAATCCTAGCAATGTTCCTATAGGATAGGTACCTTAATTTTTTCCTTTTTCAGACTAAGAAAACAAAGACATAGAGGTTATGTAACTTGCACAAAGTCAGGCGAGAAATAGTGCTGGAGCCCTGGTAGGATCCAGGCAGTCCCTCTTCAGAGTTCATGTTCTCAGCCACTCCTCTAGTCTTCACTGAAATGTCATTTCTTCCAGGAAGCAGCCCCGAAGCCTCATTTCTAGGTGAAGTGCTTTTCACGCTGCTGCCTCAGGATACTGTACTCACTCATGGTTGCTGTTGTTTTCATTTCCAGTCACCTCACCAGAATGTAAACTCCATGAAAGCAAGGAGTTGTTCAAGAATGTCATTAGTATGGTGGCATTCACACTGTCTTGCCAGTGACCCACGTATCCTCAATACAGGGACGCTTTGCTGGTTCAGTGGCCAGTCATGGGACTCTACAACTGGTGTTGGAAGTTTCCCTACGTTGGTTATAGATTGCTTAAAATTAAAACCTTTAAAGAAAGAAGGAATGTACCCAATATAAAATTTTGAAAATAAAATAAATTTAAAGCCCCGCCCCCAAACAAGAGAAAAGAAATATACTCAGTAACACATCCAGATAAATATTAATAGCTAAAAATGTCAGGAAAGAATTATTAGCCAGTGTATAATGTACTCTGATATTATCTACGTTTTTGATGGTTTTTGTTTTTTTTTTTACTTTTTTTTTTTCATTTCACTATTCATTAATGAGTCAAAACAAAGCTTGAAAAACACTCATTGAGCGCAGTACCTGGAACAAAATTAAGATGTCATAATATCAAGGCACCTGGGTGGGTCAGTCGGTTAAGCGTCCGACTTCGGCTCAGGTCATTATCTCGCGGTTTGTGAGTTCGAGCCCTGCGTTGGGCTCTGTGCTGACTGCTCAGACCCTGAAGACTCCTTCAGATTCTGTGTCTCCCCCTGTCTCTGCCCCTCCCATGCTCATGCTCTGTCTCTCAGTAATAAATAAAAACTTTAAAAAATTGAAAAAAGACATCATAATATCTGTTTAATCATTCGTTCATTCGTTGTTAGATAATCATTCCTTCAGTCATTGTTAAATCAATGGACTTGTATATTTCACACTCATGTATAGTAAGTCACAGGTATGTACAGAATGAATACATTTGGTTCTAAGGTTGTTTTGGTTTTTGTTCTTTCTCCTTCTCCCTTAAACTTTGTAAATTCTGCCACTATTTTTGAAAAGGCAGGAATAAACTTGGAGCTCCTGAATCTTAACAGAGGTTAAAGAGGTTAATCCGAAGGGTAAATGTCAAAAGCAACATCTTTTCTATTGTCTTCTGACCCTCCTAAGCAAGAACACTTTTAAGAATTTGTTATCTAAGAATGCAAAGCTTACAAAACATTGTTATCCAAGGCAATAAAAATGACCCCACCAATCCTTATCAACTATAAACTATACCCTTGGAAGGAAGGAGGACTATTTTTTGTTTTCCTTGCTTTAGGCCCAGACATTCAGGGTAATGCTTTAGATAAGACAGGCAAGTTAGACATAGCATTAGTATTTTATTTTCCTTGGCTTTGGAGAAACCAAAAAGATTCACAAGCTGTTACCCAGAAGAGAAATTGTTCACAAACGTTTATTTAAATTTTATTTATTTATTTTTTTTATTATTTTTTTTTAATTTTTTTTTTACATTTATTTATTTTTGAGAGACAGAGAGAGACAGAGCGTGAACAGGGGAGGGACAGAGAGAGAGGGAGACAAAGAATCCGAAGCAGTTTCCAGGCTCTGAGCTAGCTGTCAGCACAGAGCCTGATGCGGGGCTCGAACCCACGAACCGTGAGATCATGACCTGAGCCGAAGTCGGATGCTCAACTGACGGAGCCACCCAGCCTCTTATTTAAATTTTAAATGGCCATTCAAGCAATCTCTTAATATTAAATATAAAGGTTTTTAAAATATTTCATTTTTAATTTTTTTTAACATTCATTCATTTTTGAGAGAGACAGAATGCAGGCAGGGAAGGGGCAGAGACAGAGGGAGACACAGAATCTGAAGCAGGCTCCAGGCTCTGAGCTGTCAGCACAGAGCCTGACGTGAGGCTCAAACCCACGAACTGCAAGATCATGACCTGAGCCAAAGTCAGATGCTTAACCGACTGAGCCATCCAGGCACCCCAAATATAAAGTTTTATAATGAAATACAAAGTTATTCAACTCTGTTAAATATTTATTTTATTTTATAATTATATTTATCCTAAGATACATAATTGACGTTTACGTTAATTCCAAATTAATTTTTACACATGCCTAATACTTTGAGGTAGGCCATTCGAATTTATTTTTTTTTTTTAATTTTTAATGTTTATTTATTTTTGAGAGACAGAGAGAGACCGGGCATGAGCGGGGGACGGGCAGAGAGAGTGGGAGACATAGAATCTGAATCAGCTCCAGGCTCTAAGCTGTCAGCACAGAGCCCGATGTGGGGCTCGAACCCATGAACCATGAGATCATGACCTTAACTGACTGAGCCACCCAGCCGCCCCGAGGCCATTCAAATTTCAAAAAAAATCTTATGAGTGTGCAAATTTATGGATTTAAGGTAGCAATCATTGATAAAGTTAAATAGACTTAATTTGTTCTCCTTTAAAAATAATTTTTTTTAACGTTTATTTGTTTTTTGAGAGACAGAGCATGAGCAGGGGAGGGGCAGATTCAGAAAGGGAGTCACAGAATCTGAAGTAGGGTCCAGGCTCTGAGCTGTCTGCATAGAGCTTGATGCAGGGCTCGAACTCATTAACTGTGAGATTATGACCTGAGCCGAAATCAAGAATCAGACACTCAAGGGGCGCCTGGGTGGCTCAGTCAGTTAAGCGGCCGACTTCAGCTCAGGTCATGATCTCACACTTTGTGGGTTCAAACCCCGTGTCAGACTCTGTGCTGACAGCTCAGAGCCTGGAGCCTGCTTCAGATTCTGTGTCTCCCTCTCTCTCTGACTCTCCCCTGCTCACACTCTGTGTCTCTCTCAAAAATAAATAAATGTTAAAAAAATTAAAAAAAAAAAAGAATCAGATACTCAACCAACTGAGCCACCCAGGCATCCCCATTTTCTCAGATTAAGTTACAGGTTACCCCTAGAAAAGATAGTTAGTACTCTTATGACAAATATTTATTTACAAATATATGCATATATGTGTGCATATACACACATGTAAGTGTGTATATGCTTATATACACATATAATGCATAAGTGTGCCTGACCCAATTTTTTTCCTGTTGGTTATTGATTAGCCATTTGGCCATCTTGTAAAAAAAACTTATATTCTTTGACCCAACAATTCTATTTCTAGAAAATTGTTCCATGGAAGTATTTGAAGGCGCCTGGGTGGCTCAGTCAGTTAAGCATCTGACTTCAGCTCAGGTCATGATCCCACAGTTCATGTTCTAGTTCGAGTCCCACACTGGGTGAGCTCAAGCCCTGCTTCAGATGAACACAAACCCTGGTTAGGGTTACAAACATGAGCCCTGCTTTGGGTAAGTCTTGCTTCTCTTTGTCTCTCCCTCTCTCTCTCTGCCCTGTGCTCATTTGTGTCCCTTCTCTCTGTTCCCCCCCCCCCCAAAAACAGAAGTACTTGAATAAGTGTCCAAAGATATTTCTATTTATGTATTCAACAAATAATATTTATTTATGGGTAAAGGAGATTGTAAGTATGGGAAAAGAGCACACGTTGGAAAGGAAAATAGAATGGTAAGAATATGCTTTAAGGAGAGGGTGAGGAATGTGTAGACTCGAAGGAGGTGAGAAAGTCAGACATGCAGACATCTAGTGAGAGTCTTCCTGGCAGAAGGAGCAGGAAGGACATAAAGAATTTGGAGTAGCAGCAGCAGAGACAGGGGGACATCACATGGACACACGAATATAACACAGGCATAAAAAAAGGATGAGATCACTCCATTTGAGACAACATGGATGGACCTTGAGTATATTATGCTAAGTGAAATGAGTCAGACTGAAAAAGACAAATACCAGGTGATTCCATTCATAAGTGGAATCTAAAACAAAAACAAACAAAAAAAAGCGAATAAACAAAATAAAAAGCAGAATCAGACCTGTAAGTACAGAGAACAAACTGATGGTTGCCAGAAGGGAGAAGAGAATGGGGACAGGCAAAATGGGTGAAGAGGAGAGGGAGATACAGGCTTCCAGCTATGGAATGAGGAAGTCATGGGGATAAAAGGCACAGCGTAAGAAAAAAAAAAAGATATATATTAGAAAGAAAATATGGATCGCAATCTATATTCTTAGGGTGAAAAAACTTGGCTAACAAGAAGCCAAAATCAAACACACTGTGAAAGATTTTAAAAGTTAACCAAATAAAAGTTAAAAATTTTTGAGTGGCAGGGCACCTGGCCAGTTGGAAGAGCTCGTGACTCTTGATTTCGTGGTTGTGAGTTCCAGCCCCACGTTGGGTATAGATTACTTAAATAAATAAATAAATAAATAAATAAAGTCTGAGTGGAAAAAACAATTTTTTAAAAGTTTATTTATTTATTTATTTAGAGAGAGAGAACAGGAGAGGGCCAGAGAGAAAGGGAGAGAGAGAGAACCCCAAGCAGGCTCCTCACTGTCAACTTGGAGCCCGACGTGGGGCTTGAACTCACGAACCCATGAGATCACAACCTGAGCCGAAATCAATAACTTATTGAGCCTTCCAGGCACCCTGAGGGGCAAAAACAATTTTAAGCAAACTTGAAGATTGATTTAAACTGGGGAAAAAATTGACAAATATGATGGACAAAAGTTCTTAATATCTGGAGAGTTTGTTAATTATTACTTAATGTAAATTTTATGTATGTATTTATTTATTTATTTATTTTAAGCCTATTTATCTTTGAGAGAGAGAAAGAGTACAAGTGGGGGAAGGGCAGAGAGAGGGGAAGAGAGAATCCCAAGCAGGCTCTGCACTGTCAGCAGGAAGCATGACGTGGGGCTTGATCCCTTGAACTCTGAGATCATGACCTGAACCTAAGTCAGATGCTCAGCTGACTTAGCCACCCAGGCACCCCACTCAATGTAAATTTTATAAGATGAATAATTCAAGTGAAAAATAGGCAAAGGAATTTCTTTTCCTTTTTTTTTTTTTTTTTTTTACGGAAGCTCTAAGCCCATTTTGGGGCTGGAACTCAGGACCACAACATCAAAAGTTACATGCTCTACCCACTGAGCTAGACAGTCACCCCTTGGGCAAGGAATTTCTCTCTCTCTCTTTTTAAATTTTTAAAAAAATTTTTTAAATTTAAAAAAATTTTTAAATTTATATTTGAGAGAGAGGCAGTGCATGAACAGTGGAGGGGCAGAGAGAGATGGAGACAGAATCTGAAGCAGGCTCCAGGCTCTGAGCAGTCAACATAAAGCCTGACGTGCGGCTTGAACTCATGAACCACGAGGTCAGGACCTGAGCCGAAGTCAGACACTTAACCGACTGAACCACCAGGCGCCCCAAGGAATTTCTAACTGAAATTCAAATAACTATGAAACATGGGAAAAATTGTGCATTGTGTTAAAAGTCCAATAAATTTAAATAAAACTAATTATGCATCTCTCCCTAATGGATTAGGAAAAAACAAAAAGAAGACTGGTGAAGCAATTATGTGGAGGGCAAAGATGGTATTTAAATGTACTGTCAGAGGGACCTGCAATGAATGCTATATTATTTGACTTGTGTTATAGAACAAAATAAAACAAATAGGATGGATGAAACTGACAAGGAGTGTTAAGCAAAGTGTAGAGGAGGAAAAAGTTTTCCTCAACCCTCCTAGGGTCCCTGGCTAGATGTGACATTAAACTGACAAAGACAGATTAACAGGGAAAGCATACACATTTATTTAATGTAAGTTTTACATGACATGTGAAGGGAATCTTCATGAGGAAATGAAGACCTGAAGAAACAGTTTGATCTCAGTATTTCTTTAAGGTTTTTTTTTAATTTAAATTTTTTTTTGAGAGAGAGAGAGAGAACCAGAGGGGGAGTGACAGGGAGAGAAGGAGAGAGAGAATGCCAAACGGGATTCACGCTGACAGTGGACAGTGTGGAGCCTCATTCGGGGCTCTAACACATGAACAGGAAGATCATGACATGAGCCAAAATCAAGAGTCAGACGCTCAACTGACTGAGCCACCCAGGCGCCCTTGAACTGTTTTTTTGACAATCAGTAAGTATTTATTTACTTACTGGCAAAAGTGTCCAAATCACTGTGCTTTGGTGGTTATGATTATGTTGTTTTAAGTAACCTTTTTCTGATGATAAAAATAATAACAATTTATTATAAACATTTTGAAAAACAAAATTTATAAAAAATTACTGAGAAATAGCAATTGTTAACATTTTGAGATCTTTTGTGACTTTTTCTGCACATATTTTAATAAAATTGGGTTTTCTATATAGTATATTATTTTAAAATTTGCTTTTTCTGCTTAATAATATTCACGGATAAGTTTCTAGGATATTAAATATTTTTTACAAGGTTATTTATAGATGAATATCTAATTTATAGATGTATTCACTATTATTATTTAAAAATTTTTTTCACATTTATTTATTATTGAGAGAGAGAGACACAGCATGAATGGGGGGAGGGGCAGAGAGAGAAGGAGACACAGAATCTGAAGCAGGCTATAGGCTCTGAGCTGTCAGCACAGAGCCCGATGTGGGGCCCGAACCCATGAGTCGTGATATCATGAGCTGAGCCGAAGTCGTTCGCTTAACTGACTGAGCCACCCAGGTGACCCAATGTATTCACTATCATAGTTAGGTCATGTTCAAGTTTTCTCAATAATACTAATAAATAATAAATTTATCTCGATTTATAATACTAAATAATAAAAGTATCTTGATAAATAATATACAATGAATAAATTTGTAATTTTTTGTCCACTCCCATTACTTAATTCACTCAATTAATATTCATCAAGTGCCCTTAATTTGTCCTTACCCTTGTGCAGCTTATATTCTAGTGGCTTAGAATGATATTCTAGAATTGGCATAGCTGATCAAAGGACATGAGTCTTTTTTTTTTAATGTGGTAAAATGCACATAACACAGTTTATCATCTTAATCATTTTTTTTGAAAATTATTTTTTTAATGTTTATTTATTTATTTTGAGAGAGAAAGAGAGAGCAAACAGGGAGGGGCAGAGAGAGAGAGGGAGAGAGAGAATCTCAAGGGGGTTCCACACTGTCAGTGAAAAGCTCAACTTGGGTCTCAAACTCATGAACCTTGAGATTATGACCTTAGCAGAAACCAAGAATTGGATGCTTAACTAGCTGAGCCACCCAGGTGTTCCTCATGTTAATAAATCTAAAATGTACAGTTCAGTGGCATCAAATAAATTCACATTGGGCTACCATCACCACCTTTCTAGAACTTCTTTCCTCTTACAAAACAGAAACTCTGGTTGGTGGGAGAGTGTGCCTGGCTGGCTCAGTCAGAAGAATATGTGACTCTTGATCTCCAGGTTGAGTTCTGGCCCCATACTGGGTGTAGGGATTACTAAAAACAAAAAAACCAAACCGTAAACTCTATCCATTAAACAATAACTCCCCTTTCCCCATTCTCTCCTCTCCCTAGTCTTGGCAACCACCAATTTACTTCCTGTCTCTAAGAATGTGACTAAGCATCTCACATAGGAAGGCCATAAGTAGTTTCAAAACTTTAATATACATTGCAAATATTTCCTCCAGATAAGTGTTATTAATTTATAGCCCAGGGGCAGCTGGGTGGCTCAGTCGGTTGACTGTCTGACTCTTGATTTCAGCTCAGGTCATGATTCCACGGTCAAGGGATCAAGTCCCAAGTCAGGCTCTGCAATGAGTGTAGAGGGTGGTGAAAATTCTCTCTTTCTCGCTCTCTTTCTTCCCTCTGTCCCTCTCCTCTGCTCTCTCTCTCTCTCTCTCAAATTAAACAAAATACAAATTTAAAAAAATTATACCCCAGAGCTGAGTATAATGCTCTGTTTCCTTGCTTCTTTACCTACATGAGCTATTGTCCTTTGTTTTTCTTTACTTTTTTTTTTAAAGTAATTTCTATACACAACATGGGGTTTAAAGTTATGACCCAAAGATCAAGAGTCACATGCTCTACCAACTGAGACAGCCAAGCACTCTGCTATTCTTTTCTCATCTTGCTAATCAATAGCATTTCATTGCTTTAATCTGCTTTTCTATTTTTGTACTAGTGAGGTTGAATATCTTTTATGCTTACCATCACAATAATTCTGTTGGACTGATACCTTTTTCATTTGACTGATTAGAAAACTGAAGGACAGGGGTGTCTGAGTGGCTCAGTTGGTTAAATGTCTGACTTCAGCTCAGGTCATGATCTCTCGGTTCATGGGTTTGAGCCCCGCATTGGGCTTTGTGCTGACAGCTCAGAGCCTGGAGCCTGCTTCTCATTCTGTGTCTCTCTCTCTCTGCGCCTCCCCCACTCCTGCTCTGTCACTGTCTCTCAAAATTAAATAATAAAATATTAAAAACAAAACAAAACAAAAAAACCAAAGGCCAGAGAAAAAATTTGTCCAGGACTCTCCAACCAGTAAATGATAGAGCTGGGGTTTTGATCTAAGTCCATCTAAGTCCATGACTTCAGAAGGAGTTCTGTGCTCTTTAGCCATACTGCCTCACTTTTGAATTTCTAATTTGAGCTGAAAATCCAGAATCAGGATGTTTTTGTTCATAGAATCCTTGAAGACAAACAAATTCAACCTTGTGACTTTATAGGTAAAGAAAGTGAGGCCCAAGTGGGTTAACCCTTTAAGATATCTCAGACCATTTAAATCTTTTCATTTGAAAAATTTCCATTTCTGAGTATGCATCAAAAAACACCGACACGGAGTGAAATGACCAAACTTACATGGTCTTTGGAGGAGCTGTAATTAACTTAGATCTTCTGACTCCTGCTGGATTTGGTACTTTTTCTTGATATATATATGTATATTGCTATATTGCACACTCAATTATTTTCCTTCCCTTGATTAAACTCCCCTTTAATAAATAAAAAAGATAACAATAATTAATATCTGCTAACTTTTGTTGAGCATGTCAAATGACAAAACTAAAACAATTTAGTAACAAGTCTGATGTTCTTTACTTAAGAGAAAACAACCATGGAGGTACCTGGCTGGCTTAGTCAGTAGAGCATGTGACTCTTGATCTTGGGATCATGAGTTCAAGCCCCATAATAGATATGGAGCCTACTTACAAATGAAATAAAATTGAGGCGCCTGGGTGGCTCAGTCAGTTGAGCGTCCAACTTCGGCTCAGGTCATGATCTCGTGGTTCATGGGTTCAAGCCCCATGTCCGGCTCTGTGCTGACAGCTCAGAGCCTGGAGCCTGCTTCCAATTCTGTGTCTCCTTCTCTCTCTGCCCCTCCCCTGCTCATGATCTTTCTCTCCCTGTCTCTCAAAAATAAATAAATGTTAAAAAAAAAAAACATTTAAGAGAAAACAACCACGGATTGGGGGAAATACAGTGCTTCACAGCAAAGGGACACTGTTCCCAAGGGATTTGGTGCACATGGGAGTTTTACAGAACATTAGAAGGGGTAATGTGAAGACAAGGCATGATTGGCTAGGAGGTTGGAGATTTCCTTAGAAGGCTAGCAAGTCTTATTTTCAGGGAAAGATGAGCTAGCTAAAGCTGAGTTGGAGGATTGTGATTGGTGTATATTAAATTTCCCTGATAGATGTTACCATAAATGCAGGCTAATTTAGGCTTAGGTTTGTGACATGGGCCCCAGACCAACGGGGTGGTCTCCATCTTGTGGGTTTGATATACTAATTGACTTTATCTGGTGCTTCAATGCCAGACATTGTCCTGAGCCTTGTATACACATCATCGCATAAGATTTCCTCAGTCCCTTAGCAAAGAATGTTTTATTCTTACTTTACAGTTGAGTGACTTGGTCATTGATCACACAACTAATAAGTGGTGGAAGCTGAATTTAAACCAGTTTGTCTGATTCTGACTTTAAGTCGTAAAAGTTAAATAAAGAACCAAAATGCAACCCACATGTACTGTTGAAAACAGGTGGAGATTATAGATTAATTTCAGAGTGTTAACTTTTAACTTTTTAGGATGCAAGCAGGAGGAGATAGGAGAAATGGGAATGGAGAAAATTTGGTTATCTAGAAGAGAGAGACCTCTGGAAATGGCACCAATTCATTTGTTCATTTATTTATTGCACAGATATCTACTAAATGTCTCCTAACTGCCAGACACTTTCTTGGGCCGTGGAGATACTTAGAGGAAAATACACAGTAGAGATACTTAGGTGAAAACACATGATTCTGATTCCCAAGAAGGGTATTGTCTGGGAGGGACATGGACAAAAGACACAGTGAAATGCACTGTGGTGAGTGCTGTAATGAGGGCCTACTCAAGGCTCAGTGGGAAAAAGAAGAAACATCTAAATGTATTTTGGTGAGACAAGAAGTCTTCGCAGTGGAAGTAACCTTTGAACTTGGTCTGTGCAAAGACTCTCAGATTCAATGAGGTCATAGGAGAACAACAAATAGGTCAATATCCTTACAAGGGCGTTAACTCTGTTGATGGTAGGTGGTAGGAAATGAAGCTAGCTAGTGATACACTGCCAAATCAATAAAGTTTGTAAGTGCCAGACTAAATTTTGATTTTATCCTGTAGGTGATAGGAAATTATAATATATTAAATAGAACATTTTGTTTTTCCTTGAGGGGAAACAAGTTCTTAGAATAGGTGGTATAAAATAATGTAAAATGAAAAAGTCCCTGTTCTCAAAAAGCATGAAAATTAGCTTGGCCATAAACCAGCTAAGTCTTCTACAGCATTTGAAAATCTACTAGTAGTTTGATAAAACAACAAAACAGAAGACCAGAAATTGGTATATGCTGCCATACTTAAACTTCTCAATAACCTCCATGCCTTTCCACATGTAATTCCTTCAGTCTTGAGTGTGTGATTGTCTTAACTGAAAAATGTCTACTTCAACTTTATTTATTTGTTCGTTCATTCATTCATTCATTTATTTTAATGTTTATTCTTAAATTTTTTTTAAATGTTTATTTTTGAGAGAGAGAGAGAGAGAGAGAGAGAGAGAGAGAGAGAGAGCTCCAGAGAGCGAGCATGAGAGGGGGTGGGGCAGAGACAGAGAGGGAGACACAGAATCTGAAACAGGCTCCAGGGTCTGAACTGTCGGCACAGACCCCGATGTCCGGCTCAAAATCGGGAATGGTGAGATCATGACCTGAGCTGATGTCGGGTGCTCAATGGACTGAGCCACCCAGGTGCCCCTTAATGTTTATTCTTGAAAGAGAGAGAGAGAGAGAGGGACAGCGCATGAGCAGGGGAGGGGCAGAGTGAGAGAGGGACACAGAATCAGAAGCAGGCTCCAGGCTCTGAGCTGTCAGCACAGAGGTCAATGTGGTGCTGGAACCCAGAAGCCATGAGATCATGACCTGAGCTGAAGTCGGATGCTTAATCGACTGAGCCACTCAGGGGCCCCTGTATACTTCAACTTTAAATGGTTTTCCTCTGTGAACGCTTTTTTTTGTTCTTACCATTTGGCAGGCATTGTGCAGAGCACTTTAAAGACATCATCTTGGGGTACCTGGGTGGCTTATTCGGTCGAGCGTCTGTCTAACTCTTGATTTCGGCTCAGATCATGCTCCCAGAGTCATGGGATCAAGCCCCTCATCGAGCTGCACACAGAGCGGAGAGCCTTCCTAAGATTCTCTCTTTGCCCCTCTCCCCCCTTACATTCTCCCTCTAAAATAAATTTTGTCATCACTTTTTTTTTTTACATTTATTTATTATTGAGAGACAGAGAGAGACAGGGGAGGGGCAGAGAGAGAGGGAGACACAGAATCTGAAGCAGGCTTCAGGCTCTGTGCTGTCAGTACAGAGCCCAATGCAGGGCCCAAACCCACAAACCGTGAGATCATGACCTGAGCTGAAGCCGGATGCCCAACCGACTGAGCCATCCAGGCGCCCCTAAAATAAATTTTGAAAAAAGATTTTAAAAATACATCATTTTATCAGATTCATATAGTATATTAAAAGGTCAGTTTTTCTTTTTCGATTGAGAAACAACTGAAGGTTGTTTTAGAAGGTTAAGTGGCATATCCAATTTCATGTAAGTAAAAAGTAGTAGAATCAGAATTAACCCAGTCAGTCTGATTTTTAACAGGAAGGGCAAAGTTAGGGGCACCTGGCTGGCTTAGTCTGAAGAGCATGCAACTCTTGATCTCGGGGTCATGAGTTCAAGCCCCACGTTGGGTGTAGAGATTACTTAAATAAGTAAAACTTAAAAAAAAGGGGAGGGCAAAGTTAGATGAATAAAATTCAGTCCCTCTTAGAGCTGAAAATAGAGAGTGTAGATCAACTTCCTTGGGCAGAGTTCTCTCTTCCTGGTTTGGCTTCCCCCCATTGCTGTGGATATAGTCTAACAGAAATCTACCTATGTATTTGTCTAAATAGACTGTGAGTGACAAGACTTTGCATTTTTCATTACTCTTCTAGCACCTATCTCAGAGCCTTGCCCATAATAGATGTTTAATAAATGGTGTCTAAATGAATAAATGCATGTCTCCTTTCCATTCTGTCTACTGCCGACAAACCTCAGATTTTTGTAGTTAGGTCTGGGCATTGGTAATCTTTTGTGAAGGTTTTTTGGGGGAAGAGTAGAGCAAGGGAAGAGAAAAAAATGCTATGTCCTTTCACATCCAATTGCCTTTGAGGAGCTGGGAAGAGAGCAATTCACACTTGATTATCTTACATCAGATAAATTAGCAGCATCTGAATTGCTAGGCAGTCAGGCGCTAGAGCTCTCTCCAGCCTGACAGGCCCACTTTGTCTCAGCTCAGAGACCATGATTCCTTCCCTGACCGTCCTGGCTGTCGGCCTCCTGTTAACTGTGGCTTTGGGCCAGACATTCCAATTTCAAGAATACGTCTTTCTCCAATTTCTGGGCTTAGACAAAGTGCCTTCACCCCAGACGTTCCAACCTGTGCCTTCTATCTTGAAGAAAATTTTCCAGGATCAAGAGGCAGCAGCCACCACTGGGGACTCCCACGATTTGTGCTACATAAAGGATCTTGGTATCCGGGGGAACATACTCCGACTTCTCCTGGATCAAGGTAAGGAAATGAAGGTGCTTTCTCCAGAAAAGCCAGGCATCTGGTGAGATGAAGAAAGAAAAGAAGGGCAAGTACCAATTACTGAGGGGTTTGTAGGAAGCCTGGTGTGGGTATCTTACATATTGTATCTCCTTCAATCCCCACCACATCCTCACATTCAGAAGGCAGGTATTCTTACCTGCTTTGTAACAATAAGGAAATTAGGTCTCAGACAGGTGATAATCTGTAAGCTATCCAAGATCATACAGCTAGTGCGTGAACCAAGTCGGGATTCAGAATCGGTTTGTTCAGAATCAACACTTTTGAGCTACAGTTAAGGTGGGAGGAGAGGGGAGTGGAATTATGGCCCAGGCTTCACTCTTCTGCCCACTGTTGATGCATTCAGGTGCCTTTGATATGGCAAGAAAGGGGCAAACATGGGGGTTCAGTTTGCCCGGGACCCTTGCTTCCCTTCTCCACACCTCCCCACTACTTTTGTTGGGTGGAAAAGGCTATTGATTTGTGAGTATAGGGGCTCCTGGGTGGCCCAGTCGGTTAAGTGTCTGACTTCAGCTCAAGTCATGATCTCATCTTTCATCAGTTCGAGCCCATATCGGGCTCTCTGCAGTCAGTACAGAGCCTGCTTCAGATCCTCTGTCTCCCTCTCTCTCTCTCTCTCTCTCTCTCTCTCTCTCTGCTCCTCCTCCTCCTCTCTCTCTCTCTCTCTCTCTGAAAAGTAAACACTAAAAAATGATTTGTGAGTACAGAGCAATAGTATATGCCATTGTCATACCCTTTATGTGAGGATCTGAGTGGGTGCCATTATCAAACTGACCACTCACAAAAATTACCTAGGTCAATTGTTAGAAGTTGATTCTCCAGCCCAGTTCCTGCTCCTCACTCTCTCAATTCTTATTCAATTCTCATTCAAAGTCAAAGATGGGTGTTGTAATCTGCATTTCTGTATAGCCTTCATAGGGCTGGGGGGCAGATCAGAAGAGGAATTGAGAGCCCTGATTGGTTAGTTTTATAGTAACTGGAGATAACATTTGAAAACCTATTTGTCCAAGAAGTATTTGTTGGAGACCTACTAGGTTCTGGGAACTGTGCAGGGCCAAAAGAAATGAAAGATAAAGTCTGCCCTTTAATAGTTTATAGAAGGTAAATAAAAAGTTCATAGTAGGGAAATAGAAAACATAATTTCCATACTTTATGCTAAGTATTATTATGTAAATGACTTGGGGCCTTGAGGGTGGGGGTTCAGGGAAAATTCCTGGAGGAAGGTTAAGGGGTGTGGGAAGCTAGCTTGAAGAGTTTTCCATGGAAAGAGTAGAAAACAGTCGATATTTCCCTTCCTCCCCCATGGAAAAAACTTTGATTTTTATGGTGACCATAATCCTATCAAATGATACAGGGAAAGGACATGATCTCCCCATCATCGCTCCCTAACCTCCACCTAGAGAAAAGTACCGTTAATAGTTTACATATATATTCTTCCAGACTTCTCTTCTTTGCATGCATTTATCATAGAAACTTGTATTTTTTAAATAAATGAGATCATACTATACATTATTCAAGTATTATGACTATCTTGTACAAATCAGAACTAAAAGTCACAATTATCTCATTGTAATGGTTACATGATATTACATTGTCTAGACATACTATAATCGCTGTAACTGATACTCTGTTGAGGAATATGGACATAATTTAAATAATAACAGCTTTACATCTTTTTCTATTTCCCTGGGATAAATTCTTAGAAGAAAATTGTTGGATCAGAGAAGGCACATTTATATTTTTTATATATAGCAAATGTCCTCCAAACTTTATGCTCCACCATGAGTGTCTAAGAATTTCTCACTTTCCCACAATTTGACAGCAATCTTTATGGAAATATAATAGAAACTTATTGAAATGTAACAATACAGAAGGTGCACAAATCATTGGCAACAGCTCAATGAATTTTCACAGAATAACCAGCACCCAGATCAAGAAACAGAACAAACCAGCACCCCAGAGAATCCTTATGCCCCCTTCTGGTTAATCCCACTTGGCGGCAAGAGTAACTTTTCTCTTGCCGTCTAACATTCTGTATTAGTTTTGCCTGTTTCTGAACTTCATGTAAATGGAAATGTAAAATGTGTCCTTTTTTTCTGTCTGGCTACTTTCACTCAACATTCTATTTGTGAGATTTATCCCTGATGTATGTATTTTTAGTTCATTCTCATTGCTTACAGTATATTACAGTATACTTATCTGTGCTACCCTGGAAGGCCACTGAGTAACAGTACTCTTCTAGCTTTTAATTTTTATTTAACTGGCAGGAAAACATAATCTCGCTGTTTTGATTTTTATTTCTTTAATAAGGTGGAATGCATTTTCTTTTTTCTTTTAATTTTTTAAATGTTTATTTATCTTTGAGAGAGAGAGAGGAAGGGACAGTGCAAGTGAGGGAGGGGCAGAAAAAGAGAAACACACCCAGAATCCAAAGCAGGCTCCAGGCTCTGAGCCATCAGCACCGAGCCCGATGCCAGGTTCAAACCCACGAACTGTGAGATCATAACCTAAGCTTGAAGTTGGACACTTAACCGACTGAGCACCCAGGCACCCCAGGTGGAATGCATTTTCCAATGGATAATGAATTATTCATTTTTATTTTTTCAAATCATTGCATATTTATACATTCTGGCCATTTTCTCCTGAGGAGTCTTCTTTTTCTTAAGGATTTGTAAGTCCTCTTGATCATTTGTAAAAGCTCTTTCTAATTATGAATTTTCACCTATGCATGTTACAAGTATTCTTGGTCATTCTTTGTGGTTTAATTTTGTTAATGATGTCTTTTGAATATAGAATTTTTTTTTAATTTTCATGCTCTCAAATCTGTCCATCCTTTCCATTCTGGCTTTTGGATTTTCTTTTATGCTTAAGGAATCTGAGGAAGGGAGACCGATAGGTTAGAACTCTAGCCTGCAACAGGAGAGGTCACCTTTTCAGACAAGTGGAGAGGGGTAAGTACTGTGAAGACATCTTTGTATTTAACAGTTAGCCAACCTTTAAGAAAGATGTTTCAGTGGAATAGTAAGGGTAGAAGAGTTGGAAAATAACAGAAAAATATCAGATAAGAGGTAGAGATAGCATATATAGAACTAGCTTTTTAACAAGATGGTCAATGAGAAGAAAGGGAAAAATGATATGGCAGGCTTGAAGAGGAGACTGGGTAATTTCAAATGCTTTTTAAAAATTTTTTTTAATGTTTATTTATTTTTGAAAGAGAGAGAGAGAGAGAGCAGGGGAGGGGCAGAGAGAGAGGGAAACACAGAATCTGAAGCAGGTTCCAGGCTCTGAGCTGTCAGCACAGAGCCTGAAGCGGGGCTCGAACTCACAGACCGCAAGATCATGACCTGAGCCGAAGTCGGACACTTAACCAACTGAGCCACGCAGGTGTCCCTCAAATGCTTTTTAATTTTTGGTTGTTGTTGTTTTAGAGAGAGTGTGTGTGTGAGAGAGTGAGAGAGAGTGGGGTGGGGGGCAGAGAGAGAGAGACTCTTAAGCAGGCTCCATGCTCAGCATGGAGCCAAGAGGGGGCTGGATCCCTGGATCATGACCTAAGCCTAAAATCAAGAGTCAGATGCTCAACCAACTGAGCCACGCAGGCACCCTAATTTTGTGATTTTGTTGTTTTTTGAATGAGACCTGAGAATGAAGGAGGAATGGTTAGAATGTTTGGGTTTGTGTTGTAATTTGTAATTACAGAATCTGTAATTCTGTTGTAAACTGATGACCTTAGAAAATACCTACTTGGGGTGAAGCCACCCTTCCTAACAATAGGGTGCCATTAGGCCAGAGAGGTTATTTGCAGAGAGGGAAAAACTGAAGATGAAGAAAAAAAGAAGGTAAAGTGTTGGGCCTTTCTCTAAAGGAATAGGTAAGGTTTGGAAATCTGGGCGGAGAAGTCAGCTTTGAAAGCAGGGAGACTACATCTACATCTACAATTGCAAAAGATGCAGAGATGAAGGGGTTCCATGTGGAGAAACTGGAGAATCACACTACACACCAATTTTTAGTGAAATGGGACATGATGTCTTCAGAGACCCCAGACAAGAAATTGTTGACGCTAACAATTGTGGGCTTTAGAAAAAGAATCATCTAAGGATGAAACATAGGGGATTTCGGGAGGGTCAGTCTTGGCTAGATAATAGAAGTTTGTTCTGGAGTCAATCTAAATAGTTAGATTTGGGCTAGCAACACCGGACAAACTAGGATGTTCTTAAACATTTTTGTGGCATGGGTGTCTTTGGCCGTTCTGTTGACGCTGATGGACCCCTTCTCAGAATAATGATTTACATGCCTAAAAATATTTAGGATTTCCAAAAAAATCAATTAAATATTAAAATACATTTATAAAAATATTTGACACCAAATGTATGTGTAGTAATATAACATGGATACTTTATTAATGCAATAAATGAAATGATCTAGGGAAGGGACTATATTTAACTTACATTGAAAGTAATGTGGGGGCTCCTGGGTGGCTCAGTCAGTTGTGTCTGACTCTTGACTTCAGGTTGTGATCTCAGTGTTCATGAGCCCTACATTGGGCTCTGTGATGACAGCACAAAAACTGCCTAAGTTTCTCTCTTTTTCCTTCTCTCTCTGTCCCTTCCCTGCTGGTACTCTCTGTCTCTGAAAATGGATAAATAAATTTTTAAAAAGTTTTAAAAAAAGAAAGTAGGTTGAGTATAAATGTTATTTTAAGATGTTTACAACAATTTAATCTATGAACATACTTATGATTTTTACTAGTAACAGTGTCAAAGGTCCTGATAATATTGGGATTTGTTGCATATGTTCATAATGGAAAGAAATGCTAAATTTCATTTAGAGTTCCGTGGAACCCATCCAAGTTCATGGACCTTCTAAATTCTATGCAGGACCCCTCGGGGACCTGTGGATATAAAGATAAGAAACTCTGGCCGTAAATGAGGCGTGGGAGAAACAAATCTTCCCAATGGTAGGGTATGAGTCTAACTGATCATTTCCTGCCCTTATTTTGTATATGTGGATATCATATAAAGCTTGACATTTATATCATATAGGTGGATATGAAGTCAACTATGTTATGGTGACTCTCGCATCTCTGTTCCCATCCAGGTCTCTTTCTTTACTCCAAGAAACTTTCCCAGGCCTCCTCTTGTCTCCAGAAGTTCCTCTACTTTAACCTGTCTGCCATTAAAGACAAGGAGCAGTTAACAATGGCCCTACTGGGCCTGGATTTGGGGCCCACCACGTACCATAAGCTGGGACCAGAACTGGAGTTGGCTCTGTCCCTGGTTCAGGAGCCTCATGTGGGGGACCAGCCCGTCCCTCCACCAGGTAAAATGCTTGTGTTACAGTCAGTACCGTGGCCTCAAGGTGTCGTTCACTTCAACCTGCTGGATGTGGCGAGGGATTGGAATAAAAACCCCCGGAAGAACTTGGGTTTGTTGCTAGAGATACTGGTCAAAGGAAACCAAGACGTTGGGGTGAATTTTCAGCTTCAGGACACCTGTGCCAGACTGCGACAGTCCCTTCGTGCCTCCCTGCTGGTGGTGACTCTCCAACCTGAGCAGTGTCAGCCTTCATCCCGAAAAAGGAGGGAAGCCATCCCTGCCCCGAAAGCTTTTTGCAAGAACCTCTGCCATCGTCACCAGCTATTCATCAACTTCCGGGACTTAGGTTGGCACAAGTGGATTATTGCTCCCAAAGGGTTCATGGCAAACTATTGCCATGGAGATTGTCCTTTCTCTCTGACCACCTCCCTCAACAGCTCCAATTATGCTTTCATGCAAGCCCTGATGCATGCAGTTGACCCCGAGGTCCCCCAGGCGGTTTGTATCCCCACCAAACTGTCCCCCATTTCCATGCTCTATCAGGACAATGATGATAATGTCATTTTACGACATTATGAAGACATGGTGGTTGATGAATGTGGCTGTGGGTAGGCTGTCAGAAATAGAAACAGGAGTGTTCTTAGGGTAGATCTTCTAATAAAACCAGCGACATGGTTTATGACCTCTTGGACCTATAAATATGTTTATAATTTGTTTTCTTGGAAAATCCACCATGATTAATAATATCCTTAATCACAACACATACACACATACACTTAGCCCTAATGATCTAACATAGTCGTGATGCAATTGACAGTGTATTAGACACTAGGTATAAGAAACTGGCATTTATTGGTGGCCTAATGGTAGGCATTATTCTATGTGTTACCTATAAACATGATTTCACTGTTTCTTGAGGTAGACCTTACTGTTTATACTTCCTAGATAGAGAAGCTGAACAATACATTTCCTTAAAGTCATCAACCTTCACTGGCAGATCTCATACGCTAACAATGTTAATTAAAAAAATCATTTTGAGGGGGCTCCTGGATGGCTCAGTTGCTCTGACAGAGCCGAGCCAGCTTGGGATTCTCTTTGTCTCTCTCTGCCCCTCCCCCACTCTCTCTCTCTCTCTCTCTCTCTCTCTTTCTCTTTTCTCTCTCTCTCTCTGTCTCTCTGTCTCTCTCTCTCTAAAAATAAGTAAACTTAAAAAGAAAGACAAAAGTAGGGTGCCCAAGTGGTTCAGTTGGTTAAGCTTCTGACTTCAGCTCAGGTCATGATCTCATGGTTCATGGGTTTGAGCCCCGCGTCAGGCTCTGTGCTGACGGCTCAGAGCCTGGAGCCTGCTTCAGATTCTGTGTCTCCCTCTCTCTCTGACCCACCTCTGCTCACACTCTGTCTCTCTCTCTCTCCCAAAAATAAACATTAAAAATGTTTAAAAAAATTAATCTGATCCAAAGGTGTTTAGGAAATAACTTGAGATTTTAGAAGGGAAATGTGCACAATCAAAATAGGTTCCTTAAATCAGCTGGCATTAAAATATTAGAATAGAGGGGCACCGGTGTGGTTCAATCCATTGAGCAACTGATTCTTGATTTTGGCTCAGGTCATGATCCCAGTGTCATGGATCAAACCCCAGGTTGGACTCCGTGCTGACCATGGAGCCTGCTTGAGATTCTCTCTCTGTCTCCCTCTGCCCCTTTTCCCCTTTGCACTTATCTATCTCTCTAAAATAAAATAAAATATTAGAATAGAAATAGTAATTATTATAAAATGCCATTATGCCACTGATAGTGATATTTTTTAAAATATTTATTTATTTTGAGAGAGAAAGAGAGAGCGAGTATGCACGTGGGGGAGGAGCAGAGAGAGAGGGAGATAGAGAATCCTAAGTAGACTCCATGCTGTCAGTGCAGAGTCCTGGGTGGCGCTCCATCCCACAAACCCTGAGATCATGACTTGAGCCAAAATCGAATCTTCCGACTCAACCGACTGAGCCACCCAGGTGCCCCATCACTGTTAGTTATTCACCAAAGTATTCAAGAAGTGAAAATAGTAGAAAAGTAATACTTACAGACTAGAATGAAAAAATGGAGGCTTGAAAAAAATTTAAAGTACTCATTGATAATGAGGAAACAACCAGGTGTGGGGCACCTGGCTGACTCAGTCAGAAGATCATGCGACTCTTGATCCTGGGGTGTATATTTGAGCCCCATTTTGGGTGTACGGATTAGTTAAAATCTTTTTTTTTTAATTTTTTACTTTAGAAAGATAGTGAGCAATCAGGGGAGAGGAATAGAGGGAGAGGGAGAATTTCAAGCAGGCTCCATGCTCAGTGCTGAGCCCAAGGGGAAGCCCGATCCCTGATCCTGGGATCATGACCTGAGCTGAAATCAAGAGTTGGATACTCAACCAACTGAGTCACCCAGGAGTCCCCAAAATAAAATCTTTTAAAAAATAAAAAAGAAACTATTGGGTCTATGTTATACTAATTCTTCAATATGGAGCACATACCTAAGTAGTCTTTATCTGCAGACAATCCTCTGTATTTAAGGGGAAAAATTCAATCACTTTCAGAATTCTTTGACTTCTCTCTCTGGGGCTTTTCAACTGTCCTGGCCTGCTTTTAAAAAATTTTTTTAATGTTTATTTATTTATTTTTTTGAGAGAGAGAGGGTGGGGGGGACAAAGAATACCAAGAAGGCTCTGTGCTGACAGCTCGATGTGGGACTTGAACTCACGAACCATGAGATCATGAGTGAACTGAAATCAAGAGTCAGACGCTTTACCAACTGAGCCACCCAGGTGTCTCTCTTGGCCTACTTTATACTTAGGAAGGTGAACGCTGACTTTAATGTGCCCTGACCACTGCCCTGGCAAAGCCAAGGAGAGTGGCCCAGAGAAAACCACAGTCTAATGAAAGCTGTTCCCCAATGAACAGGAACAAGGCTGACAATGACACAAAAGGCCAGAATGTGAGTCTGCTCTTACATGTATTCCAGAATTTCTGTTTCAGGTGCCAAAACCTGTCATCCTTTCCCTGGTGTAGAAGGCCCAGATGGCCATGGGCACCGAGCACCTGGTCACACACCTTGGCCACGGCAATGCATGCTCCAACAGGTGCAGCCACATGTGGTTGAGGCTGGTGGGGAAGGCCATGGCCACTGTGGCTGTGCCATGCGATCCCCAGTTTGCCTGGTCATCCCCCAGCAGCTGCTACAGCGGGTCACCAACTGGCCAAGGAGAGCGTGGCAGACAGCGACATGTTCATGTGGAGCAGGTGGCACTGGCCCCGAGGGAAGCAGCGCCTGACACCAACTACCACCCCCTGCTGGTGACTCCCCACTGGCTCCTCGGCCATGCCTGCCTCTGCCCCCTGCCCTCCAGGACTAAGAGTCCGTGAATGCCTACTACATGCCAATTACTGCACTAGGTCCTGAGAAATAAAGACAGATGGTCATTTTTTCATAGAGCTTCAAATCTAGCACATTTGGCTTAAGTGTATTTGAATACGTACAAGTGAAAAATATTAGCAGATACCAGTGTATATGAATATTTAACTATTCACAACTCATATGTGTTAAGTATCATATTATTCTATTGTGCAGATTTGAAAATACTCATATTAAGGTTTTACACTTATTTCTTTTTTAAGTTTATTTATTTACTTTGAGAGAGAGAGCAGGGGAGGGGCAGAGAGAGAGGGAGAGAGAGAGAATCCCAAGGAGGCTCCACGCTGTCAGCTCAAGAGCCCGATGCAGGGCTCGAACTCACGAACCATGAGATCATGCCCTGAGCCAAAATCAAGAGTCAGACACTTAACCGACTGAGCCACCCAGGTGCCCCTAAAGTTTTACTTTTAGATAAAATAAATACAAGTTCTTTTTTTTTTTTTTAACGTTTATTTATTTTTGAGGAGGGGAGGGGTAGAGAGCAAGGGAGACACAGAATCCAAAGCAGGCTCCAGGCTCCACACTGTCAGCGCAGAGCCTGAGTCAGGGCTTGAACTCACGAACTGTAAGATCATGCATGACCTGAGCCAAAGTCGGACTCTTAACTGACTGAGCCACCCAGGTGCCCATCGATAAGATAAATACAAACAGAAGTTCTATGCTTTCTTCTCTTACCTCAGTGTTTCAGGGATAGAAGTTCTAATATCTTTTACCCCCCACCGGGGATGTTTCAAGGTGCACATCCCCTAATTGCATGCACCCCACTTTGGAGGCTGCTGCTTTTCTGGGACCTGACTTTGCTCCTGTTTAGTGAGTTCGACATTAACTAAAATGCCCCTGCTCTCTTGACACTAGGCTGTGGGAGACCTACCTTCCTTTTCAGCCTTTCTTACTTTAAACCTTGAGTTCTTTGGGCTCATTGCAAGAAGGTATCAAAAGCCCAACTGACCACAATTCCGAAGGCTGCCTTGCTAAATTTGCTTCTACACTGAACGGAAGTGTGACTGCTGGCTTTCCTTAGTCCACTAAGGATTTTGATTTGGGTTCTGTGTTTAATACATGTATATTATTTTTACGCTTTTTATTTTATTTTATTTTATTTTATTTTATTTTATTTTATTTTATTTTATTTTATTTTATTTCAATTTTATTTTAAAACAGGCATTTGACCTAAACCAATTTATTTTATTTTATTTTAAAAAAAATTTTATTTTTGAGAGAGCACAAGCAGGGAAGGGCCAGAGAGACAGGGAGACAGAGGATTTGAAGACAGCTCTTTGCTGACAGGCTGTCAGCACAGAGCCCGACATGGGGCTCGAACTCACAAACTGTGAGATCATGCCCTGAGCCAAAGTCCACCGCTCTGCTGCTCCACCGACTGAGCCACCCACATGTTATTTGTAAAAGGTACTTAAAATTAGTAAAAGGAGAGTGGCTTTGTCCTTCTGCTTGTAGTTCTGATGTTGTTGGCAGCTTTTTTCGCTCCTGAGTTAATCAGGTTTTCTCCTGAGGCTGTTATGCTCAAGGCTAGAGATGAACATGCAACAATGGTTTCGTGGCTTTGGGACGCACACTGTCTTCCTTCTCTATGGTTTTAATAAATGTCTGTTCGATTAGTCTACAAATAGGCCTGATTTGGGCAAGATGGCACAAGGTAGGACTTCTTATTCCAAGTATATAAATAAATTGCGCACCGAGGTGTAATACCGCTATTTCCAAGCATTTCAAGACTAGCGCTCTTATTTATTGGCAGGCCCGTCCCCTTACTCACAGACCACTTTGGTTTGGAATTTCACTGTCAGCTTAATTCATTTCAATTCAGTTTGATGTTTATTGAATGCCTTGAAAGGTAGGAAAAAAGCGTAGTTTCTGCCTTTGGGTAGTTTGCTGTAAAATGATGCATTCCAAAATTAGGTTGGACCTAAATTTTGTTTATTTTCTTATTTTATTTTATTTTATTTTATTTTATTTTTTATAAATTTTTAAAAGTTTATTTATTTAGCTTTTGAGAGAGAGAGAGAGAGAGGGAGAGGAGAGTGAGCAGGGAAGGGGCAGAGAGAGGGGAGACAGAGAATCCCAAGCAGGCTTTGTGCTATCAGCACAGAGCATGATGTAGGGCTTGAACCCACAAATGATGAGATCACTACCTGAGCCTAAATCAAGAGTCGAATGCTCAACCAACTGAGCATCCAGGTGCCCCTGTTTATTTTAAAATAAGAAATGAGGGGAGCCTGGGTGTTTCTGTCAGACAGTGCGGAGCCTACTTCAGATCCTCTGTCTCCCTCTCTCTCTGCCTCTCCCCTGTTCATGCTCTCCCTGTCTCTCTCAAAAATAAACATTTAAAAAATAAATAAATGAAATAAGAAATCAGGCATGAGTATCATGACACCCAGGGTTATTCAAGGGTTATTTTCTCACCAATTTTATCCTCTATTCAAAACAGCATTAAACACACAATTATTATCACAGAGTTTTCTGTGCTGTGCTTGTGAGTAAAATACTTGGAGTAGTAGCTAAGCTCCAAGTAGGGTGTTGGCTGGTCCCAGAGTCAGAGGGTGGCTGCTGAGAAGATGAGTGTGAAGGTTTGGAGGGTGGTCAGAGACTGGTAGAAGGGCATCTCTGGGTCTGTTCCATCCCAACACTGTTGAAGCAACAGACAGATCCGTGGGACCACTGGGGGCACTGCCTTCTCTTACTTTTTTTTTTTTTTTAATTGTTTAAGTATCTCTATATCCAACATGGGGGCTCGAACTCACAACCCAAAGATCAAGAGTTGCATGCTCCACCGACTGAGCCAGCCAAGCAGCCAGGTGCCCCTTCTCTTACTCTTTTTGTTTAATTGTTTGCTTAGTAATATTAAACAGGAAGCTGGTACAATTATTTGGGGGCAACAATTTATTACATATTTTCCAACCATTACCTTTGCCATGTGGCAGGAATGTAAAGTTTATCTTTCTGAGAAAGATGCATACAGATCTTTTGGAAACTTCCTTGAGAATGATTGGTTTACCTACAATTTGTGTTTTCATTTTACAAAAAAAAAAAATCATAATTATGCAGTGATTAATATGGGTAATTGCCCAAGGTCTTCTGGAACAATAATTAAATAAATAGCTATTTTGAAAGGAAGAATATGATAACTACCATAGATATCAAGAATGCAAGTAGAGGGGCGCCTGGGTGGCTCAGTGGATTGAGCGTCTGACTTTGGTTCAGGTCATGATCTCACGGTTTGTGAGTTTGAGTCCCCAGTCGGGCTCTGTGCTGCCTGGAGCCTGCTTTGGATTCTGTGCCTCTCTCTCTCCCATCCAAGTACTAACCAGGCCTGACCCTGCTTAGCTTCTGTGATCAGATGAGATTGGGTGAGTTCAGGGTGGTATGGCCATAGATAGACTCTGTGTTTCCCTCTCCCTCTCTGCTCCCCCCCCCCCCCCGCTCCGCACTCACGCTCTGTCTTTCTCTCCTTCAAAAATAAATAAATAAATAAATAAATAAAGAGTGCAAGTAGAACCTGAAAGGAAGAAATGAATCCATCTAAACTAAAGAAGAAGGGTTGCTTTTGATATGTGTAGTCAGAGATAGTAGGGTTTTGATAGACCCTATATAGACCTATAGACCCTAGATATTTGATAGATAGAAGGGGGCTGGGAGGTAGGGAAGTTTAGCCCAGAGAAAAGCTAGAGCGAAGGGGTGCCTGGCTGGCTCATTTGGGAGAACATACCACTCTTGAAACAGGAGTTGTGAGTTCAAGGCCCACGTAGGGAGTAGAGCTTACTTAAAAAGAAAGAAAGAAAAAAAAAAAAAGCTATAGCAAAGGCAGGAAATAGATGGCAGAAACTGAGGACTTATTTATAGTGTATTGCTTTTCTGCCCTCTGGTGATTAAAAGAAGGAAGAGCAAATCTATTAAAATCCATAGTTTTATGTGGAGGATCAAGGGTGAGGCTGAGAACCTGATAAAATGTGGAGACTTTCCCCAGAATATAATACGTATAAACACACAATATTTTGCAAACAATTTCAGTTGTTTCATGGAATCCATGTAGTAAACTACAGGATTATGAAGAATACATTCTTCTAAAGTCAGGTATCTTTCCTCCTTCCTCCTTCCTCCCTTCTCTCCTTCCTTCCTGCCTCCCCTCCCTCCTTCCCTCCTTCCTCTTTCCTTCCTTCCTCCTTCCTTCCTTCTTTCCTTCCTCCTTCCTTTCCCTCCCTCCTTCCTTCCTCTCTCCCTCCCTCTCTCCCTTCCTTCCTTTCTTCCTTCCCTCCTTCCTCATTCCTTCCTTCCTTCCTCCTTCTTTCCTTCCTCCCTCTCTCCCTTCCTTCCTTTCTTCCTTCCTTCCTTCCTCCCTCCCTCCCTCCCAACCTCCTTCCCTCTCTCTCTCTCTCTTTTTCTTTCTTTCTGTCTGTCTCTTTATGACCCTATGTGTGTGTGAGAGATAGAGTACACACGAACTCTTTAGTAATACTCCATTTCTTTTAAGGGATCTATGTCTTACATCATTTCTTTCTTTCCACACTCATCTTTATGGTACATTTATTATTATAACTGCCCCTTCAACCATTCCCCACACTTTAGCTACAGTGGGACCTCTAAAACTCAGTTCTGCTCATGTCATGTCCTTGTGGTACGGAGTTCTCTCTTGTCTTAGGTAAGACAATCCCCTAACACTACTTGGAAAACTCCTCTCATTTTTGTTTGCCTTACTCCAATTAACTTAAAAATTTTTGTTTAATGTTTATTTATTTTTAAGAGAGAGAGAGACAGACAGAGTGTGAGTTGGGGAGAAGTAGAGAGAGAGAGAGACACAGACTCTGAAGCAGGCTCCAGACTCTGAACTGTCACCACAGAGCCCGACACAGGGCTTAAACTCATGAACCATGAGATCATGACCTGAGCCAAAGTCAGATGCTTAACCGACCGAGCCACCAGGCACTGCATCCAATTAACTTGTTTTGAGTTTAAAAGATTGAGATTATCATAGACTATAAAATTCACCATTTTGAAGCATAAAATTCAGTGGTTTTAATAAGTGTATAACCAGTATCACTATCTAACTACAGAACATTTTCATTACCCACCAAATACATCTCATTCCTATTATCAGACCCTATGCCAAACCCCCTCAACCCCTGCCCCATCTTCTGGTAACCACTAATGTACTTACTTACTTACTCTTTTTTGTTTTTAAAGGAAAGTATTTTAAAGTTTATTTATTTTGAGAGAGAGAGAGAGAGAGAGAGAGAGAGTAGGGGAAGGGCAGAGAGAGAAGGAGACAGAGGATCAGAAGTTGGCTGTGTGCTGAGAACAGAGAGCCTGACACAGGGCTCCAACTCTCGAACGTGAGATCATGACCTGAGCTGAAGTGGAACACTTAACAAAGTGAGTCACCCAGGTGCCCCACTAATGTAACTTTTATCTCTATGGATTTACCTATTCTGGAAATCTCATGTAAAGAGAATCATACAATATATGGCCTTTTGCGACTAGATTCTCTCACTGAGATAATGTTCTCAAGCTTCATCTGTGTTGTAGCATGTATCAGTACTTCCTTCTTTTTTATAGCTGAATAATATTTCACTGTGTGGATATACCACAACTTATTTATCCATTCTTCAGTTGATGGACCTTTGAGTTGTGTCTACCTTTTGGCTATCATGATTAACACTGCTATGAATGTTCACATACAAGTTTTTGTGTGAATATATACTTTTAATTCTTTTAGAATTGTCAAATTATATGGTTACATTATGTTTAATGTTTTGAACTGACTAAGCCACTCAGGCACCCCTCAAATCCTAGTGATTATGAAGTGATCTCTCATTGTGATTTTGACTTGGATTTTCCTAATCATTAATGATGTTGAGCATCTTCTCATGTGCTTATTTGGTATTTGTCTATCTTTGGAGAAATGTCTATTTAAATCCTTCACCCATTTTAATTGGGTTACTTGTTTTTATGGTTGAGTTGTAATAATTGTGATACTTATTAGATATAGAACCTGCAAATATTTTCTCTCTTTCTAAGTTGTCTCTTCACTTTCTTGATAGTGTCCTCTTTTAATTTCGATGAAGTCCAATTTATCTACTCTGTTGTTGTTCTTTGTGCTTTCAGTATCATGCTTAATAAACTATTGCCTAGTCCAAGTCATGAACTTGTATACCTACTTACAAAAAAATTTTGGCGGGGGGCACCTGGGTGGCTCAGTCAGTCAAGCATCCAACTTCAGCTCAGGTCATGAGCTCATGGTTCATGAGGTCAAGCCCCACATCAGGCTCTTTGCTGACAGCTCAGAGCCTGGAACCTGCTTTGGATTCTGTGTCTCCCTCTCCCCTGATCTCTCTCTCAAAAATGAACATTAAAAAAATTAAAAATCTTTAAAAATTTGTTTATTTATATAATCCCTATACCCAACGTACAACTCAAACTCTAGACCCCGAGATCAAGAGTCACGTGCTCTTCTAACTGAGCCACCCAGGCGCCCTTGTTATGTGCTTTTTAATCCAATTAAAAATTTAAAAAAGAGTAAAATCAATTGACTGTAGATGTATGGCTTTATTTCTGTGTATAGATCTTGCATATGTTTCTGTAGGCACATGTCTTCCCCAAATGGGCCACTTTGGCATATTGATTATTGGGAATCAAAAGTACTTGAGAAACAGTCGGTGCAAGGATGCTCTGACCCTCTTTTGTGCCCCTGAAAGTAGGAGGTACATCTCCCATGTGACAAGCGCCCCCTGTTTGGAGGGTGGAAATCATCCTTCTCACCAGAGAGGCAATTTAGGGTCAAGAAGGCTGTATAAACAAGTCTTGTTACTTCTTCACCATTTAACTATCTGAAGCTCAAACCCCTTTGCCTAGGGGAGCCTGGGTGGCTCATTAGTTGAGCATCTGACTCTTCATTATGGCTTAGGTCGTGGTCCCAGGGTTGGGGGATTGAGCCCCACGAGAGCGTGGAGCCTGCTTATGATTCTCTCTCTGTCTCTGTCTCTGTCTCTCTGTCTCTCTGTCTCTCTCTTTGCCCCTTTCCTCTGCTCACCCTTTCTCTATCTCTAAAATAAAATTAAAAATAAAAAAATAAAGTGAACAAGTTAGTGGCATTTTAAAAAAGTCCTTTGTCTTGTCAATTCTTCACAAATGTATTGTTTTTGTTTGTGTGTAATCGGTATAAAAGCTTCCTGCCTTGGTCACTTCTTTGAGTCTCATATCTTTGTGGGGTTTCTGTATGACTGAACATCATTAATTTTTTTCCCCTTCTGTTAATCAGTTTTTTTGTTACTGGGGTTTCATCCAAGAATGTAGAAGGGTAGAGGGAAAAATTTTTCCTCCTACAGTTCAAGGGATAAAAAGAAAAAAAAACTAAAAAATATCAATACTAAAAGAAAAGCAATAAAAACCACGGATATGAATAAAATCATAAGAATTATAAGGCAAGATTAGGTGGCAATTTGACATTAACAGAATAAAGGGAAATATCCTAATCATCCCAAAAGATGCAAAAGAATAATATTGCAAAATCCACTACCATTTATGATAAAAATTCTCAACAAAATAGAATGGAACTTCTTTAGCCTGATAAAGGGCGGCTGTAAGAAAACCTACACTTAATGTCAACTTTAGAGTGAATAACTGAATGCATTTCTCCTAAGATCGAGAACAAGTTTGGAATATTCATTCCTATCTTCTCTATTGAACATTTTATTGCAATCTTTAGCCAGCCCAATAATGCAATAAGAAGAAATAGAAAGGCACAAATGTTGGAAAGGAAGAAGTAAAACTGTTTATTTGCAGATAACATGATTGTGTGCCTGGAAAATCCTAAGGAATCTACAAATACACCCCACAAAACTTTTAGAAGTAAGTGAATTTAGCAAGGTGACAAGGTTGTAAGCTACAAAAGAATCAGTTCTACTTCTATATACTGTTTTCATTTATTTTTTAATTTTTACTAAACAATTTTTTTAAACATTTATTTATTTTTGAGAGACAGAGAGCAAGTGGGGGAGGGGCAGAGAGGGAAGGAGACGGGCAGAGAGAGGAGACACAGAATCCAAAGCAGACTCCAGGATCTGAGCTGTCAGCAAGGGCCTGACGTGGGGCTCAAACTCATGAACCATGAGCTCATGACCTGAGCCGAAGCAGATGCTTAACCGATTGAGGCACTCAGGTACCCCCCCCCTTTTTTTTAAATGTTTCTTTTTTTATTTTGAGAGAGAGAGAGAGACAGAGACAGAGAGACAGAGAGACAGAGAGCATGTGGGAGGGGCAGAGGGAGAGGGAGAGAGAATCCCAAGCAGCCTCCACACTGTCAATGAACAGCCCAGAGTGGGGCTTGAACCCATGAACCTTGAGATCATGACCTGAGCCAAAATCAAGAGTCAGATGTTTAACCGAATGAGACACTCAGGGGCCCCTCTATAAACTGTTAAAAAAAAATAATCAAAAAAGACAATTTAGAGTGATGCAAACAAACTTTAATACTTGTTGAAGCAGATGGTCTCCTTTTGGAGAACCGCAAAATGGGACAGAAGGCAGGAAGCTTTTAGATGATAAAGAAAAAGGGAAAAAATAGGAAATATCTAACTGGCTGGGCCACATAGTCAACTTTGATTGGGGTGGGAAGGCCCAGAGTGGGCTTGGGTTTGGAGGTTGGCTGTGCTGGGTATGCTGCATTTCTGACAAGGGGAGCATTTACTGGGACACAGAAGTTACCTACATTTTGGTCTGCTGACGGGACAGAGGGGACAGCATCCGCTCCACCATGGATGCAGAAATGTATTTAAACAATACTGTCAATGAAGAGTTAGATGATAAAATTGAAAAAAGAATACCATTTACAATCCAATTAAAACATTACATTTTTAAGGGCTGCATTTCATAAACTGTACAAAATGTTACTAACAATTACAAAACATTGCTGAGTGGAGTTAAAGACCTAAATAACTGAAAAAAATAAACCATGTTGTGGTTTGGAATACCCAATATTTTTGTAAATTAAAAAAATTTTTATTTTAGAGATTGAGAGAGAGAGTACGAGCTGGGGACAGCGACAGACGGGGGGGAGGGGGAGAGAGAGAGAGAATCTCAAACAGGCTCCACGATCAGCCTGATTCTAGGCTCTGAACCCACGAACTGTGAAATCATGACCTGAACCAAAATCGAGAGTCAGACACTTAACCGACTGAACCACCAGGTGCCCGTGGAATACTCAATATTTTAATGTTTCAGTTCTGTTCAAGTACATCTAGCAATTCAACGCAATACCAATCCAAATGCCAGCAGTCATGTTTGTAAAAATTGACAAACCTTAGTTTATATAGCCAAAGCAATTTATTTATTTTAATTTATTTATAAAAAATTTTTCATGTTTATTTTGAGAGATAGAGAGAGATACACACACACTGTGAGCGGGGGAGGGGCAGAAAGAGAGGGAGACACAGAATCAGAAGCAGGCTCCGGGCTGTGAGCCATCAGCACAGAGCCCAATGTGGGACTCCAACCCATGAGCAAGATCATGACCTGAGCTGAAGTCATGAGGCACCCCTAGATAGCCAAAGCAATTTAGAACATTGGGAAAATAAGAATTTATACTACTAATATTAAGCCTTACTATAAATCTACAATAATTGTAACAGTTTGATATAAGCAGAATGAGAGACATATAGATGAATGGAATGAAAGAGAGATTTCAGAAATGAATTCACACTATATGATTGATTGGTTTTTCAGTAAAGGTACCAAGGTAATTCAGTAGGAAAGGTACAGACCTTTAAACAAATAGTGCTAAAAACCAAACATCCGTATGAGGGGAGATGATATAGAGAATCTACTTTGAACTGAATGTGTTCCCACCACCCCTGTATTTGGCGATAGGAGCCTCTAAGGAAGTAATTAAAGTCAAAGGGGGTCCTGATCTAATAGGATTAATTTCCTTATATGAAGAGACATACAAGAACTACCTACTAACTGTCAGAGCCTTTGAACTTGCACACACAGGGAAAGGTCACGTGAAAACATAGCAAGAAAGCAGTATCTACAAGCCAGGAAGAGAGTTCTCACCAGAAACCAAATTGGTTGGAACCTTGACCTTGGACTTCTAGCCTCCAGAACTGTGAGAAAAGAAATTTCTGTTATTTAAGCGACCCAGCTTGTGGTATTTTGTTATGACAGTTCTAGCTGACTAATATTATCCCTATGGACAAAAATGAGCCCTGACCCTTACATTACACCGTATACCAAAATTATCTGAAAAAATAGATTATAGAATTAACATAAAAGTGGGGCACCTGGCTAGCTCAGTCGGTAGAGCGTGCCACTCTTGATCTCGGAGTTGTGAGTTCAAGCTCCACACTGAGTGTGAGATTACTTAAAAATTACTTTTGGGGCGCCTGGGTGGCTCAGTTGGTTAAGTGTCCTACTTCGGCTCAGGTCATGATCTCGCAGCTCGTGGGATTGGGCCCCGGTCGGTCTCTGTGCTGACAGCTAGCTCAGAGCCTGGAGCCTGTCTTTGGATTCTGTGTCTCCCTCTCTCTCTGACTCTCCCCTGCTCATGCTGTCTCTGTCTCTCAAAAAATAAATAAAAAACATAAAAAAATTTTAAAAAATTGCTTTTAAGTTATTTTAAATTATTTACAAATAAAAATCTTTTAAAAAAAACCTCCAAAAAGCTAAAAACTGAAATATTTTCATGTCTTTTGACTAGGTGCTAATTTTACAGATGATCCAAAAAGCACTAACTATAAAAAAATTGATAAATTGAGCTTCATTAAAGTTGAGATTTTCTGTTCTTCAGAAGGCACCACTGAGGAAATGAAAAGGCAAGTGTGTTTACATATATGACAAAGGAATTGTATCCACAATGTATAAAGAACTACAACTCAGAAGACAAAGAACCCATAAAAAACGGCTCCAGGGGCACCTGGGTGGCTTAGTCGGTTGAGCGTCTGGCTTCGGCTCAGGTCATGATCTCTCAGTTCACGGGTTCGAGCCCTGCGTCGGGCTCTGGGCTGACAGCTAGCTCAGAGCCTGGAGCCTGTCTTCAGATTCTGTGTCTCCCTCTCTCTCTGACCCGCCCCTGCTCATGCGCGCTCGCTCTCTCTCTCTCTCTCTCTCTCTTTCTCTCTCAAAAATAAATAAAACATTAAATAAAAAAAAAAAAACGGCTCCAGTGTGGAGCCCAGGGTGGGTCCTGAACTCACAACCCTGAGATGAAGACCTGAGCTGAGATCAAGAGTCCAATGCTTAGCCAACCGAGCCACCCAGATACCCCTATATTCTTTACTCTAGAGAGGGAAAAAGAAATACATGTGTATGCAAAGAATTGTATACAAAAAATGTTCATATCATCTTAAAAAATTGTTTAATGCTTATTTATTTTTGAGAGAGAGAGCACGCAAGCAGAGGAGGGAAAGAGAGAAAGGGAGACACAGAATCTGAAGCAGGCTCCAGGCTCTGAGCTGTCAGCACAGAGCCCGATGTGGGGCTTGAACCCATAAACTGTGAGATCATGACCTGATCTGAGGTCGGATGCTTAACTGACTGAGCCACCCAGGCACCCCAGGCATCTTTTTATTTTTTGAATGTTTATTTATTTTGAGAGAGAGAGAGAGAAAGTGTGACCAGGGGAGAGGCAGAGAGAGAGGGAGAGAGAATCCCAAGTAGGCTCCTTGCTGCCAGTGCAGATCTCAACTGTGGGGCTCCATCCCTAACTGTGAGATCATGAGCTGAGCAGAAACCAAGAGTCAGACTGACGCTTAGTTGACTGAGCCACCCAGGCTCCCTTCTCTGACTCTGATTCTTTTGCATCATTCCCATAAGGGTACTTTTGATTAGATTGAGACCACACAGGATAGGATAATCTTCTTACCTCAAGATCCTTAACTTAATCGCACCTGGAAAATCCCTTATGCCATTGTAAGGTACCGCATTGTAAGGTTCCAGGTGTTAGGATGTGGACTTCTCTGGGGGGGCTGTTATTCTACTCAGCACACATATAACTTTTAAACACTTGGCTCTTGAGGCGCCTGGGTGGCTCAGTTGGTTAAGCGTCCGACTCTTGATTTCAGCTCAGGTCATGATCTCACGGTTGGTGAGTTTGAGCCCTGCATTGGGCTCTTCACTGACAGCACAGAGTCTGCTTGGGATTCTTTCTCTCTCCCAATCTCTCTGTCCCTTCCCCTGCTCATACTTTCTCTCTCTCTCAAAAAAAAGAAAGAAAAAAGAAAAAGAAAGAAAGATAACTTAAAAACAAACGAAAAAAGAAACCCTTGGATTCTGAGGGAACTTCATTTATGATGTGGCACTTCTGCCCCTTCTTCATAACTCTTTCTTGTTTAAATTTTTAAAAATATTTATTTATTTTGAGAGAGAGAGAGAGAGAGAGAGACAGACAGACAGACAGACAGACACAATGTGATCAAGGAAGGGGCAGGGAGAGAGGGAGACACAGAAGCCGAAGCAGGCTCCAGCTCAGTGCCTGACACAGGGGCTCCAAATCATGACCTGAGCTGGAGTCAGATGCTCACATGATTGAGCCACCAGGTGCCTCTCTTCTTCATGACTCTTAACTGCCACTCCAACTACTTTATCTCGTGGAGGCTCTAGTTGGACTTTCATAGTTAAGGAAGATCTTATATAGAGGGCTTAGGTATAATAGGGTTAATGGTCCTTGAGATTCAAAGTTCAGAAGCTCTAGATCTGAGATCCTAAAGGGAGGGAGCTTAGGTCTTGAAAATGACCTCAGTCTGGGAGTGTGCGCTGAAACTCAGAGATGCGTGAGCCAGGGTTCAGGCAACAGGAAGCAATGGCGATCTGGGGCACAGTATTCACTTTCTCTCAAGATGGCTAAAAAAGCAGGAGTGGACTTGGCCATACACTTAAACTTAGCTTCACAAAGGAAGAGAGATCACCTAAGACTTATACACTAATTACCCAAGTCGGAGGCCAAAGTTCTTCTGATCTTGCATCTATCGGTGTCCCTCCCCATTCCAACAGGATTGGGGGCAAAGGGCAAAATAAGAGGAAGTTAGAAATAAGTAAATAATCACAAAAGGGCAAGTCTACAGGGTCTTTGTCAGGTAACGTTGAAAGTCTTCAGGTTCTAAAACCCGTCAATTCTGTCTTCCCTTTGGTCTTTCATTGCACTCTCTGGTGAAGAATGATTGGTCAGTCGTGTCTGAACCTTAATTTTTTAAAAAGGGAAAAGCTACTTAGAAACTAACAAGTTCAGGGAAGAACTTAGAAATGTGGATATCCTCAGTGATTTACTCTATGGAATCATAAGCTCTCTTATCAACATATTGATGCAACTCCCCACACCACCCTCCCTCTTAATCTGCTCCTGGTTCATACAGTCTAGATACCCGGTGACTGCCTAAGTCCCAGGACTGAGTCATCCTCTGCCCAAGCCAGGTATCAGTGGTCACACCTATGATGTTCAGGCATGTTCTTGGTAAGAGCGATCAGCACAATATACAGTTCCACGGGGAAAAGTCCAGGGACGGAGCACCATGGCCTCTGACAAAGGTAAAATGGACCGGGGGCCTGGAAAGCTCTATATTCATGAAAAGTGCAGAAATTCTGTGTGTGTGTGTGTGTGTAAGTGAGCGTGTGTGCGTGTCCTGCCTGTGCTTGTGTCCTTGAGGGGTTTTCAACTTTCCTATTTATTCGTATATTCATATTACTCTTAAGCAGAATTTATTATTATTATGAATACTAACTATTCATATGCACAAATGATTTTGATCAAATGACACCAAATCAATGCTTATTTCATCATAGTTAAAATTCAGTAAAAAATACAACTTTTAAATAACAGTTTTAAAATAGCAACAGGGGCACCGGGGTGGCTCAGTCAGTGAAGTGTCTGACTCTTGATTTCGGCTCAGGTTGAGATGTCGCAGTTCATGGGATTGAGCTCCACGTCGGGCTCTGCACTAACAGCAAGGAGCCTGCTTAGGATTCTCTGTCTTCCTCTCTCTCTGCCCCTCCCCTGCTCACACTGTGTGTGTGTGTGTGTGTGTGTGTGTGTGTCTGTCAAAAATTAATTTAAAAAGTAAATAAATGATCTTTAAAAAAAGAAAGTATTTTTAAAAAATTTTTAATGTTTTATTTATTTTTGAGAGAGAGAGAGAGAGAAAGAGAGAGAGAGTGAGCGGGGTGGGGGGGTGTCAGAGAGAGAGGGAGATACAAAATCCAAAGACAGGCTCCAGGCTCTGAGCTGTCAGCACAGAGCCCAATGCGGGGCTCGAACCCACAAACTGTGAGATCATGACCTGATCCGAAGTAGGACGCTTAACCAACTGAGCCACCCAGGTGCCCTCTCCATTATTCTTTTTCTCCGTCAAAATTCTCTTGTGAGGGGCATGCTGGGGAAAAGACTAAAGGCATTATTTAGTAATCCTGGATTTTTCACTGAAGGTGGTGTGTTTTATCCCTCAAACCATTCCATCATGTGGCCGGTGTCATTGTCTTGAATTGAAGGAATAGACACATGGGACACCTGGGTGGCTCAGTCGGTTAAGCGTCCAACTTTGGCTCAGGTCATGATCTCACAGTTTGTGGGTTCGAGTAGCGCATCAGGCTCTGCGCTGACAGCTCAGAGCCTGGAGCCTGCTTCCGATTCTGTGTCTCCCCCTCTCCGTCCCTTCCCTGCTTGCACTGTGTCTCTCTCTCACAAAAATAAACAAACATTTAAAAAATTTTGTTTAGGAGCGCCTGGGTGGCTCCATCGGTTGAGTGTCTGACTTTGGCTCAGGTCATGATCTCACAGTTTGTGGGTTCGAGCCCCGCGTCGGGCTCTGTGCCGGCAGCTCAGAGCCTGGAGCCTGCTTCTGATTCTGTGTATCCCTCTCTCTCTGCCCCTCCCCTGATCATGATCTGTCTCTCTGTCTCTCAAAAATAAATAAATGTTAAAAATTTTTTTAACTTAATTAAAATTAAATAATAAAAATGAAGGGGTAGACACTGAGACTATATCTCACTCTCTCTTTCTGAAGGCTCTCACTGATGCTTCACCAGTGTCCTTCTATCATCAATATGCCCTTCTTTTAGGGGAGCCTGTGTGGTTCAGTCATTTGGGTGTCCAACTCTTGATTTGAGTTCAGGTCATGATCTCATGGTTCCTGAGTTCAAGCCCCTTGTTGGGCTCTGCCAGTGCAGCGCCTGCCTGGGATTCTCTCTCTCTCTCTGCCCACCCCCTCCCCCATTCGTGCTCTCCTTCTCTCAATATAAATAAATAAACTTAAAAAAACATGACTTCTTCTACAGATATGGCCTCTGTTTCTACTGGGCTCCCTCTGAGTGGACCAGCAGGTTCAAAGGCCCCAATGTGGATTAAGGTCTGAGAAGTGCCCATTCCAACATGTTAGTCACCCTTTTCTACCTTCATCTCAGTGCTGAAATTCCCTGTACATCCTCTTAAAGCGCAAGAGGTTTATTCTTCATGTTACACTTAAGATAGTGTTTTCTTACTCTGTCCTTTTTTTTAAATTTTTTAATGTTTATTTATTTTTGAGAGACATAGAGTGTGAATGGGGGAGGGGCAAAGAGAGAAGGGGAGACAGAACCTGAAGCAGGTTCCAGGCTTCGAGCTGTCAGCACAGAGCCCCACGAGGGGCTTGAACTCACAAACTGTGAGATCATGACCTGAGCTGGAGTCAGACGCTTATCCGACTGAGTCACCCAGGTGCCCCACTGACTTTGTCCTCTTTCTGTACATCTGGCTAATTTCTCTTTTTAAAGGTCCCACGCTCCAGCTGGAACCATTTTTCATCTCCAGGAAAGTGTGCTGTGCATACTTCCCCTTTGGGGAACCTGTCTACCATTTGGTACAAATGTACAAGCAGACATAGTAGGCACACACACACACACACACACACACACACAGAGCTAGGGAGGAAAAACTTTTCCTTTACCCTCTTGGTTGTTGGGCGCCCACAGATTAAACTAACAGAAGACAAATTAACAAAAGAGAGACAAAAGTACATACAAGAATTCACAAAAATGTGACTCAAAGAGATAGGTAGAGTTTGAGGCTTATATACTTTCTGAATAAGAAAAGCAGAGAGGCAAAAGGGCACATAAGGGAAAACAGACTTTTAGGAAAGATCGATGGGCCCCGAGAAGAATCGACATACAATGGTTTTTGTGACAATGTCCGTGTGGGTGTTTATCTTGAGTGGTAAGGGTCCATCTCTCCTGGTGGTTCCAGCGGATGGGATTTATGACCATTGATTTCTTTTGAGTTCTTTTGGGAGGCTCTGCCTATAGGAAAAATAAGGGATTTCAGTGGGAGAGGGTCTATTTTCTTTTTTTTTTTAATTTTTTAATGTTTTATTTATTTTTGAGAGTGAGAGAGAGAGAGAGAGAGAGAGCGAGCACGAGCAGGGGAGGGGCAGAGAGAGAGAGATGGAGACCCAGAATATGAAGCAGACTCCAGGCTCTGAGCTGTCAGCACAGAGCCCTTTGTGGGGTTTGAACCCCACAGACCTCGAGATTATGACCTGAGCTGAAGTCAGACGCTTAACCAACTAAGACACCCAGATGCCCCGAGAGGGCCTATTTTTGAATTTATTCAAATCCAAATAGTTTTTTTAAATCTGTTTTTAAGTTTATTTATTTATTTTGATGGGGGCACACAGAGAGAACCCCAAGCAGTCTCCTCCTTGCCAGTGCAGAGCTCGACTCAGGGTTCAATCCCACCAACTGTGAGATCATGACCTGGGTGGAAATCAAGAGTCAGACGCTTAACCAACTGAGCCACCAGGTGCCCCAGATCCAAATAGTTTTTATGCCTCAGTGAACCCCTCAACACACACACACACACACACACACACACACGCACACACGTACACGCACACACACACACAGCTCTGGGCAAAATGTCTCCTGTTTTAGAGAAAGTGTCTCCCAAGTCTTATGACTCTTCTTGATTTAAAAACACCACCTCGGGGCTCCTAGGTGGTTCAGTCAGTTAAGCATCCAGCTTCGGCTCAGGTCATGATCTCACCATTCATGGGTTTGAGCCCCTCGTCCGGCTCTGTGCTGACAGCTCAGAGCCTGGAGCCTGTCTTCGAATTCTGTGTCTCCCTCTCTCTCTGACCCTCCCCTGCTCGCGCTGTCTCTCTCTGTCTCTCAAAAATAAAAAAAATTAAAAAAAATTTTTTTAAAACACCACCTCAGAGTTAAGGTTTGGTCCAGAGGATGGACTGAACCTCCTGCCTGTGTCTCCCTCCGTACAGCCACTTCCCGCTCAGACGTGGCAGTCTGACCCACTGAGAAACCGTATCATGTGGGGGGACCTTTTTGCTCGGCGTCTGCTCTTTCTTGGAAAAGAGAGACTGGTGATGACAACTGAGCCTTTTGATTTATGATCCTTTCCTCCCACGTCCCCAGGCAAATTTTAGCTTTCCAATAGTCAGGGAGCAAACCCTTAACATGAGTTCTTGTTGCCAAAATAAATGTCCATGTTCCTCCAAATAAAATGAATGCATTGTATTTCTGCTCCCAAAGTTGTAGAATTCTGCACCATGAATGTTCTGAATCCGAGCCAGGTCAGTGCCCATCTGTCCTCAAAGCTCTGGGTCTTAAGAGACACGGGCCTCTAAAATTCAGTACTTGAACTTGAATCATCCTTATATGCTCTAATGGCTTCCAATACACTTTGAATAAAATCCATAGCTTAGAATAGAACCTCCATAAGCATAAAGATAAGGATTTGTTTTGTTCCCTGTTCCTATACCTAACATTTAGTAAGCTCCTCCTTGACATTTGTTGGAAGGGTAAATGAGTGAACAGCCTCCCACACCTGCCCAGCATGGACTATATAGTTTGCCAGGTTTCAGGGGTGACTTACCTGCTGGTTACTGGTAGCCTCTTTTTGGCCATTCTTGGTATCATGTCGCTATGTGACTGCAAATTAATGGACACAAATAGGGCTCTTGGCTGTTTCTTTTCTTTTCTTTCTTTTCTTTTCTTTTCTTTTCTTTTCTTTTCTTTTCTTTTCTATGTTTATTTTTAGAGAGAGAGCATGAGGGAAGAGGGGCAGAGAGACAGGGAGACAGAATCCGAAGCAGGCTCCAGGCTCTGAGGTGTCAGCACAGAGCCAGACAGGGGGCTCGTGCTCACAAACCATGAGATCATGACCTGAGTTGAAATCAAGTTGGGCTCTTAACCAATGGAGCCACCCAGGTGCCTCTATGTGTATTTAGTTTTATGCAATTTTGTCTCTTGCAAAGGTCTGTGTATTCACCACCATGGTCATATCTGAACATTCCAACAGTACAGAGACGTTTTATTGCCCTTTTATAACCAAACCCTCCTTCCTCCTGCCCCACCCCTGTTCTTAATTCTTGAGAACCACTGATCTGTCCTCACTTCTAAAATTTTGTCACTCAAAACATTAGATAAATGGAATCATGCAGAATGCAACTTTTTGAGATTGCTCCCCTCTCCCCCAGGATAGTTCCATGGAGATTCATCCAAGTTATGATGTGCATCAATAGTTCGTCCTTTTTATTGTTAAAGAGTATTCCATGGTATAGATTTACCACAGATGGTTTAACATCTGGACATCTAGGTTGATGTCAGTTTTTAGATATTATAAATCCAACCTATAGAAACATTTGCATACAGCCTTCGTGGGAGCCTACATTTTCATGTCTCTGAGGTAAATCCTGGGTTTTATGGTAGTTGCATTTTCAATTATTGTTGTTGCTTTTATTTTTTTAATTAAATTCTTTTTTATTTTAGAGAGAGAGAGAGAGACAGAGAGAGAGTGGGGGAGGGGCAGAGAGAGAGAGAGGGAGAGAAAAAATCCCAAGCAGGCTCCACACTAAGCGTGGAGTTTGATGCAGGGCTTAATCCCACAACCCTGGGATCATTACCTGAGCTGAAATCAAGAGTCAGAGGATCAACCAACTGAGCCACGCAGGTTTTTAATGAATAAAAAGAATTAAGGTTGTTTTTAATTAAGAAACTGCTGGGATACCTAGGTGTTGGTTGAGCGACCAGCTCTTGATTTTAGCTCAGGTCATGATCTCTCAGTAGTGAGATGGAGCCCTGCGTCAGGCTCCTCACTGAGAATGGAGCCTGCTTGGGATTCTCTCTCTACCCCTCCCCCCTTTCAAAATAAATAAGTAAACTTTAAAAATAAAAATAATAATAATAATTAAGAAACTGCCTGTTTCCTAGAGTGGCTGTACCAATTTACATTCCCACCAGCAATAGATGAGAGATCTAGTTTCTCTGCATAATATTGTTCTCTCTATGTCTCTGTCTCTGTCATTCTATGTATATATTTAGCTATCCCATAACTGATAGTAGTGAGACTCATTCAGTCATTTGTTCAATAAATATCTATTGCCAACATGTTTCAGGCAGTGTGATGATAGGATCTAGAATGAGATATTCATAATCCATATCTTATATTATTTAGAATTCATTGTTATTATGGTCATGTTAGTACCAATCAAAATATAGCATGATATGGGAATGCAAACTGGTGCAGCCACTCTGGAAAACAGTATGGAGGTTGCTCAAAAAATTAAAAATAGAACTACCTTATGACCCAGCAATTGCACTACTAGATATTTATCCAAGAGATACAGGTGGTGTGCTATTTCGAAGGGGCACATGCACCCCAATGTTTATAGCAGCACTATTGACAATAGCCAAAGTATAGAAAGAGCCCAAATGTCCATCGACGGATGAATGGATAAAGCAGATGTGGTATATATATACAGTGGAGTAATACTCACCAATCAAAAAGAACGAAATTTTGCCATTTGTAACTATGTGGATGGAGCTAGAGGGTATTATACTAAGCCAAATTAGTCAGTCAGAGAAGGACAAATATCATTTGACTTCAGTCATGCGAGGACTTTAAGATACAAACAGATAAACATAAGGGAAGGGAAGCAAAAATAACATAAAAACAGGGAAGGGGACAAAACATAAGAGACTCTTAAATATAAAGAACACGGGGTGCCTAGGTGGCTCAGTTGGTTAAGCATCCGACTTCGGCTCAGGTCATGATCTCACAGTTCGTGGGTTTGAGCCCCACATTGGCCTCTGTGCTGACAGCTAGCTCAGAGCCTGGAGCCTGTCTTCAGATTCTGTGTCTCCCTCTCTCTTTGACCCTCCCCTGCTCATGCTGTCTCTCTCTCTCTCTCTCTCTCTCAAAAATAAATAAAACATTTAAAAAATAAAACATTTAAAAAATTAAAAATTTGTTCTCAGAGAGAACAAACTGAGGGTGGCTGGAGGGATTGTGGGGGCAGGGATGGGCTAAATGGACAAGGAGCATTAAGGAAGACACTTGTTGGGATGAGCACTGGGTGTTATCCATAGGGGATGAGTCACTGGAATCTACTCCTGAAATCATGGTTGTACTATGTGCTAACTAACTTGGATATAAATTTTAAAAAATAAATAAAATATTTAAAAAATAGCTCCATAAAAAACTATAGCATGATAATTGCTGCCATGATGAGTACAGGATTCTATGAAAGCATGTAGAAATTACATATTGGAGCCTCTGAGGAATGACTGTCTCTTTGCACTTCATCATTCTTGCTGGAGCCTTAAGGAGGATTACCTGGTTTGGAATTGGGCAAATGGATTTTGGCAGAGCCCTTAAAAATGTTGCTTTCCTTGAGGGTCCACTCCAATTAATACAGGAGAGAATTTTTTAACCCCATTTTCTGGTATGGTCTGCAGGTTTAGAAAAACAGAGTATTTTTTCTTAGCTAAATTTATGTGTGGGTGTGCTTTGACATAATCATCTCTTGGTCAACAGGGCCTTCAGCTGGAGATGCCACCTTGAGGTAAGACATAAAAACAGGGAAGGGAAGTGCTGACAGCTCAGAGCCTGGAGCTTGCTTTGGATTCTGTGTCTCCCTCTCTCTGCCCTTCCTCTGCTCTCTCTCTCAAAAATAAATAAACATTATAAAACAAAGAAGAATACTATCATAGTGAGCATTTAATGCAACAAGAATAAGTGGATTTAAGAGCTGTGGGACTATATATAGCTTTCCATATTTTTCCTTTCTTCTTTTATCATGTTCCCACTCTTTCTTTTTGCCTTTTATAACTTCATTCTCTATAATTATTGCTCTTTTAAAAGTTTATTTATTTATTTTGGGAGAGAGACAGAGAGCACACACATGAGCTAGGGGTTGGGGACAGACAGAGAGAATCCCAAGCAGTCTCCATGCGGAGCCTGATGTAGGCCCAAGAGTCAGACGCTCAGCTGACTGAGCCACCCAGGCACCCTACAATTGTTGCTTTCTATATCTTTGTTTCTATGTCTTTTGGTTTCTGTTTAAATAAACTACCTTCCAGCTTTGTTCTGTTACTGCTTTATCGTTGTTCTTCTCTGTTTAAATCGCACGATTTTATAGCCATTAGTGAAAGGTCCAAAGAACTCATTGGCACTTTGATTTCATCTTTTTATTTCATACTATATTCCCATTTTTCAGACCTAGTATTATATCAGGGGGACTTTTGTCAGGGAATATATTATCTCATGATGGGTGGAAGGACTGATCTATGTAGTAAATCAGTGTAATGCTTTAGGGATGAGTGGAAATATTGGGATGTAATAAGCCGATGACTCAACCCTATGGCAAACAGGAGTCTTCATCACAATCTTGAGTTTCCCCTGAGTTACAGCCTTGAGGCATGGAAAGTATTAAATCTAAAGATGTCATTGGGAGGGGTGCCCGGCTGGCTCAGTCCGTAGAGCCTGTGACTCTTTGTCTTGCTGTTGTAAGTCTGAGCCCCACATTGGGTGTAGAGATTATTAAAGACAAAAATCTTTAAAAAATAAATAAATAAAGAGGTCATTGGGAGCGATTTGAATTTTTTTTGTATGAGGAATTAATATACAGACTTTCATGGGGAAGAATCATGAGGCTTTTTCTCTCCTCAGACTTGGCAATAGAAATTTTTTTTTACATTTATTTATTTTTGAGAGACAGAGCACAAGTGGGGGAGAGGCAGAGAGAGAAGGAGACACAGAATCCGAAGCAGGCTCCCGGCTCCGAGCTGTCAGCACAGAGCCCGACACGGGGCTCGAACCCACGAACCGTGAGATCATGGCCTGAGCCGAAGTCGGCCGCTCAATCGACTGAGCCGCCCAGGTACCCCGGCAATAGAATATTGTTGGTAGTTTGAGGCTTCTACCTAAAATCTAGTTAGAGTCCACTGAGGAATGTTGAAGAGTAAGAATTGGGACATGGCATCTCTACATATTTATACCTGAATTCAAAACTACCAAGCAATGGTATAGAGACAGTGGTAACTAAATAACCTGAGTTGGGAAAACTCTTCACTCTGCTTGTGAGAGAAACTCTGATAATTCAAATGGACCTATCTAGATAACTTTGAGAAATAGATTAGAAAAAAAAAAACTCTCCCGAGATACCATGTTTTAGATTGTATGATAGAAGACGGGAACATGAAATAATTCCTAGGGTCCCTCTAAAGACTGCCTGATAACATGGGGGTGCTTGCTTTTTATGTTTCAGGAGAAGAATTGAATCCTGGGAATTTGAAGTCTTCTTTGACCCCAGAGAACTCCGCAAAGAGGCCTGTCTGCTCTATGAAATTCAGTGGGGCACAAGCCATAGGATCTGGCGAAACTCAGGCAAAAATACCACCAAACACGTTGAACTCAATTTTATAGAAAAATTTACTTCAGAAAGATGTTTTTGCCCATCCGTTGGCTGCTCCATCACCTGGTTCCTGTCCTGGAGTCCCTGTTGGGAATGCTCCAACGCTATTAGAAAATTTTTGAGTCAACACCCTGGTGTGACTCTGGTTATTTATGTATCTCGGCTTTTCTGGCACATGGATCAACAAAACCGGCAAGGACTCAGGGACCTGATTAACAGTGGTGTGACTGTCCAGATCATGAGAGTCCCAGGTAAAAACAATAAACAGAGGATCTTAAGTGTTGATGAGAGACTTGGCTAGTAGTATGTTTCTCAGCCAGAAGAGTGATGATCCCACTTTGGAAGTCTCAGAAGTGAAAGTCCAGGGGTGCCTGGCTGGCTCAGTGGCTCAGTCAGTTAAGCGTCTGACTTCTGCTCAGATCATGATCTCGCAGTTCATGAGTTCAAGGCCCTCATCAGGCTCTCTGCTGTCGGCACAGAACCTGCTTCAGATCCTCTGTCTCCCTCTCTCTCTGCCCCTCCCTGACTCGTGCTCTATCTTTCTCTGTCTCTCTCTCTAAATAAATAAATAACTTTTAAAGGCACCTGGGTGGCTCAGTCGGTTAAGTGCCCAACTTTGGCTCAGGTCATGATCTCACAGTATGTGGGTTCAAGCCCCGCATTGGGCTCTGTGCTGACAGCTCAGAGCCTGGAGCCTGCTTTGGATTCTGTGTTTCCCTCTCTCTCTGCCCCTCCTCCACTTCTGCTCTCTCTCTATCTCTCAAAAATGAATAAACATTAAAAACCAAAACTTAAAAAAATAAAAAGAAACAAAAGTCCAAAATAACATGAGAAAGGACTAGGTCTGCTATTCATAACAAGGAAAATATGAAAAAGAGGGCTCTCTTCTCGATGCCTGCCCCTGCCACGGTTGACCTGTCAGCCATCTTCAAATAAACCCGGTTGTTCTTTTTAGGGATTCGGGGGGGAGGTTAGCCCATCTCCAACAGCAAATAGACTGAAGGGCTTTATATAAAGTATATCTATAAGTTGGGCGCTCTTTAAAGTAATTTTCTGCTCTATTAGTTGAACGAACCAGGATTTGTGTTTCCTTAGAGTATTATCACTGCTGGAGGAATTTTGTCAACTACCCACCTGGGAAAGAAGACCACTGGCCCAGATACCCTGTTGTCTGGATGGCGCTGTATGCACTGGAACTCCACTGCATAATTCTAGTAAGTTACTTTATTTTATTTTATTACTTTAAAGTTTTATTTATTTAGGTAATCTCTACACCCAATGTGGGGCTCGAACCTATGACCCTGAGATCAAGACTTGCATGATTCTCCCACTGAGACCACCCGGAGCCCCTTTAGTCAGTCACGTTATGGGACAAAGATTCTATGGGGAGTCTGGGTGGCTCAGTCCGTTAAGCATCCGACTTCGGCTCAGGTCATGATCTCACGGTTCATGGGTTCGGGCCTCAAGTCAGGCTCTGTGCTGACAGCTAGCTCAGAGCCTGGAGCCTGTCCTCGGATTCTGTGTCTCCCTCTCTCTCTGACCCTCCCCTGCTCGTGCTGTCTCTCTCTGTCTCTCAAAAATAAATAAAAAACATTAAAAAAATTTTTTTAAAAGGCACAAAGATTCTGATGCCAAAAGAAACATCCTCTTCAAATTTCTTTTCTGATAAATTGACACGTCCTCTCCTCACCTTCTATTTGCCATTTATATTGAAATTTAGTTATTTAACTTATTTTTATTTAATTTTTAATGTTTATTTATTATTGAGACAGAGAGAAACAAAGCATGGCCGGGGGAGGGGCAGAGAGAAAGGGAGACACAGAAACAGAAGCAGGCTCCAGGCTCTGAGCTGTCAGGACAGATCCCGACGTGGGGCTGGAACCCACAAACCGTGAGATCATGACCTGAGCTGAAGTCGTATGCTTAACTGACTGAGCCACCCAGGCGTCCCTAGTTATTTAACTTCTTGACCTATCTTAAGAAAGTGTGAGAATGGGGCAACTGGGTGGCTTAGTCAGGCTCTTGATCTCATCTCAGGTCATGATCTCACTGTGGTGAGACCAAGCCCGTCATCTGGCTTTGGGCTGACAGTGTGGAGCCTGCTTGGGATTCTCTCTCTTCCTCTCTCTCTGCCCCTCCCCCACTCTCTCTCTCTCTCAAAATAAATAAGTAAACTTAAAACAAAAAAAGAAAATGTGAGAAGAACAAGACAATCTCTGTAGGAAATAAATGGGAGAAGGGAACAGATACACTGGTTTAGGATCTACATGGACTCCACATTAATTTGATATTATTATGATTACAACACTTCCTGACTCTACAGAGTTGCAGACGTTCTCTTTTCCCATCTTGGTGTGTGTCATCCTATTGAAGAAATGTGGGTGTCCCTTTTGTATTCTCTTGAAAGTTGCTCAATAGTCTTCCAACTAATGTTTTAAAATGTTTGTGGTTATAATAGTATCAAGAAAAATATTATTCTTTTTTTTCTTTCCAGAGTCTCCCTCCCTGCTTAAAGATTTTAAGAAGATGTCAGAATCAGCTTACGTTATTCAGGCTTACCCTTCAAAATTGCCATTACCAAACAATTCCACCCCATATCCTTTTAGCTACAGGGCTGATACAACTTCCTGTGACTTGGAGATGAATAGAATGATTCCTTGTGGGGCGCCTGGGTGGCTCAGTCCATTGGGCATCCGACTTTGGCTCAGGCCATGATCTCGAGGTCCATGAGTTCAAGCCCCACGCTGGGCTCCGTGCTGACAGCTCAGAGCCTGGAGCCTGGTTCCAGTTCTGTGTCTCTCTCTCTGCCCCTCCCCCACTCATGCTCTGTCTCTCTCCCTCTCAAAAATAAATAAACATTAAAAAAATGATTCCTTGTGTACACTGTTTCAATAGCAGGCACTGATGCCCCATGAAAGAGTGAGTGCTATTGGATTGTAGAAATTTTCAGTTGGTATTTCTATACACCACCATCAAATTATCTAAAAACGAAAAATTTTAAAATCCCATTCACAATAGCATCATAAATAATTAAGGGATTCCTGGGTGGCTAAATCGGGGAAGAGTCTGACTTCTATGCAGGTCATGATCCCATGGTTTGTGAGTTCAGGCTCCTCACAGGGCTCTGTGCTGACAGTGAGGAGACTACTTGGGATTCTCTCTCTCTCTCTCTCCCTCTCTCTCTGCCCCTCTCTCGCTTGTGTGTGCTCTCTCTCAAAATAAAAGAAAACAAAAACTTTATTATTTTTTAGTTTTTTTAATGTTTATTTATTTTTGAGAGAGAGACAGAGCGTGAACCGAGGAGGGGCAGAGAGAGAGGGAGACACAGAATCGGAAGCAGGCTCCAGGCTCTGAGCTGTCAGCACAGAGACCAACGCGGGGCTCGAACTCACAAACCGCGAGATCATGACCTGAGCGGAAGTCGGACACTTAACTAACTGAGCCACCCAGCGGCCCCTAACATAAAATAAAATAAAAACTTTAAAAAATTAAAAAAAAAAGAACTACCATATGATTCAACAATATTAATTTTGGGTATATATCTGAAGGAAACGAAATCACTCTCTCAAAGAGATATCTCCACCCCATGTTCATTGCATTATTATTTACAAAGCCAAGACATGAAAACAACATAAGTGTCCATCAACAGGAATTGATAAAGAAGATGTGGTGTATGTCATACACACACACACACATATAGATGTGTACACACACACACACACAACTGTAACTATGAGGTGATGAATGTGTTTACTCACCTTATCGTGGTAATCATTTTGCAATATATATTATATCAAATTATTATGTTGTATATCTTAAACTTATACAACGTTATATGTTACTATGTCTCAGTAACGCTGGAGGAAAAAAAGAGATTAAGAAAAGAATCTAGGAATTTTAACAAACAGGAATATCACAGATTGTGTCTACTGCTGTTATCAAAAATTATTCCAATATGTTGTGGCTTAAAACAACAGTAAATATTTATTATGTCAGCCCATCAGGAATTCAGGAGCAACATATCCGTGTGTTCGTGTGGCTCAGGATCTCTCATGAGATTTCAGTCAAGCCGTCGGCCAGGGCTGCCGCCATCTCCAGATTTGACCAAGGCTGGAGAATATGCTTCCCAAGTGGCACATTCACATGGCTGGAAAGTCGGTGCTAGTGGTTGATGGAAGGTCTCTTCCTTGCCATGTACGCCTGTCCCCAGGGCTGCTTAGATGTCCTCATGACATAGAAGCAGGCTTTCTACAGAGCAAACATCTAAGAGAGACCAGGGTGGAAACTGCCGTGTCTTTAATGCCTGAGTCTTGTAATCATACACTATTTCCTCTGTAGTATTCTACTGGTAACACCAGCCAGCCATGATTCAGTGTGGGAGGGGACCACACAAGGGCTTGGATCCCAGGAGATGAGAATAATTGGAGGCCATCTTGGGTTTTAATTGTAGGGACTTTTGCTGTGGGTTTTTTAGGACAAACAATTTCATGAAGTCAATTTCTAAGATGCCAAAGGGAAACAAAGAACAAGTTTTTATTTGATTCTGACTCAGAACATCCTAAGATTTAATAGACGATTTATTAGTCAGAATTTAGAGGATGATTTGCTGTTGTAATTAACGACGTTTTGAACGTTGAGTGGCTAAACACAAAAAGGGTTATTTCTTGTTCACATTGAAGCCTAATGTAAATTGGGTGAGAATGTCCTTGCTGCCTTCAGTTATTCAGGGACCCAAATTCCTTCCATCTGGTGACTCCACCATCTCCTATGGCCTTGGAACTCTCTACTAAATTCTCCACATTCAGCCAGCTCACAGGAGAGAAAGCATACACAGGAGGGGAGAGAGAAGAGACACAAAGCATTAAGCTATATGGAAGAGTGTTTCTAGAATCAAGGACTGGAGATGACAAACATCACTTGTGACCCAATTCCACTAACCACAAATCAGTCATGTGGCCCCACCCAACTCTAAGAGAGACAGAAACAGTCCCGGAAGAGAAGAAAATGGAATTTGGTAAACTATAAAGTGCTTGCCACATGAGAAAACTAGGAAACTGAAACATTATACAATTTAGCCAGGGTCAGACAAGGAACACCGTGAGGCTAAAAGTCAGTGTGCTTTCTCTAAAATTACTTCAGTTTTACAACATTTTGTTGAGCATTCAGGATATGCCAGTAACCAGGATCTCACCAGTTTTCATAATGGAGTCAGACTGGCTCAGTCACCTGCCTCACTTGCCTTCCTGGGTTGGGGGGGCGCAATACAAGGCAGTCTTTTGGGGGGCCATAAAGAGGGGCTGGGAACTTCTTAGGTATCTCAGTGAAGCCTATCTAAGCATTTTTTCATCAAACTACTGTGAAAGATACCATTTATTAATTGTTCTTCTAGAAACATTTATATTTAAGGGCGCCTGGGTTGCTCAGTCGGTTAAACGTCCAACTTCAGCTCAGGTCATGATCTCACAGTCCGTGAGTTCGAGTCCTGCATCAGGCTGTGTGCTGACAGCTCAGAGCCTGGAGCCTGCTTCGGATTCTGTGTGTCCCTCTCTCTCTGCTCCTCCCACCCCCACTTGCACTCTGTATCTCTCAAAGATTTAAAAAAATTTAAAAAAACCCCACGCAAACAAAAAAAAACTTTCAAAGACAGGAGACCATCTCTCACATGAACTGATACACTTTTTTTTATTATGCAAGAAGAAGAGTGTAAACTATTAATGTTTTTAACGTTTCATTTGTTTTGACTTTTAGGAAGCTGAGAGCTAAGTTTTATATATACATCTGTTACTCTGTTTTTATATATATATATATATATATTTTTTTTTTTTAAGATTTTATTTTTAAGTAATCTTTACATCCAACATGGGGCTTGAACTTAGAACCCCAAGATCAAAAATCACATGCCCTACTGACTGAGCCAGCCAACTCCCTTGCTTTGTCTTTTATATTAAACATATTCCTCCACAAGCCATACCCAATCACTTACCTCTTGTTATTTTGGGGCAAGAAGGCAAAGAAGTCCAGAAAGAAAGTGTCTAAGAATAAAAGAAAACCTCCAGTTTCCCCACATTCTTGCCAACACTGCGTAATGGAAAAACAGCTCTACTGGGAATTTTCTGTTATCCTTTTGCCCATTTATCTACTGGTTTGTCATCTTCCTCTATTAGTTTGTAAGAGCTTCTTATACATTAGAGAAAAAAAACGATTTGTCATATGTATATTGACTTTGTTTCCCTCCCCTTAGGAGAAATTGAAAAATTTTTTGTAGTCAGATATATAAAACTGTAGTTTCTATATCATGCTGACAAAGGTAATTTGTACAACAGGCCTGGCATATTGTGAATTATAATTTGAATTGTAATAAATACATATTTGTTCTTCATCCCAGTTTCTAGCACAGAGCTTCTAAAATCTTAGGATTTCCTTTGTCTGGAGCACTAAAGTGTCTTTTGTTATGTTAATGAGGCAACTTTTGGAATGCCCCAGGTCACATAAGGGGGGTGGGGGGAGATGGGGGGATGGTTGCCAGGGGAACCAACCTGTGTGATTAGAAGGTTGGAACTTTCAGTTCCACCCTTTGACCTCCTGGGATGGAAAGGGCCTGGAGGTTAAACAGATCACCAATGGCCAATGATTTAATCACACATTGCCTACGCACTAAGGCATTATTTTAAAAGAACCAAAAGGACAGGGTTTGAAGAACTTCAGGGTTGGTGAGCACCTGGAGATTTGAGGAGAGCATTGTGCTAGGAGAGGGTGTGGAAGCTCCTACCATTCCCCCCACCCCTTGTTCAATGTATCTCTTCCATCTGGTTGTTCCTGAGTTATATCCTTTTATAGCAAACTGGCCCTCTAGAAAGTAAAATGTTTCTCTGAGTTCTGTAAGCCCCTCTAGCAAATTAATCAAACCCCAGGAGTGGGTCATGGGAACCTCTGATTTACAGCCAGTTGGTCAGAAGCACAGGTGACAGCCTGGGCTTGTGATTGGCATCCTACTGCAAAGAGTTGTTGGAAACTCCAGTTTGTAGCTGGTCAGTCAAAACAGGCAGGGATGAGGTGGCGGTGTGTGTGTGTATGTGTGTGTGTGTGTGTGCAACAATCTCGTGAGACGGAGCCTTTAATCTGTGGATTCTGATGCAATCTCCCAGTAGATAGTGTCAGAACTGAGTTGAATTGTAGGACACCCAGTGATGTCCTGAGCACTGGTTGGTGGTGTGTATGGGGGAACCTCCCCTCCACAGTGGAATTGGGTCCATCTTGTGAGGGACTGACAAGATGGTGGCCAGTCTACATCACAGAACTAGTTGAAACCTAAGTCAGCCTGTCCTTATGGGAAATAATTCATTGTTAAAGAGGCATAACATACACTTCTCATAATCCCCCCCCACACACTCAGCTTGAACTCACTTTACCCTAGAAAATAGGATTTGCTTGCCTTGTAAGAAAATTCCTGACATCCTAGCTAATCACGTCAGGTTTCTTAATTGTGGCTTCTAATGACCTATAAAACTCACTCTGGGGGCACCTGGGTGGCTCAGTCGGTTGCACATCCGACTTCAGCTCAGGTCATGATCTCACAGTTCGTGAATTCGAGCTCGCATCGGGCTCTTTGCTGACAGCTCAGAGCCTGGAGCCTGCTTCAGATTCTGTGTCTCCCTTTCTCTCTCTGCCCCTCCCCTGCTCAAGCTCTGTCTCTCTCCATCTCTCAAAAATGAATAAATGTTAAAAAAAATTAAAAAAAAAAAAACAACTCACTGTGACCCAAACATTCCTCAGGAAGAGGGCTCCATTGCTTGTGAGGCATGGTACTGCCCCAATCCACGGATTACTTTCCCTCGAGTAGAGGAAATCAAATTTGTTGCTAAATTGTTTTACGTTTGTTTTTGTCAATGCTTAGACTTTTCCCTCTGCCGGGGTATAAATATATTCACTCATCTCCACCTCTACCCACCCAAGGTCGGGGAAGAAAGTCAATAAGAAAAACTGAGTAGGCTCACTATTCTGTACGGTTATAAGGGCCCATTTTATGACAGAAGATAGGATTCGGTAGGCAGAGAGGGAAAGATTAGGGCTTGAGGTCCCTGGGTGGGGAAAAACACCTATTTTGGAACAATGCTGGGAGTGTCTGACCACAGGAAGTCCCCTGAGGCATAAAGTTCCTCTTAAGAATGTAACAGACACCACCTACTCCCCCTCAGGTTTTCCCTCTGGAATTTGACAAAAGACCTAAGCATGGATGTAGACCTCGGAAAGGAGCCAATCAGGAATGGACAACCCAGTACCTAGAACTATCAAGCCAATAAAGGTTTCTTAGAAGGAACAGGCAGCAAGGGACGGGAGAGGGCTGACCAGAACCTTATACAACAAGGACCCTTGCCTATAGTCCCCAAAAGTGCCGTCTCTGTAAAGAGAGTTTTTCTGCTATTCTTCCTTCCTAATCTTACATTCTAACAAGCTTTTGCCTGCTGCTCATTTTGTGTCCACCTCTTCATTCTTCGAAGAGGCAAGACAACGAAAGCCGGGTACTGTGGTAAAAAAATACTGTAACAATTTGGGATGGTGATCCTAAATTTATAGTTTTTAGGGGTGCCTGGGTGGCTCAGTTGGTTGGGCATCCGATTTCAGCTCAGGTCATGATCTCATGGTCTGTGGGTTCGAGCCCTGCGTTGGGCTCTGTGCTGATAGCTCAGAGCCTGGAGCCTGATTTGGATTCTGAGTCTCCTTCTCTCTCTCTGCCCCTCCCCTACTCATGCTCTGTCTCTCTCCTTCTCAAAAATAAATAAACATTAAAAACAATTTAAATTTATAGTCTCTACTTTGCCCTATTGTGTGACATTCTCCAGTTGCACTGAGCCGTTAAAGAGTAGGCATGGAGAGTTGAGGATGGTTTTAGCAGGTGAGAGCAATAAAGTGAGGGGCCAAAAAGCTTCAGATGCGTTTGAGTCAGAGCTGGGTAAGAAAGAAAACCAGGGAGAAGGCAGGTGGGTTGGGAAAAGTCAGAAAGGTCAACCAACTGGAAATCTTGATAAGATCATTAAATCGGTATTGTGGGTGTATTTTAACTATCAACCTTGAAGAATAGTATGTGATGGTCAGAAACAGAATGGATTAACTATTTTGAAAGCAAAGTAGCTGCAATTGATAATGTGGCTGAGGCTGTGACCAAGCAAGCCTGTGGTTGATTCAGAACAGAAAAGTAGAAAGGCGGAGGAGGTCAAGTAACTGAGAGGTAAGCCCCTGTTGTTGTCTTGCTGTTTTCTTGGTGTTCTTACAGGTTTTAGAACTTTTCTGGTGTTCTCACAAGTTTCTTTTGTAGATGAACTTTAGAATAATTTTGTGGAATTCTTAAAGGTCTGTTAGAATTTTCTCGGAAAACTGCTAGTTAATATAACAGTATATATTATATAACAGTATATAAACAGTATAACCTTTCATTATCTCTGGGATCAGCACCCTAATAGTGACTTATTTTTTTATCTAATATATTTTTTAATGTTTATTTATTTTGAGAGAGAGAGAGAGAGTGAGCAGGGGAGGGGCAGAGAGAGAGGGAGACAGAATCCCAAGCAGGCTCTGCACTGTCAGCATGGAGCCCAGCGCGGAGTTTGAACGAACTCACAAACCAAGAGATCATGACCTGAGCCAAAGTCGGACACTTAACCGACTGCGCCACCCAGGTGCCCCTTGATCTACTATTTCTAAACATCTGATCCTTTATCATGAAAGATATATTCTTTAATGTATAACGTTAGTTTTCCGAGACAGAACCATTTCTGTGTGCTTAGAAAGCCCTGCTTCATTGCCTACTAGAGAGGAAACAACACCGGAGGAGCCAAAGTCAAAGCTGGAGACAAAGGAACTAACAAATGAGTCACTCCCCAAATAACTGCCTTCTTATCCCAGAGCACACAGATGTGTGTACCTGTGTATACACTCGCTGATAATTTTTTACCTGCTCACAAAAATGTACAGAATTTTTACACAATAAGAAGCATGCTATTCATGTTTCTTATGTTAATGACAGTCGCTCGGCTTCACCCTATACTTGCTGAGGACAGGCATCTTCTGAAACTGGCTATGCAGTGATTCCCAAACCTAAATCATCAAAGACTAATTACAAATGTTCATATAAGAATACACTAGATAAGGGCACCTGCATGGCTCCGTGGGTTAAGTGTCCGACTCTGGATTTCCGCTCAGGTCATGATCTCGCGACAGGTTGTGAGAACGAGCCCCTTGTCCGGCTTTCGCTGGGCATGGAGCCTGCTTAAGATTTTCCTTCTCCCTTTCCCTCTGCCCCTCCCCTGCTTGCCACTGTGCTCTCTCAAGCTCTCTCTCTCTCTAAAAAAAGAAAGAAAGTGTGCCTGGGTGGCTCAGTTGGCTAAGCGTCGGACTTCAGCTCAGGTCAGGATCTCACGGTTTGTGGGTTCGAGGCCCGTGTCGGGCTCTGTGCTGTCAGCCCAGAGCCTGGAACCTGCTTCGGATTCTGTGTCTCCCTCTCTTCCTGCCCCTTCCCTGCTCCCGCTCTGCATCTCTCTCTCTCTCTCAAAAATAAGTAAACATTAAAAAAAATTAAAAATAAAAAAAAGAAAGAAAGAATACACTAGTTGTCAAGAGAAGCCTAAATGAGAACAATGAGAGTCCCAGGCACTGTACCAAAGAAAGATTAACAGTAACTTGAATAAATTAAAATCATGGGACAGCTGAGCCATCCTGGGACACAGGATAGAATAGAATTCTGAGCGTATGTTTCCATTGTCATGTAAATTATTGCCTGTTTATTTTATAGTATATACTTATGCAATCTCATATTTGTGTGAACCAGTGTGAAACCATTTCATTAGGAATAGTATTGTAACTTTCTTCTTCTTTCGTTTTAATTTTTAAAAATTTTAAGTATGCTCTAGCCCAACATGGGGCTTGAACCCATGACCCTGAGTTCAATGGTTGCAAACTCTACTTACTGAGCCATCCAGGTGCCCCTTGCATTGTAACTTTCTTAGGAGAAAAAAAAAAGGGTGAGAGTTTGTACTCCAAGTAGATGATCACTACAGGTTCTTCTTTTTTCTTGTTTTATCATTCCATCATTGTGTGTGTGTTTTTTATGTTTATTTATTATTGAGACAGAGAGAAACAGAGCACGAGTGGGGGAGCAGCAGAGAGAGAGACACACAGAGAATCTGAAGCAGGCTCCAGGCTCGGAGCTGTCAGCACAGAGCCTGATGCGGGGCTCAGACCCACAAACCGTGAGATCATGACCTGAGCCAAAGTCGGATGCTTAACAGACTGAGTCACCCAGGCGCCCCACCATCATTGTGTTTTTAAGACTCTAAGTCAATTTCACCGAACTTTATGAAGGCCTTTTCAAACTTCTGTAAGCTCACTGGTTTCCATATTCTTTATACCTCTGAGCTTAATTTTGGCTTTGGATCTCATCTATGAGAGAGGGTACATGAAGTCCCTGTGGGATCTAAATTAGAAGGAAAAAGAAACCAAATTTCATGGACCATGACAGCTTTAAAACCGTAGGGGCAGATTTTATTTGACTAACATTCAGAGGTGGTTATTTGTGCTGCACAGATTACATGGTCCAAAGATTAGAACAGCTTGCTATACCTAGCCAGGCTTTGTGCCTCTCTCTCCAGTGGTGTGTGACTTCAGACAAGTTCTGCCCTCAGGTGACCTCTGCACAGCTGATCTGTCCAGATCCTGATAATCACACCTTCCCCCTTGCCTCTCAGCCCTGGTGTGGGACAGCTCCTGAGCTGTTACTAAGCCCCAGGACACTTCACGGTCTCTTTTTGGCTCCTTTAAGCCCTATTCGTACCTTGTAAATAGTTCAAGTGTGTATCTATTGCTGCCAGCGTTCTGATTGTTTGTATGAAATGGGTGGGAAATACCTTCTTGCTTTTCCCAGGTCTGTAGGCACTGGCAATATTTGGTGATTGTCTTTGTAACCAGCATGTGGACGCATGCATTAGTTTGTCGTTATGGCTTACAGAGCCAGGAATAAAGGAGACACCAGCCCTCAACTTGGACACCCAGGTGGAATGGGATCTAGGTATGCCTCTTGTGTACCCAACTATGGAGTGCAAGCAACCAGATCCCTCCTCTCCTTGGGCCGCGTGCCTTTCTCACTGCATCAAGTATTAGAGATGGCCAAGGACTCAGAGGAAGGCCAGTGTTTTCTCAAGCATCTACTCTTTCGTTTTTATTGGGATTGGATGCTGGTTTGTGAGCCACAACATTCAGCAAGGGTGTTTCTGAATACAGAGGGGTTGTTGGAGATGAGAATCTAAGAGGTTTATTAACTCAATCACCAAACTAGTTTTAAAGGGGGGAGGGCAGGGGCGCCTGAGTGGCTCAGTCTGTTAAGCGTCCGACTTCGGCTCAGGTCATGATCTCACAGTTTGTGAGTTCGAGCCCCTCGTTGGGCACTGTGCTGACAGCTCGGAGCCAGGAGCCTGCTTCAGATTCTGTGTCTCCCTCTCTCTCTCTGCTCCTCCTCCACTTGTGCTCTGTCTCTCAAAAATAAATAAATATTTAAAAAAATTAAAAGCGGGGAGGACAGTCGTACAGCTTGGACTGGAGGGAGGGGAGACATACCGAGAAGCAAACCAGTCAGTGTCTCTAGCTTGGATTTTCTATTAGTACTTGATGCTTTCACTTTGATGCTACAACTTATCGAATATCTTAGAAAAGACAGTGGCTGGTCTGTAGCTCTCCCTGGGCTTGTGGTCATGCACAGGAATTTGAGCAAGTTGCTAGGATAAAGCCATAACTGCTGCAGTATGGTATACTCTTGGTGGAGTAAACTTTTCCATGGTCCTTTGGACTTCTGTGGTTGGTTGGTGAGTCAATCATATTCTCTGAGAGATAAATGGTGGGGACATTGTCCCAGGTTCTGACTAGTCATTAAGTAGAGGACTTGCACAGTGTTTTGTGGAATAATGATATAAAATGAGAGCTGTATGAGAGATTTTATAGCCAGGTAACTGATAGAGGTAGAATAATCTAGAGTCTTAAAATAATAAGGAAAATTACCTTTCCTGAACATCCAGATCCCTGAAGAGGGAAATGTATTCCTAGTTTTATCCCAAATCACATTTCCATAGACAGTCACATGCTTCCTACAAATATCCTTATTCCACAAGGTAATAACTTTTTCAGCCTTTAGTAAAACTATATATATAATTATATATCTGATATATAATCTTATATAAAATGATACATAATCATTTTAAGGCTTTTTTTTTCTTTTCTAAAAAAATTTTTTTAAATGTTCATTTATGTTTCAGAGACAGACAGAGCACGAATGGGGGAGGGGCAGAGAGAGAGGGAGACCCAGAATCAGAAGCAGACTCTAGGCTCTGAGCTGTCAGCACAGAGCCTGACGCTGGGCTCAAACTCACGAACCACAATATCATGACCTGAGCTGAAGTCAGACACTTAACAGACGGAGCCACCCAGTTGCCCCTTTTTTCTTTTCTTTTTTAAAGTTTAATTATTTTGAGAGAGAGAGAGAGAGAGAGCATGAGCAGGGGAGGGGCAGAGAGAGAGGGAGAGAGAGAGAATCCCAAGCAGGTTTCACACTGTCAGCAGAGTCCAAGGTTGCGGGGCTTGAACTCACAAATGGTGAGATTATGACCTGAACGGAAAACAAAAGGGCTGAGCCAGCCAGGTGCCCTAAGACATTTTTCCCCCCACAAAGAAACAGAAGTTGTCCCCTATATGATAAATAAAGAGAGATTCTGGGCTGTCAACTTCTTTTACAGCAGCCATAAAGTTCACGCACAAGCAAAATAAAAAAGTATTGCATTGCATATCATGGAAACTTAGTCTTCTAAGGAAATGATAATACCACATAAAGATGGAAAAATATTCCATTCTGGGGCACCTGGGTGGCTCAGTGGTTAAGCGTCCGACTTCGGCTCAGATCATGATCTCATGGTTTGTGGGTTTGAGCCCCGCATCGGGCTCTGTGCTGACAGCTAGCTCAGAGCCTGTGTCTCCCTCTTTCTCTGACCCTCCCCCTGCTCACACTGCCTCTCTCTCTCTCAAAAATAAATAAAACATTAAAAAAAATAAAAAGAAAGTTCCATTCTTTCCTTCCACGATTTTGGCTGCTCTAATAATTAAATTGACATGAAACAGATTGACAGGAAGAAAACAAATTTAATTTTATAGTACAGGAGCCCCATGAAAATATGAGACTCAAAGAAGTGGCCAAAGCAGGAAGTTTTTAGACAAAGAAACACAAATTTATGAAGAATTGGCAAGACAAAGAGGTAGTGACAGGACAAAGGCTTGGGGCAGCGAATTGTTGAAGAACTAACAGGATTTATTTATACAGCCTTCCTGGCCCTACAGTCCCTGTGTCTGGTGAGAAGGGTACCTTTCACGGGGGACAAAGGAGGGTCACAGTGTCCCTAACACCAGCTGTTTCTCAGATACCTTTGATTGACAATAATCAGTATGCCAGAGTGGCATATTTGGGGTGGCGTATTCTGTTCCCCTTCAACCAGAGAATGTTAAACCTGAGAATGACAAGAGTCTGCCATGGATGTTTGATAAAACAAGAGACCCTGTCAGGGATGTAAGAGAATAAATACCCAGTGCAGTGTATGACCTGGGTGAAGGTAAGAGCATTCTCAGGTTCCCCAACTAGATGCACCCATGACTTTGGGGAAAGACGTGTATGACATAGAATCATGAGGGATGGATCAAGGAGATCGCTAGGAACTATTTTAACACCTGTAGGTCTGAGGCAATCCTATGTTGGCACTTTATATTCTTTTATGAGATGATCAGTCAAGTGTAGACTTAACTCCGCAAGAGGAGACTGAGAGACTCCTGAAAAATTTATTATATTCACAGGTTCTAGAGACAGGAGGCATAGCATGCCACAAAGGGCCACATGAAAGAATATCAGAGTGGCCAGGAGGCAGAAGATAGGAGGGAGCAGAAGGTTTAGGGGAGAGTCTATTTTTTTTTAAGTTTATTTTTATTTATTTTGAGAGAGCTATGGAGAGCAAGGTGGGGGAGGGGCAGAGAGAGGGAGAATACCAAGCAGGCTCCTTGGTATCAGCGCAAAGCCTCGTGTGGGGCTTGAACTCAGGAACTGTGAGATCATGACTTGAGCCAAAGTCGGATGCTTAACTAACTGAGCCACCCAGGTGCCCCTAGGTGAGAGCCTTTATTGGAGTTTCCAGGGGGAAAGGCAAGGCAGCGTAGGGTAAACCAGTTGAGGACTAACTAGTTTGAATAATTTTGTTGGGCTCTAACCTATAGAACTGGTCTCTAGTTCACCAGTACCAGTCCTGGGATGAATGAGAGGAATTTTGCCTCCTGAGTGTATGGGCCAAATAAAGGAGGTGTGGTTGTGGATTTGTGAGTTTGCACGTCAAGGACATGCTGAGTTCTTGCTGTCTCTAAGAACTGGCAAGCCCCAGGAAGGGGCAGGCTCTTCTCAGCCAGAAAGTTTTGTTTTATTTTTTTTTTAATTTAATTTGTTTAAGTTATTTCTACACTTAACGTGGGGCCCAAACTCCTGACCCTGAGTTCAAGAGTCACATGCTCTACCAACTGAGCCGGGCAGATGACCCCAGAAAGGTTTATTAAGTTGTCAAAATATTATAATACACAAAAAAGTTTTAAAATATAATACACAGGGGACCCTACTACGTATCAGTTGCTTATATTTATATGTAACATTATCTGTAAGTTAAGTAATAATTGGCCAATTGGCAGGTAACATTTTTTTTTTAGTAAAAGGCGAAAGATTTATTCAATCTCAAGAGAAACCAGAGTATGATTTTTTTAAACATTTATTTATTTTTGAGAGCAAGAAAGAGCCAGCACAAGTGGGGGAGGAGCAGGGAGGTGGAGACAGAGGATCCGAAGCAGACTCTGTGCTGTCAACACAGAGCCCGATGCGGGGCTCCAACTCATAAACCATGAGATCATGACCTGAGCCAGAATCAAGAGTCAGCCGTTTAACCGACTGAGCCCCCATGCACCCCATTTTGTTGGTATTTAATTAAACATTTATTTACTTTGCTCTTCAGGAATTTGGCAATGGGTAGCTGGGTATTTTAGAGGTGTTTGCTTTTAGGTCTCAAATGGTTTTTAGGCCTTTGTAAAGCTTATAAGGTCTAGGGTAGCTCAGACTCCAGGCCATAACCTAGTTTACCAAATTGCCTGATGTATTTAATCTACCTTCACATTTTTCAAGAGTAATTGGTTGTGGTAATCTCAACTTTTTTTTTAATGTTTATTTTATTTTTGAGAGAGAGCACAAGTAGGGAAGGGGCAGAGAGAGAGAGAGAGATACAGGATCTGAAGAGGGCTCCAGGCTCAGAGCTGTCAACCCAGGTGCCCCCCTCATTAGTTCTTCAACCCAAAGATCCACCATTCCACTGAAGCCATTGTTCACCTCCACATGGTTAAATCCATTTAGTACGTATGATCTTATCTGCCTCTAAACACTTCTTTCTGAAAACTCCCCACTCCTTTGCCTCCATGGATGCTGCTCCCTTTTCCCCTTTTTTCCTCTGGATGTCTCTTCTGAGACTCATTCTTAGATTCTTCTTTTCCTTTCTGCACCTTACGTGTTTTTGCTCTCCAGTCCTCATTTGCATTTTATACACTTTCCCCTTGGGGATCTCAAACACATGCATGAATTCATTTAAGAAAGTATAAGGCTAGGGTTACCTGGGTGGCTCAGTTGGTTAAGCATCTGACTTCAGCCAGGTCATGATCTCACACAGTTCGTGAGTTTGAGCGTGCATTGGGCAGAGCCAGCCTCAGATTCTCTGTCCACACCCCCCGCCCCTCCCCTGTTCTCACTTCTCTCAAAATTAAAAAATAAAAACTTAAAAAAAAAAAGGGAAAGTATAAGGCTGATGACTACCAAATCTATTTTTTCCCAACCCAAGTCTTTCATTTACGTGTGTCTCAACATAAACCCATTGTTTCTATCACCCTATTCTTTTCCTTCTCTACTTTTTCTCTTGGTGACGGGATCACCATCAAGTCATTCTTCAAAGTGGAAATCTAACAGTTATCCTCAACTACAACCTCTTCCAAAACTAATTGGCTAAGGCAGATGCTACTCCCTAACACTCACACAAGCTCCCTCCCTTATCCATGACTCCAGGCCTGCCTGCAGACCTCCATCCCTTTTGTCCAGGCCTAACTGCAATAGTATTTTTAAAAACCTTCCAGTCTCCAGCTGATCCTGTTTCATTCAACCTGCACCCTGCTGCCGGAATGTTTTCTTGTCTCTTTTTATTTTTTTAATTTAAGTGGGCTCCACACTAGTCATGGGGACTTGAACTCACAACTCTGAGATCAAGACCTGAGCTGAGATCCAGAGTTGGGACTCTCAACTGACTGAGCCTCCCACGTGCCCCCAGAACGTTTCTCAATGGCAAATTGGATCAAGTTATTTCTCCCTTGAGAAAAACCTTTCAGAGATTCTCCATAGCCCTTAGTTTTTTTTTTTTTTTTTTAATATTTATTTATTTTTGAGAGACAGAGAGACAGAGCGCGAGCAGGGGAAGGGCAGAGAGAGAGGGAGACATAGAATCTGAAGCGGGCTCCAGGCTCTGAGCTGTCAGCACAGAGCCCGAAGCGGGGCTCGAACTCACAAACCGCGAGATCATGACCTGAGCGGAAGTCGGCCGCTTAATCAACTGAGCCACCCAGGCGCTCCATCCCTTAGTTTTAAAATTAAACTCCTCAATTTAAGGAAAGGCTTTTCATCCTCAGGCTCCTGCTGATGGAGGAGATTGGCTTTACCTCCAACTCCCTTCTTCCACCACATGAGTCACACCTTCTACCTTCTGCACTCCTTTACTGATTTCTTTTTTAAATGTTTATTTATTTATTTTGAAAGAGAGACAGAGAGCACACATATGCTTGTGTTTACCAAGGGGAAGGACAGGAAAACGGAAAGAGAGAATCCCAAGCAGTTTCCTCCTCAGTGTTAGCACAGAGCTCGATGCAGAGTGCGGGGGCTTGCTCTCAGGAACCATGAGATCATGATCTGAGCCGATATCAAGAGTTAGACACTCAACCCACTGAGCCACCCAGGCGCCCCCCTTTCTGCACCACTTTAACCCTCTCAATCTTTAAACCTATTATTCTTCTTGACAAGTGTATCCTTACCACTTTTCTTTCCTAACTTCTTATTTTTTTAAAGTTTATTTTATTTACTTATTTTGAGATAGAGTGAGCGAGAACAGAGGAGGGGCAGAGAGAGAAGGAGAAAGGAGACAGAGAATCCCAGAAGGTTCTGCTCAGAGCCTGACATAGGGTTTGAACCCATGAACCGAGAGATCATGACCTGAGCCAAGATCAAGAGTCAGACCTTAACCGATTGAGCCACCCAGATGTCCCCCTAATTTCTTTCAATGTAAGCGAGAGGACTGGGAGGGGGTGTGAGGGGAGTTTCTGGAATGCCAGTAATGCTCTATTTCATCATCGTGGTGTTTGTCATACATTCTTGAAAATTCTCACACTGTCACTTGTGATTCATGCACTTTTCTCTATGTGCATAATTATTTTTTTATTTTTTATTTTTTTAATGTTTTATTTATTATTGAGACAGAGAGAAACAGAGCATGAGCGGGGGGAGGGGAGAGAGAGAGGGAGACACAGAATCTAAAGCAGGCTCCAGGCTCTGAACTGTCAGCACAGAGCCTGATGCAGGGCTTGTACCCACAAACTGTGAGATTGTGACCTGAGCCGAAGTCGGCCATTTAACAGACTGAGCCACCCAGGTGCCCCGCATAATATTTAATTAAAAAAATGTTTAAAACTTAAAAATATTAAGCTCCTGGGTATTCTGCTCTAGGAAGCCTTCTTTGGCACCTTAAGCTAATTAAAATAACCTCTTCCATTGATGGGGGGAGAGGGGAAAATGGGTGATGGGCACTGAGGAGGGCACTTGTCGGATGGGCACTGGGTGTTGTATGTAAGCAATGAACCATGGGAATCTACCCTGGAAACCAAGAGCACACTGTATAGACTGTATGTTAGCTAACTTGGCAGTACATTATATTAAAAAATAAAAATAAAAAATAAAATAATCTCCTCCATTCATACGTCTGTGTACATGTGTCAAATTGTGTGCAATTGGGGGTTATTGGTCTCTCTTTCCTCTAGGGACTTTTTTTCTTTTAAAATTGTTTTTAATGTTTTTATTTATTTTTGAGACAGAGAAAAAGCACTAGCTGCGGAGAGGCAGAAACAGAGGGAGACAGGAACTGAAGAGGGCTCCCCGCTGACAGCAGAGAGCCCGATGTGGGGTTCGAACTCACAAGGGATGAGATCATGACCTGAGCCGGTTAGACGCTCAGCTGACTGAGCCACCCAGGTGCCCCTCTTTTTTTTTTTTTTTTAATGTTTATTCATTTTTTTGATAGAGAGAGGGAACATGAGCTGGGGAGGGGTAGAGACGGAGACAGAGGACCCGAAGCAGGCACTGCACTGAGGGGGGCTCCAGTGGGGCTCAAACTCACAAACTGTGAGATCATGACCTGAACTAAAGTCAGTCACTTAACTGAGCCACCCAGGCGCCCCTCCTCTAGGGGCTTTTTAAGGGGAAAGACTGTTTCTCATTATCCTTGTAGCACCAGCACTCACCACAGTGTTAAACAAAATAGTAGGTGCTCAAAAGATAGATGATACAGTGACAAATGACTCCTCTCCTTCTGCTTGAAAGAAACATGGCCAGCCTGGCCAATTGTAGTCACCAGAAAATGGAATTTGATTCTAGGGTTTTGAGATAGAATTCTGTTCCTACCAAAATCAACAACTTTTACTAGAAACTAAAGAGTTAACGCTAAGGTTGAGTAGAGAAGAACCAACGTGCAAATATCAGGAATAGACACGGATTCAAAGTCTAGAACAACTGAGATTAGAAATGGGGTAATTCAGGGATGCCTGGGTGGCTCAGTTGGTTAAGTGTCTGACTTCAGCTCAGGTCATGATCTCCCAGTTCAGGAGTTCTAATCCTGCATCGGGCTCTGTGCTGACAGCTCAGAACCTGGGGCCTGCTTCAGATTCTGTGTCACCTTCTCCTCTCTCTGCCCTTCCCCTACTCATGCTCTCTCTCTCTCTCTCTCTCAGAAATAAACAAAACATAAAAAAAAAATAGAATTGAGGTAATTCAATGAGACCAAGTTTAGAGCATAGATAGGACAGAGATAAGCCAAATAAGGCTTCAAGTTTATAGTTTAAGTGTCGTTAGGTACCTACGTGAGTCACATTGGCTTATAGGGTCAAGGGACAGAGAAAGACAGCCAGTTAGGCAAGAACAGGGGCCACCGGGTGAGACCTAGGGGTTCAGATACAATCTTTCAAATACAACTGTCATCAAGGAGCGACACTCCAGTCAGTGTAGAAATCTGTGTCACTTTCCCCTTGCCACGCTCATATCTAATCAGTCATCCCTTTAAAGTCTATAAACTGGTGCATGCCTCTCATTTCTAATTCCCACTGATACCACCTTAGCAGGAACATATTTCGAATGGCCCAAAAGATAGGTGAAGCAATTAAACTGTCCCTCTTTGGGGAATTTGAAACAATTGCTGATTAGCCTTAATGTTTATGAAAAAAAAATTGGGAACATGAGAGCACCCATGAAGGATTGTATGCAAGTTCAGGTATCGTGGACCAGAAATTTTGAGGAAGAAGAGGAAGTCAGCTAATAAGGGAGGTGAATGCCTGGGTGGCTCATTTGTGGAGCATGAGACTCTTGATTTCAGGGTTGTGAGTTTGAGCCTAATATTGGCTGTAGAGATTACTTAAAAATAAAATCTTAAAGTGGTGCCTGGGTGGCTCAGCCAGTTAAGGATCCGATTTTTTTTTTTAATTTTTTAAGGTTTATTTATTTTTATGAGAGAGAGAGAGAGAGAGAGAGAGAGAGAGAGATAGCGTGAGCAGAGGAGGAGCAGAGAGAAGGAGACACAGAATTCAAAGCAGGCTCCAGGCTGTGAGCGGTCAGTACAGAGCTTGACCTGGGGCTCGAACTCATGAACTGCTAGATCATGACCTGAGCCAAAGTTGGACGCCCAAGTGAATGAGCCACCCAGGTGCCCCAGAATCCAACACTTGATTTCAGCTCAGGTCATGATCTCCCGATTTGTGGGATCAAGCCCCTCGTCAGGCTCTGTGCCAACAGCTCAGAGCCTGCTTGGGATTCTCTATGTCCCTCTCTCTCTGCCCCTCCCCTGCCCATGATCTCTTTAATCTCTCTCAAAATAAATAAATAAACATTTTTAAAAATTTAAAATAAAATCTTAAGAAAAATAAATACGGGAGGTGAGCAGGGGGAGCCCTTCAGGGGAAAAAAAAAGGAGACTCAGAGAGACAGAGGTCATGTGGTCCTTGAAAAACAGAAAAAGTAATCACTACACCCATCTCAGTTACTAGTAAAACCATCTCACTTTTCCAGTTAGTCTACCTGTGACTAGAAAATAAATTTCCTTTTTATGTGCAAATTGAGCTGGGCTCTGCAATTAAATGAACTACATTAGTACTGGAGTCACAGGTACATAAGCTTAAATCTACTTTGGTGAAACTGACCATGGGGTTATAGTGTAGTGACTGAGTGAGATAAAGTGTAAAGCAATTAGCCCCACTAAGTTCTGCACTCAAAAATGGTAACTGTGATCTGTTTCTTTGTTTTTGCTATTCACCTACACATACTGTGACATGTGCTTTTTTAATTATATCTTTTAATGTTTATTTTTGAGAGAGAGAGTGTGAGTCGAGGAGGGGCAGAGACAGAATCCAAAGCAGGCTCCAGGCTCTGAGCTGTCAGCACAGAATCCCATGCAGGGGCTCAAAACCATGACCGGTGAGATCATGACCTGAGCCAAAGTCAGACACTTAACCGACTGAGCCACCCAGGCGCCCCATGTGGCATGTGTTTTAGGAGTCAATTTGTCTAGGCTCCAGTTATTCAAACACTAACCCAGGTGTTCCTTTGGGATAGTTTGTTGCTACTCCTACAGTCCATAATCAGTTGACGGTAATTTCCTAGATAATCTGGGTGGGCATAATCCAATTAGTTGAAAGAATATAAAAACAACAGGACAACTAGAGGCTTCCACTGATGAATGAAGCATCTTGACTTCTGCCCTGGTTCCCGCCTGCCTTTTCTGACAGCCAACACTTAGATTCCAGACTTGCTTTGCTGAGCCTACAATCATGTAAGTCAACCCCTTTTTTTTAATGTTTATTTTTGAGAGAGAGAGAGTATGGGCAGGGGAGGGGCAGAGGAAGGGAGACACAAAATCTGAAAGCAGGCTCCAGTCTCTGAGCTGTCAGCATAGAGCCCAACGTGGGGCTTGAACCCATGAACTGCAAGACCATGACCTGAGTTGAAGTTGGATGCTTAACTGACTGAGCCACCCAGGTGCCCCTGGAATGTAAGCTTTTAGAACACAGGGATATAGATAAATATATATATATATATATATATATATATATATATATATATGTAATCTCCATTATGTTGGTCACAATGCTATGCACCTAGTAGTTGATCAGTAAATATTAGAAAGAATGAATAATGATTCAGCATTTATTTCTCATGAAAAAAAAAATTTTGGGGGGGAGCTCCACACCCAACGCGGGGCTTGAACTCATAGCCCTGAGATCAAGAGTGACGTGCTCTACTGATTGAGCCAGCCAGGTGCCCCCTCATGAAATTTTCTTAAAAACAACCATATGGGGCACCTGGGTGGCTCAGTCTGTTGAGCATCCAACTCTTGATTTTGGCTCAGGTCATGATCCCACAGTTATGGTATCGAGCCCTGTGTCGGGTGTGGAGCCTGGTTAGGATATTCTCTCCCTCTTTCTCTCTCTTTCTCTCTCTCAAACAAAACAAAACAAAACCAACCATATCTTCACCACCACCGAATGGTTCTCGTGGGGCCTACTGCACTGACGTTAAAAGAATTCATCCAAGGCAGAACAAAAGAGAAGTTTATTGAATATACTGCAAGGGAGACTGTCACGAAGCAGTGGTCAGGGACCACAGTGATAGGGCAGAGTGAGGAGGTGTGGGAACAGAGGAAATTTTCCCTTTTTTGAAACCTGCCTGGTAGTAAGTAGCCTACTGGTTAGTTAGGGCTTCTGGCTATTTTGAGGTGGGTCGCTTTTATGACCCTGTTTGTGTCAGCTGGGGGCCATTTGCTTCATTCAAGTTTTCATTGCTCAAGCCTGTTGCTTAAAAGTGGTCTCTAGGGGCGCCTGGGTGGCTCAGTCGATTGAGCATCCGACTTCGGCTCAGGTCATGATCTTACGGTTCGTGAGTTCAAGCCCCCACATCAGGCTCTGTGCTGACAGCTCGGAGCCTGGAGAACTGCTTCGGATTCTGTGTCTCCTGCTCTCTCTGCCCCTTCCCTGCTTACACTCTGTCTCTCTCTCCAAAATAAATAAACATTGAAAAAAAAGTGGCCTCTAAACTTCTCAGTAACATGTAATAACTAATGAATATCATAACTATTACAATAGACTAGAGAAGTTGGTGGTTCCAACTAAGATGTGTCAATGGCCTCCATCCAAAGACAATAATGCAGCTCCTGTAGTTGGACCCATGGGATTTCTTACTCTTGCAGGGAGGGAGAACACATCATGGGGAGCCTTGAAGTCTCTCAGTCAGAGGGTGTTTTCTCTTACTGAGACACTTCATGGCTTGGAATTTAATTACAGAATTGGGGCTTTGGTTTGGTGATTTGAGGGCGGGTCTAAGAAACCGGGGATTTGTGTTAGATTAGATATGGTGAGGGACTAGGGTCAATTCTATAACTGGGTGTGTCAAATCTTTCAGGAGGCCTGAGTAGAACAAGGATAAAGCTGTAATTGGTAAAGAAGTAGCAGTCATTCCTTCCAGCCCAGACAGGCGGTGTTTGGTAGTTTGTGGGTGGCTCAGATAAATTATGAAATGGTTTTGCTTTCTCTCATCTTATCAGTCTGAGTAAACTTGTCTGAGTCTGGCATTCTCTGAGATTGTTTATGTCCAACAGGAATATAGTATGGCCTGGCTGTGTCAGGCCAGCTTTCAACTGTCAGGGGCTATTTTTTAAGTTGTTTTTGTTTTTAGTTTTCCCTTTCTTAGGTACTAGTAGAGGAGGGAGAGAAAGGTAAGTAAATTCAAGAAGTATTTAGCATACGAAGTCTATAGGACTGGATATGGGAGTAGAAGGTGATGTCAAGGGTAATTTCTAGGTTTCTGTCCTACAAACAGAAAAGGTGGTAATGCTAATTGTTGAGATAGTACCCACTTCTGTGTTATCTTAACAAAAACATCTGAAAAGTTCACCTTTCATACCCATTTAGAGATGGGAAATTGAAGTTGTAGATGGGTTCAATAATCTTGCCCACTGTTGCATAGAAACAGATTTCAAATTCACGTTCACCTCACTCCAAAGTCATTGACTTGTTTTAAAAATGGAGATAGAATTCACATAATATAAAATTTTTCATTTATAAATTCATTTATCAATTCACACACAAATGCAAATTTAGCCGCTTTAAAACATACAATTTAGTGGTTTTGAGTACATTCAGAATGCCTTGCAACCCTCACGACTATTGAATTCTAGACCATTTCCATCATCCCACAAAGAAATGCTATATGCATTAAGTAATTCTCATACCCTTCTCCCTCTTGTCCCTGACAACCACTCATCTTTCTGTCCTGTGGGTTTACCTGCTCCAGACATTTCATATAGGCAGAATCGGACAACATGTGGCATTTTGTGTATGGCTTTCTTTCATTTGGAACAATGTTTTCAGGATTCATCCATGTTGTAGCATGTATCAGTACTTCATTCCTTTTTATGACTGAATAAAATACGCATATACCACATTTGTTTATTCACCCATCACCTGATGGACATTTGGTGTTTCTACTTTTCTGTTATGAATAATCTTGCTGTAAGTATGCACTTACAAGTTTTTGTTTCAACATATGCTTTCAATCTCTTGGATGTAGGGGTGCTTGGCTGGCTCAGTCAGTAGAGTGTGAGACTCTTGATCTCAGGGTCCTGGGTTCGAGCCCCATGTGGGGTTTATAGATTATTTAAATAAATTAAAAAAAAACCTTTAATCTCTTGGAAAAATACCTAGAAGTGCAATTGCTGGGTCGTACAATAATTCTATGTATTCTGTTCTCTTGAGGAAGCACCAAACTGTTTTCCATAGTGGCTGCACAGTTTTATATTTCTACCAGTTAATATACAGAAGTTCTAGTTTCTCCACATCCTTAGCAATCATTGTTATTACTGCTTTTGTTGTTGATAACCATCCTAATAGTATGAGTGGTATATCTAATTGTGGCTTTGATTTGCATTTCCCTAATGACTAAGAATGTTCTTCATGACTAAGGAGTATCTTTCATGTGCTTATGAGCCATTTATATATATCATCTTTGGAGAAATGTCTATTTGAGTCTTTTGGCCATTTTTAATTAGGTTGGTTTTTGTTATGAGTTATAAGCATCCTTTGTGTATTCTGGACACTAGATTCACTATTTGTAAATATTTTCTCCCATTTTGCAAGTTGTCTTTTCGGTTCCTTACTACTGTCCTTTGATGCACAAAAGCGTCTCATTTTTAATGAAGTCCAATTTCTCTATTTTTTTCCCCTTTTGTTGTGTGTGCTGTTGTCATATTTTAGAGACGGCTGTCATATCCAAGGTCAATGAAGATTTTCTCCTATGTTTCCGTCTAAGGGTTTTATAGTCTGTAGTTCTTACATTGTAGGTAGTTGATAAATTTTGAGTTAACTTTCCTATATGGCATGTGGTAGAGATCCAAAGTAGTTCTTTTGCATATACATATCCATTGTCCTAGCAGTTTGTTGAAAGAGATTGTTCTCTCTCCTATCCACTGGCCCTGGTACCCATTTGTATTTGTAAAACAATACAATTGTGCATTCACCTTGTCCCTTGGATCTATTTATCTGCATAGCAAGGGTTGGCAGGTGAGAACTGCTCAGTGATATGGTTATTTTGAATATTTTTCTCACAGTCAAGGATAGTTGCTACAGACAAATAGGCGCTCTCTGTGCCATGCTGGCTCCTTACATTTTGCTGGCTAAAACACTATTTCTTTGCGATGCCAAACATTATTATCTTTTTATCACACTCTCTTAAATAGTGAACATTTCTGGGGGATCTGGATGGCTCAGTCGGTTAAGCATTCGACCTTAGCTCAGGTCATGATCTCGTGCTTCATGAGTTCAAGCCCAGTGTCGGACTCTGTGCTGACAGCTCGGAGCCTGGAGCCTGCTTTGGATTCTGTGTCTCCCTTTCTCTCTGCCCCTCCCCTGCTAGCACTCTGTCTCTCTGCCTCTCAAAAACAAATAAAACGTTAAAAAAATAAAAAAAAATAGTGAACATTTTTTTTGAGAGAAGCATCACGTAAAGGAGGAGACTGTGGCTTGGTCGACACAGTTCACATTAAGGGACCCATCAGAGAGAACAGGTGTCTCTTTACAACATTGAGGCCACTTCTTTCCAGTGGCCTCAATGTTACCTAATGAGGTAACATTGGCCTCAATGTTGTACCTATGTTACCTAATTACATGTGAAATTTGTGGTTGTGGTTTCTGAACTATGGACTTCTTTAGTCCATCTGTGTTTCCAGATGTGTGACTTGAAGCATCAGCTAATTTTCAGAGCATCTTCTTCAGTCCTCATTCATTTTAAGATCCTTTATTATAAAATAGCCTGAAGGTGACCATGTGTACTCCATACAAGGAAAGAAATTGTCGTACGTACAAACAGGAAAACATGCCTCAGACAATGAAAACATACAGCACATGCTTAGAGATTAATGCTCTGAGAAGATGTTTTGGGGTTACAATCACCCAGATTCTTTCATTAGGTGGTTCTACACAGACCATGGACTGGTGGAAGTTTGTTGACTTGAAAGTGAACCCCAAAGAAAAAAAGTAGAAAAACCTATCACTAATATCTTTGAAAACTCAGAATGAATAATAAAGGAAACTGATTATAGAAATATTTGATCTTCTCACCATGGGGAGAAGGGATTTACCTTAGGGATTTACCTTTTGTTTCCTCCCAGCCTAAAAGTCATTGAACAGAACACTTTAGGCGCGCTCCCAGGCCCTGCAATTCTGTCTTCTCCCAGTAGAGGGCGCTGTTGCACTAAAACCTGCACCGGTTGCACCGTTACCCTGGTGGGCCTGTGCTCTTTGTCTAGTACTTTGCAGACGTTTTTTAAACAAGCCCTGTATATGCATATTTTTTTTCTCTAAACTCTAAGAAAGTGAGAGTTGAAGAAAAACAGACTTCTTGAAAGATCGTCCTTTTACCCATTGTCTTCAGAGAGAGTTCATAGTATGTGACATCCTTGGAGGTTGATATCAAAGTCCCAAAGTACGAAATGCATCTCGCAAGTCATCGACCTCATACAGGGGCTGTAGAGAAAGAGAAAGAAACTGAGTGAATGGATCTGTCACAGTTTGAAGGAAAGTAAGTTGTGGGGGGAATAGGAAGAGGAGACAGGAAGAGAAGAGGAAGGAATTCTACCAGGAGGAGAAGACAGCTCTGAGGAGACTCTAACCAAGAGACTGGTGAGTGACCAAAGAGGAGAAGGGAAAGGAGAACCGTGAAACAGAAAAGCAAACTCAAATGTAGGAGAACTGACAACAACAACAAAACGACAGAAAATAAGGCTTTCATCAGAGGAAAAATCGGGAGTGATACTTACACACACATGTACATACGACAGTGTCAAAAACAGAAGAAAGGAAAATATAAGTAGCCCCAGGAAAAGATGACTTTGGAGAGAGAAAGAAAAGTAAAGAAGCCCCTTACCAAAAGAATGCGTCGAAGCTGTCTGGATAGACGAACTGAATTTTCGTGCAACCCCTCCCAGGCTTTGAAAGTTTTTTCACGGTTTTCCACAAAAGTATTCCAGCAATAAAAATAATCTTTAAAAAAGGAGGGAGATAGGGTAGAAGATAGCTCAGATCCCAAATCAAGAGGAAGGAAGGAAAACCCTGCTCCCCCATCCCCCCTCCCCTTAATTCTCATCTCCCCCAAAGCCTAGTGTCCAAGCTCTTAAGTCTTTTCCTCCAATTCTAGTTGATAAGTTGTGGCTAGATCCCTCCCCCGATATTTCTCATTCTGAATTGCAATCCTGAGCCAGAGCTGCTGCCACACGGAGCCTGCGCAGCAGACGTCCCCTTCGCACCTTTGAAGGTCATGATGGCGATTTGGACCCCAGCTCGGTGCAGCCGCCGCAGCCCCTCGGGCTCAGCCTTGCGGTCCTCGCAGAAGTAGAGGCGCGCGGTGAAGATCCGCAGACTGAGGTTGGGGTACCCTCTCAGGAAGTCGGCCACGTGCCGGGCACAGTCGTAGCAGGGGCTCCAGGAGGTGAACCAGGTGACGCGGTAGCACCGGCCGGGGTCCAGGTCCCAGTCGGAGATGTAGCGGAGGAAGAGCAGCTCCACGTGGCAGCCGTTCTGCGGAGAGAGCAGAGGACCTGGGTGACGTGTCCTGACCTTTCCTGAGGTGCCGGTAGCTCTGCGGTCATTCATGCGTCTGCCTCCCCCAGCAATCTTTTATGGGGGTGTCCGCAGTTTTGGGCTGAAGTTACAAAACGTTTAGATAACGACCCCAAGGAGCCGAGTGGCAAGTGGTGAGGCCCAAACCCTTCTGCAGCCTTGGCCCTGCCGAGTGGAGAAAGGCTATGGATTTTCTGTGGAACGGGAGGATGAAATGAGCCTGGTTGAAGTAGCATCACACTGTCGCTAGAGTTTAAGTTGTGCTTGTGAAGTTACTTTTTGCGCCTTTGAGGAGAAAGAAAATGGCTTGGAAATGTCTGTTGCTTAACATTGTGGAAATACACCTGACCACTAAGGGGAGGTAGGAAATCTGGTTGGGAGGATTGACGGGGCAAAACAGATAAGGGTCAGGCCCACAGTGAGGTGTTGTAAGAGAGGTTATAGGCACTGCTATGGATTACGAACAATTAAATGTGTTTGCTCATTGTATGATCCCTGCGATTGTAATAATAATCTCCCCATAGTGAGATATAGCAAGTCCGCTTAGTGTTGTGGAAAAGTCGTGAGTCCCAGAATTCTGATGATCTAGATTCCACTTCCTGGCATCACCACTCAGGTGACTGAGACAAGTTACCCAACTCCTGGATCTTCTAATTCCTCCAGTAAAATAGGCTGGTGTCAGGATTAAATGAGAAAGAAATAATGGGTTGGTAACCGCAAAGACTTCTGTACTTGGAATGTGACACATCAACAAGCAAAGAGATTAGAATGTAAAACAATTGTGGTGAGATAATTTACACAATACAAATGAAGGCGAAGGAAACAGAATAGTAAAATAAACACTTCACAATGAGTCAGACAGTGTCCTTCCATCCATGGATTCTTCCCTGGGGTTCCACTGAAACCAGATGTCACTGCCTGTTACGAGACAGGAAATGATCATTGGCAGAAGCTTATGTAAACCCATCTGGATATGGTGAAGAAGTCTCTTGGAAGTGTACTTCTCTGATATTCTAGATGCCGAGAGATTGATTGAATTAATCAACCGTTGAAGTTTCCCTGAGTATTCTGGATCTCATCATACTGAATGTACTCATTAGCCTATGATCCGTGTGAACAAGAGGGAATGGAAATTGTGTGGCAAGCAGAATTGAGTCATTATGAATTTTTCCTAAATTTTTCTTCTTTAGTTTTAAAAAATTCTAAAGAATTTGATTTTCACATTTAACATTTAGCTTGAATGAGCTGATAATACTCTCCCAAGTCAAAAGGCTCTTACATTTGATTTCTTACTTAATCTCAAAAGCAATTCATTTGCTGGGGAAAGGAGAGGAAAGTTGGGGGGCAGTTAACCCTTGGCAATGAAGTAAGGTGTGACAGTAATGTGCCCAGCATAATTGGGGAGGACAGTAAATGACATGCTTTGCGACATAACTGTTATAGTATCATGGACATTTTTTTAAAGTTTATCTATTTTGAGAGAGAGCATGCACTAGCACAAGTGGGGGAGGGGCAGAGAAATTTTTTTTTAAATTAAAAGAAAAAAGAAATCTGAAGACCTAAATGTGAGACAGGCTGAAAAGTAGTACTATCAGCAGATGGTTCCAGAAGTGCACAAAGTCTAGCTTTTAATTGCCTTAGAAGCAAATAATTGATACCTTGTTTCGAAGGTGACCGAAGTCCAATGAGAAGGAGGTGGCACTATCTCGCCGCTTCACCACGTAGCACAAGTAGGTCTCATGGCGACCCTTAGCCCAGCGGACATTCTTGAAATGGTAGAGAAACTTCCTCTGCTTCATCAGGAGGCTGGGGGTGAGAGAGGGAGGAACATACAGGAACACAGCTCATTCTCTGGTCACTCCTGGCTTTCCTTCAGCTTTTTAAAAAATCTATAATGACTTGGGCCACACCAGAGAAGATGTTCTTGCTTGCTTTGCTGGATGCCTGAGACCTACTGAACTTGGGACCCATTATAAACCCTTCTTCGTGCTTATATTTAAGACCAACTGAGAGGTAGCCAGAGCTAGAAAACCATATGAACTCACAGGACAGGCTCCTCCCACAGCTGTCTTTTAGGTGCTGGCAACTCAGAATTACAAACTTATTCCTGGAGTTTCATTAAGTATTTTTTCAGACTTCCCTTCCAAACTCTACGTAAATGTCCGGTATGTACTTCAAACTCAACATGGTCAAAACAGGATTCCCAAACTGCCCACTGTCCTGATTATCCTGGCTCTCCTTACTTTTTTCCATCTTATGTAACCAGGCTAAAAGCTTGGGATCATTGATTCTTTCCCTTCACTCCCAAATTTAACTAATGATCTAAATATATTGATTCAGCTCTCCAAATATTTCTCTTTTGTTTTTAATATTTTTATTTTTTAAGCCTCCAAACATTTCATGAGTTTGTATCTGCACTGTTGCCCATGTTCTCTGCTGCAGTCCAAGCCCTTGCCTTCTGTTGTCCTGGCCTCAAAGCTGGTCTCACTGCCCTCAGACCCTCCAAAAGAACATTCTCCATGCTGTGACAGAGTGATCTCACAAAAAACCCAGGCTTGACCATGTCTTTTCTGTGCTGAAATGATCCCAGTGAATCTCTTTTACCCCATAACTCTTTATTTATTTTTATGTTTTGTTTTGGAGAGAGAGAGAGAGAGAGAGAGAGAGCACAGGGGAGTGGCAGAGATGGAGATGGACAGAGGATCCAAAGTGGGCTCTGCAGTGACACAGTGAGTCCGATGTGGGGCTCGAACTCATGAACCTTGAGATTATGCCTTGAGCCGAAGTTAGAAGCTCAGCTGACTGAGCCACCCAGGAGCCCCTGCCCCAAACTCTTTAATGTGGTATTTAGGCCAGTTTTTACATTTGGTTCTCAATCTACATCTCTAGCCTCCTTTCCTACCACTTTTTCCCTTCCCTTCCCTACCTTCAAGTGCCTATGGTACTAGTGTGTTCCTGAGGCTTTTTCTTTCCAGTCACCTTGCTGACGCACTTCCTCCCAGCGAATGCTTTACTACCTTTTTCCACTGGACAAAACCTACGTGTCCTTCAAAGCCTAACCGCGGTTCAACTCTTTTTTTTTTCTCATTACCATCATCCCCAAATTTCCAGGCAAAAGTCAAATACTAACAGCAACAAAAAACCCTCCTGGGGCGCCTGGGTGGCTCAGGGGGTTAAGCATCTGACTCTTGATTTTGGCTCAGGTCATGATCTCAGGGTTCATGATTTGAGCCCTGCATCGGGCTCTGCAGAGCCTCCTTGGAATTCTTTTCCACCCCTCATCCCACCCCACCCTCACTCCTGCACATGTGTGCACATGCAAATAAATATTTATTTATTTATAAATTTATTATTAATTTATAATAAATAATAAATAAATTTATATATTTTATATATAATAAATAATAAATAATAAAATTATTTATTAATAAATATTTATTTATTTATTCCTGCATAAATAAAGGAAGTTTATTACCTTTCCAAGGTAAATAAACATTAAAAAGAAAAATCTTCCTGTAGTTTTCCTTGGTTCTCCAGTTTATCCCTACCAAAGCCCTCATCCTCTGTTACCAGTTGATCACTGACCTGTCTCCCCAGTTAGACTTTGTGTTTTGAGGCAGCAAAGTGTCACTTTATAAGAAAAATTCTTTTTAACATAAGACTAATACTTGACTGTTAACTTGCATGATACAGAAAGTTAAGTGTTAACGTTTAAAAATATTAAAGAATTAAAGTTTTAAAATTAAAATTAAAAAATTAATATTGAGGGTAGCATCTAATGATAAATTAGACATAGTATCTAATGACCATTACTGTTAAAATTTTTGTGTTTCTAGTATTTTATAGTCATATTTACATGGTTTTGATTATACTTATTTCATACACAATTTTGCATTCTGCTGCTTTTTAAACTTGGCAATACAATCTAAACATGCTATCTTGCTCACATGCAGGGATTGGTTGCTTTTGTTTCTTTATTCCTAGAGCAGTGTTTTACTTGTCATAAGCACTAAATTGAATTGGATTTGTGAAAACACTCTCTGATAACCCAAGTTTCTTTGCAGTTGTGGATATAACACAAGCTATATAGTATGGTTGATACCAAAGCACTAATGGTTTCTCAGGTTTACGGTCTTAGTCTTTTCCAGAAATGTATTTATCAGGTTGTGGAGATAATGCTGCCACCTAGTGGTTCCATGCAGAAGTGCAGTAAACTTGAAGGAGCACCTGGGTGGTTAAGTCGGCTGAGCGTCTGACTCTTGATTTCGGCTCCCGTCATGATCCCAGAGTCGTGGGATGGAGCCCTGAGCCAGGCTCTGCAGAGGGTGAAGCCTGCTTGGGATTGTCTATCTATACCTCTGTCCTTCTCCCCCGTCCCCTCTCTTTCTCAAATTAAAACAAAAAAAGTGCAGTAGACTTGTAAAAGCAAAGAGCTAGGCAAGGATTTGAATACGGTTGGCTGGCAAGAGAATTGAAACTTATTTCACCTTTTTTTTTTTTTTTACCATTGAGGTATAATTTACATACTTCACCAATTTCAAATGTACAGTTTTATGCATACTGGCAGATGTAAACACCCAAAGTTGAGACCACACTCAGGATACAGAACATTTCCAAGGGGGGGTATAGCTCAGGGGTAGAGCATTTGACTGCAGAACATTTCCAAGGTACCCCTCCCCAGAGTTTCCACATTCACCTTGTCAGTCAGTTCTTCTCAGCTTTCCTAGGCAACCACTAATCTATCTGTATGCTGCTTCCTAGAATTCCATAATAAGTCCTATATTATCTTGTGTCTGATTTGTTTCACTTCCTTTGTGTCTGACTTGTTACACTTTGAAATTCATTTGTGGTGTTGCATGTACCAGTACTTTGGTCCTTTGTTTTGCAAAATAATATTCCATTGCATGGCTATAGCACATTTATTCATTCACCTGTAGATGGACATTTGGATTGTTTCCACTTTGAGGCTGTTGTGAACAAAGCTTTTACAAACATGGCCCAGTCTTTGTGATGACATATGTTGAGAATTAATTTTAATGCAACACACATGATAGACCCTGAATTTAAAAGTTAAATATCCAAGTGTCAACCTTATTACTTAGGTGAGTAAGGACGAGCTTTTTATAGCCATCTCAATTTAAATATCTCGCTTCACACACATGAAGCATATTGAAATACACTTTAAATCCTGTGGCAGAAAACTAGGTTTATCACCAGTATACACATTCGGTATAGCAAACAATTTTAAAATGGCTTAATCATATTATTTTAATATTAAAAATTGGTAGGCATCTGAAACAAATGCTAACAAATATCTAATAATTATTGGCTTTATTTTAAAATAATTTATTATAGTAATCATCACAGCAGCTACCATCATTACTATTACTATTGTTAGATAATTAGCATATAATAGTCCTTGGTGAATATAAACTGAGTACATGATGAATGCTTAATCAATACTAAAGTAAAAGAAAAAATATCTGTCTTTGGGGCTCAAGTTCTTTTTTTTTTTTAATGTTTATTTATTTTTCAAAGAGAGACAGAGCGTGAGTAGGGGAGGGACAGAGAGAGAGGGAGACACAGAATCCGAACCAGGCTCCAGGCTCAGAGCTGTCAGCACAGAGCCCCACGCGGGGCTCGATCTCACAAACCGTGAGATCATGACCTGAGCCGAAGTTGGACGCTTAACCGATGGAGCCACCCTGGCGCCCCACCCCCCCCTTTTTTTTTTAAGAGAGAGAGAATGTGTATATGCATATGAGCTTAAGCAGAGGAGGGGCAGAGGCAGAGAGAATTTTAAGCAGGCTCTACAGAAAGCTAAGCTGGATGTGGGTCTCGATCCCACAACCGTGAGATCATGACTTGAGCCGACATCAAGAGTTGGTCGGTGGCTCAACCGACTGAGCCACCCAGGTGCCCCATGGGGCTCAGTTTTAAACAGATTAAGCATCATCTCTAACTGAAGACATTTCTTTAAACACTTCATCTGCCCTTCTGGGCTATATGGCTGAAAAAGGGGCAAAGAGAGGTAGTACATCACACACAGCAGGAGGGATGGTGGGGATCTGCTACCCAGAGGAAGAAAAGGTGTTCTGGAAAGGAAATGATAGAGGGAAGGGAATTCAGATGGACTTTCGCCATCTGCCTCACATGAAAATACAGCAGTCCGTTACTGTTTCTGTCAGAAGTGACCAGTCACCGTGAAGCTCACTGCTTGATTGTGACCCGTCAATTAGCTTTCTTGGTTCATCACTTTCCTTCAACGGTAGCTAGGAGCCCGTTTCCAGTACCCTGTTCTCTTGGCTTCCCTTTTGGGTAGAAAGGACTTTGTAGAGGTAGTCCTTCAAGGTCGCGGGCTGACAGCTGTGCCCCCTGAGGCAGAACACTGCTGCATCCCCAGCAATGCAAACCAGAGACAGATGGGTTAAAAATAATCCTGACAAAGTCCTGTGCCATCACTAATGCCCTCTGCAAATATTGTTTTCCTTAATGATAATTATATATTTTCCTTTTTCTCCTCCTGAATTTCATCTTTTCCCCTTTTTTTCTTTCAGCTGCAACTATTAATGTAATCATTGCTTTGCATTTCATTATGTACAAAGATTTTCATTGGAAACTTTACCTCTTCATACCTCAGATTAATTTTCAAAATCTGATTGCAAACTGAGCAGACATTTGACATTTTTGCCCTCAGGACAATTTGCTGAAGAACATTTTGTCTTCCATTAAAAATCCTAATTCCGGGCGCACCTGGCTGGCTCAGTCAATGAAACATGAGACTCTTGATCTTGGGATTGTGAGTTTGAGACCTACATTGGGCATAGAGATTACTTAAAATCTGTAAAAATTTGTTTTAATTTTAAAAATCTTAATTTTGTAGGTTAAACTTTTTATAAAAGAGTTAAATTGAGATAAAGTATATGGATTAAATTTGATTCTCATACATTTGTAGTAAGTAGGAATAAAATAAGTTGTGTGATAATAACTTATAAACTGCATGTGAAAACATTCTGAAAATCTGACAAAATACATTTAAGAAGTAAGTTAAGTGAAACTGAAAGACTATATACGGAGGGGCGTCTGGGTGACTCAGCTGGTTAAGCGTCCCACTCTTGATTTTGGCTCAAGTCGTGATCTCACAGTTTGTGAGATCAAGCCCCACATTGGGTTCTGTGCTGACAGTGTGGAGCCTGCTTGGAATTCTCTCTCTCCTTCTCTCTCTGCCCCTCCCCTGCCCTCTCTCATTCTCTCTCACAGTAAATAAAATAAACTGACAAAATAAAATAAAGACTAGATAGGTAGTAAAAATGCCACTAACTGCCTAACAATGAACATTAAACAACTTGCTTGACTGATTTTTCTCCCTGTAATAGATACATACCATCATAGTGGCTTTCACGCAATTAATTTTGAATTTTGGCCTTAAAATAATCTCCTTACTATGTAACTAAAGTTTTCAGTAATGTCTCCCCAGTAAAGTTTCCAAGTCCTTTAGTAGTTGAATACTGACAAAATAATTATTACAATTTCCACTACTGTTTTTAATACAATACAGTATTGCTATGACCTTTTCATGCATTGAATCTCTAAACTAGTGCTAACTGCATTACTCACCTCAGGACAAGTCCAGGCGTGGCACATAGAAGTTCCTCTGAATATGGAAGAGAGAGAGAAAACAGAGAGGAAAAGGCAGAGAGCGTGTAAGATCTGAACAGATGTGACAGATCCAGAGAAAGAAGGGTGCAGATGGACCAAGCAGTGAGTCAGATAGTGAGAGGAGAGGAGAGGGCTACCAGTCTGAAAATGCAGATTTGCTCTGAGAGAAAAGCCAGTGCAACCCTGCCATGAGGAGATGGCTTTACCTGTCCATTGTGGATTCCAGGGTGTCTTTCTTAGTCTTAGGCCAAGGAAGGCTTGCCTCAAGTCCTGCTGCCTCACTGACTCTGTCTGGCAGTGCATTGGTCCCACACATTCAAATTTGAGCTCACCCTCTTAGGCCCCGCCCCCCCAAGGTATCATCACCATCAGGTACCCCAACAGCCTTCCTCCTGTGTGGGTCCAAAAAAGGTAGGCGGGGCTGTCATTGGCAGAGTCATGTGGGTAAGTGATTGAGGGGCACTCTGCTGAATGTGTTGGTTCCTGTAGGGCTGCAGCTGTAAAAATTCAGTCTATGTTCCACAGGTAACAAACATCAGGAAACAGTAGCCATAGACACTTAGGAAATTGTAAGCCTGGTGACCAATAACATCTTGTTTAATTTTAAAAGCATAATAATAATAGTAATGTTCACTGAAATAGCATCTTGTACTCTGAGCTGAAAGCATCTATTCCCTTGTTTAAGTGCACACTATCTGGATCTCAGTAGAGACCTGACACCTCCAGCTTTGTGGCCAAGCAAGGAAATGTGGTCAGTCATGTAGGACTTAGGAATAGAAATGTTGGCACCCTAAACCGCTGACCTCCCCCCCTTTCTGACTGCACTACAAGAATTGCTACAAGACTAGATGACTGCACAAGAGGAAGTTTTGCAAAAGCTGTCTTTTCCACAAGCCAGGTATTTTGAAGTCAGAAGCAGCAGCATCCCAAACCATTAAGAAATGTTTATTTCATCAGACAGAATCAGTATCCGAATGCCTCCGGGGAACTTGGAAAACAGTTTGGGCTTTTCAAGCAAAAGGTGTTAAATTCCTGCCCTCATGCAGTTTGGTCAATTAAAGATTTTTGCTTCTCCCTCCTACCTCAGTCTAAATCCTTTCTATTTCTTTATTCAATAGAAACTTAATGCCTAACTGCACGAGAGAAACTGTGTTGGGTGCTGGGGGTACAATTGGGACTAAAGCGGCTAAGGTCTCTGCCCCCTTCCTGCTTCAAGGCTTTAACTACTATCTATGCATTGATTCCCAAATCTATTGCTCCAGCTTGGACCACTTCCTTGAACTCAAAACAGATGCAAACAGCTGTCCCCTTTGCATCCCCATTTAAATATCCGAGGGGCGGGGCGCCTGGGTGGCTCAGTCCATTAGGTGTCCGAGTTCAGCTCAGGTCATGATCTCATGGTTCCTGAGTTCTCGTGAGTTTAAGCCCCATGTCTGGCTCTGTGCTGACAGCTCAGAGCCTGGAGCCTGCTTCAGATCCTGTGTCTCCCTCTCTCTCTGCCCCTCTCCTCTTGCTCTGTCTCTCGCTCTCTCTTTCTCTCTCTCTCTCTCTCAAAAATAAACATTAAAAAAATTTTTTTAGGGGCGCCTGGGTGGCTCAGTTGGTTAAGCGTCTGACTTCAGCTCAGGTCATGATCTTACGGTTCGTGGGTTCAAGCTCCACATCGGGCTATGTGCTGACAGATAGCTCAGAGCCTGGAGCCTGCTTCAGATTCTGTATCTCCCTCTCTCTCTGACCTTCCCCTGCTCACGCTGTCTCTCTATCAAAAATAAAATAAATAAATAAATAAAAATTCATAAAATTAAAAAAAATATATCCAAGGGGCATCTCCAACATGCCTCAGACTGAGCCCCGTTCTCTCCCTCAACACACCTGCTCCTTTGGCCATCTCTCCCACCTCCAACACAGTGTCATCCCTCCCATGGCCCAGGCCAACCTGGCAGTCTTCCTTGATTGTTCTCTTCCTTTTAAAGTCCATTGCATTAGCATATCCTGTGACCCATACTTGCAGAATAAATCCATGACTGACCACTTTTCACCACCTCCGGGAAAGCAACTTGGATTGCTGCCCCCCACAGGTCTTCCTGCTTCCCTGTCCTTCAATTACAGTCTATTCTCAACACAGCAATCAAAGTAGTCCTTTTGAAATACTTTATTTTTAGTATTTTCTTAATGCTTATTTATTTAAAAAATTTTAATATTTATTCATTTTTGACAGAGAGAGAGACAGATAGAGCGTGAGCAGAGGAGGGGCAGAAAGAAAGGGAGACATAGAATCCAAAGTAGGCTCTAGGCTCTGAGCTGTCAACACAAAGCGTGATGCAGAGCTCGACCTCACAGGCTGTGAGATCATGACCTGAGCTGAAGTTGGATGTTCAACCAACTGAGCCACCCAGGCGCCCCGTTTTGAAATACTTTAGATCATAGTACTCGTCTGTCAAAACACTCCATGGTTCCCTATTCTCTCAGTAATAACCAACATCCTTCCATGACTCTCACAAGACCCTGTACCATCTGCCTCTGCTTACCTCTCAATTATCACCTTTAGGGGCACCTGGCTGGCTCAGCCGGTAGAGCATGCAACTCTTGATCGAGGGTTTGTAAGTTTGAGCCCCTCTTTGGGTGTAGAGATTGTGTTGAAAAAATGAAATCTTAAATAATCATTTCAGCTCTCTCCCTTGCTTATTCACAGAATACACACACCCGCCCCTACATTTGCACTTACTAGCTCTCCTGCCTGGAGTGCCCTTTCCCTGTACATCATTATGGATTTTTAAATTAATTAATCTATTTATTTAATTTCATTACGGGTTTTATTTTAATTCCAGTACAGTTAACATACAATGTTATATTAGCTTCAGGTGTTATATCATTACAATTTGATATCCTTATTTATGTCTTTACTCAAATACCTCCTTATACTTGAGGCTTTTCCTAGGGACCATATCAAAAATTTCAACTCTATCCCACTATCCTGACATTTTCTTTCCCCTTTCTCTAGTTTCTATTTTTCTTTAGCACTTATCACTTCAAATATATTGTGATCTGTGTTCCTCATTGAATCTTAGGTCTATGAGCATAGGGATTTTTGTCTTTCTTTCCCCCCCTCCCCCTTGATGATATCCCTAGTACTTAGTACAATGTTGGTATATAGTAGATGCTGAATGAATGTTGCATGAATGAATCCATAAGGATTTCATGGAACTTACATTTGAGTTGGAAAGACACATTAATCCAGTAACTGAACCTATAAATATGCCATTGACAGTGATATTTGCTATGAAAGACAAGTACACATCAAACAAGAGACCGAACCATCTGTGATCAGTGGAAGGATTCCTGGTTGGGAAATGATAATAGCCAACGTCTTAGCTCCTTCTCAGTTTGAGATTTTTTGATGGTTGGGTTATGGGAGAAAGGAAGTATTCACTATGTCATCTTAACATTCCATGCCCTGACTCAGAAACTTTCGTTTTCTTTTTTTTCTTTTTTTAAAAATGTTTGTTTATTTTTGAGAGAGAGAGACAAGGGAGGGGCAGAGAGAGAGGGAGACACAGAATTCGAAAGAGGCTCCAGGCTTTGAGCTGTCAGCACAGACCCATTGCAGGGCTCGAACCCACGAACCGTGAGATCATGACCTGAGCTGAAGTTGGACACCTAACCAACTGAGCCACCCAGACACCCCAATTCTAATCATTTCTAATTGTACAGCTCAGTGGCATTGATTACATTCACAATGTTGTGCAACCATCACCGCTATCTTTCCAAAACATTTCCATCACCCCAAAAAGAAACTTCATAACCATTAAGCAATAACTCACCATTCCCTCCTCCTTCTAGATCCTGGTAACTTCTAAACTACTTTCTCTATGACTTTGTTGATTCTAGATATTCCCATACAATGTTTTTCCTTTTGTGTTTGATTTATTTCACTTTGTATAATGTTTTCAAGATTCATCCGTGTTATAGTATGTATCAGAACTTCATTCCTTTTTATGGTTTATATATTTATAGTGTTCCATTGTATGTATGTAGCACATTTTACTTATCCGTTCATGGGTTGACAGACACTTGAATTGTTTCCACACTTTGGTTATTGTGTTGCAGTGAAGATTTGTGTGCAAGCATGAGTCTTTGTTTTCAAAACTAGAAGTTGAGTCACCTTCTGAATGTCATTTCCTCTGAATGACACACACATACACATGTGCACACACACACACTTAAAAATTATGGATCAAATTATGAAATTATAGCTTTAAAAGACCAATAGCTCCTCACATAAATCTTCTTTTTTTTTTTTTTTTTTTTTTAGCATTTGTTTCAGTAATCTCTACACCCAATGTGGGACTCGAACTCACAACCCCCAGATCAAGAGGGGAACCCTCCACCACCTGAGCTAGCCAGGCACCTCAAGGGCTATCCTTTCTGCTCAGCCTCTGGTTGGGGAGAGATTTCATTCTTGTTTTTCATTTTGCATTATTTAACAAGCCCAGCCAACAGCTGGGAAGTAGAAAAGCTAGACCTGAGATCTGAACCCAAGTCAGCCATACTTCCATACTGTCCATGCAATATAGTCATGCTGGTAAAACCAGTCCCACAGACCTTGCTCAGCTTGACCATACCAGTTTGGGAATCTTCACATTAGAGCCACAGAGAAGGATTTTCCCCCTGTATTACTCTATCATTTAGAATTGAGTTTGGCTACATATGTCAGGCAAATTCAACGAATTACTATGTAAGATGTAATTTCTCTCCCAGACAAAACATGTAAATGTCCAGCAAGCAATTCAATCTAAATATAATTGAAACATGCACTTTGGAGCCCTTTATTTTGTCAAGAGACTATCTATGGGACATGTTTTTAGCCAGAATGTTTCTCATCTCTCAGTTCAAATATGGGCCATGAGTCTCAGCATTTAATGGGAAGTTAAATGCTGCATATCAGGAATCATACAAGACTAGAGGGTATGGGAGAGTCAATTATTCCAAACTGGTATCTGAAGCAGAATTATTTGTGGATATTTGCTTTACATATTATATAGACTTGATGTTGGCAAAATCTATTAACACAACACGGAGTACTCAGTGTACATTCTTGTATATTTTATTTTAAAATCTTACTTTTCAGTGTCTAGACTATATAAAGAAGATTTTCTTTAACATATGTAAATGTTTTAAATCTCTATGACTTGACAGTGAAGGTGCTGGAAAAAAAATTCTGTTGTGGTTGTTTTGATGTTCTACTCCTTTGAGAGCAATTTAAAAAGTGCTTTTATACGTAATTTATGAACACGATCTTTGAAAACTGAAATTCATTCAATTAGTTAACATTTATTGAAGGCCTATTATGAGAAAGCATCAGGCTGAGCTTTGAGCTTTGAAGGGGAACGATGATGCACATTACAGTTCTTCAAGGAATTCATAATTTTGTTTTAAGCTTCAAAAACAGGTAATAGTTAAATAACAATATAAAAGAGTTAAATGTCAATGAAAGACAAATCTAAAGCTTACAGAATCATAATATCTTGAGTTGAAGGAATCTCAATATATATCTAACACTATGTTTCTCAATGACATGCATATTTGGAGATATGGCTAAATATGAATTCATGACACTATCTCAGAAGTAGATCAAACACACAGGATAAAGTTGTCATGCTATCCTAGAATATAAGCATTTGCCAAAGATATGGGAAAAAAACAGTTTTATTTATTTATTTATTTATTTTTAAAGCTTATTTATTTTGAGAGAGAGAGAGTACGTGAGCAGCGAGGGCCAGAGAGAGAGGGAGAGAGAGAGAATCCCGAGCAGGCTCCACACAGTCAGCACAGAGCATGCCTTGGAGCTTGATTCCCTGAACGGTGAGATCAGGACCTGAGCCACGATCAAGAGTCAGACAGTCAACTGACTGAGCCACCCAGGCGCCCTAGCATTTTATCTTAAAAATTATTTAGAGTAGAATATAATATGCACAATCATTTTCCTTACATTTATGTCTTTTCCCTGTTGTCCTCTCCTACCCGTATGTAAAAAGTAAAACTCATCAAAACATGGAAGATTTCAAAGATTATTATGCTCCCATGTATGTAGAGTAAGCGCACATCTGACCGGCATACGAGTGTGGTTGCTAATATAGCATCATGGAAATGTTAAGAATGAAACATAGATTCTCGGGACATTTCGGCTAACACAGGTTGTTTGGGTTTATATCCTCAGATGCTCAGCATTTATTTTACTCTCTTACAGGATATTCGAATGGGGGACAAATTTGAGAAATGATGGTTCTGTAATTCTCTATAGTAAGCATGAATCCTAAAGCATCCCAAATGCTTGTATAATTCCAGTAACAGGACATGCAACACCTACTTAATGCCATGAGCTCACATAACTACTATGTGTGAATATGAAAGCATGGTGCTTGGAATATATGGAATGTGCCTGATAAAAACTTTTCATCCTCTCTCCAGGTAACAGAAACCACACGAGCAAAGGATTGTGTGATGTGCCTAATAGGTTTCGGCAACAATGAGTAGCTTAGTTTAGTTTGGTTTGAGTGACAAAACGATGACAGATTAAACTGAGATGTTATTCATATTTTATTTAAGCTTAATTAAGGAAAACTTTTGAACAAAGTTGAGAGTCTTAAACAATGGCTGTAGATAAAAAGCTATTGAAGGGGCGCCTGGGTGGCTCAGTCGGTTTAGTGACCGTCTTTGGCTAGGGTCATGATTCTTAGTTCGTGGGTTCAAGCCCTGCGTCAGGCTCTGCGCTGATGGCTCAGAGCCTGGAGCTGCTTTGGATTCTGTGTGTGTCTCTCTCTCTGCTCTTCCCACAATTCTGCTGTCACTCTCTCTCAAAATTAAATAAATATCACAAAAAAATTAAAATAAAAGCTATTGAAGGGGTGCCTGGGTAGCTCATTTGGTTGAGCGTCCAACTCTTGATTTCGGCTCAGGTCATGATCCCAGGGTTGAGGGATTGAGCCCCATGTTGGGCTCCACAATGAGCATGAAGCCTGCTTAAGATTCCCTTTCTTCTCCCTCTGCCTCTCTCCCTTGTCTCTCTAAAATTAAAAAAAAAAAATCAACATTTAGGGACAACTTGGTGTCTCAGTCAGCTAAGTGTCTGACTTCAGCTCAGGTCATGATCTGACAGTCTGTGAGTTCAAGCCCCACGTCAGGCTCTGTGCTAACAGCTCTGAGCGTGGAACCTGCCTCAGATTCTCTGTCTACGTCTGTCTGCCCCTCCCCTGCTTGTACTCTGTCTCTCTTTCCCTCTCAAAATAATAAACAGTAAAGAAATTTAAAAAAAAATTTTAACTGGTATTGAACTGTGATTTGTCCAGCACAAGAAAGTAACATTTTCCCCCCTCAGAAGCTGTGTTCCCTGTTTATTTTTCTGTTAAAGGAAGGAAAATTACTCTCATAATTACAATAACAATTTTCATTCCTAGGGATTCAGAGTTAGTGTGATTAAAACAATTTTGGGGGGTTTCATTATGCTATTTTTAAAACGTATTTTCCTTATTACCTACCTTCTCCCTTCACCAACTTCTCTTGAAAAACCACAGGACAACCTGGTCAGTTTATTTTTAACAAACACGATATGACTTGGAAATTGTGCCTCTGGTGGCTGTGTGATGTTTCGGACATCTGGACGTCACCACTGCTGATCTTCGGCATGGGAAGGCCAAGGTGAGGTTTCATTTGGGCCAGCGTGTGAGGCCAAAAGGTCCCCTGGGAATCCTCCAGGGCAAACATTCCTGGGTCTGAGAGCCAAGATGCTCAGAGAATGACTCCCCAGGCTGCTATTTCTGGACACCAGGTAGATTGTAGATTGTTCAATATGATACTTTCTTGTTTTTGAAAAAGCCCAAAAAGGGATCCGTGTGGGTGAAAGTGTGGTTTTTGGAGTGCTTCTACTTCTGCATTTCCTGATTTTTGTTTTTCTCAGTTGGCTGCCAGACACCTCATTGAATTTCTCTGGGGTATGAAGTGGAGGGAAGGCCCTTTAAACATATACAGGAATTACTCACTCGGCTTCTGCCCTGCAGCTGTCCAGGACTCAGAGGTTGAGAGAACAGAAAAACAAGTATTCATCAAAAGCTTATGGGCTGGGCAAAGGGCTGAAGAAACAGAGCTATTTTTGTTGGGAAAAATAGCTAAAGAAGCTTCATTGATCATGCACGTAATGAAAAATGTAGAGAGCAGTGGGAAAAGTTAGGTTTTGAAATCAAGCGCATTAAGACCTGAATCATCACCATTTCCTAGCAGCGTGTCTGAGTGTGTTTCCATTTCCCCAAGTGTGAACAAAAAATAGTAATCATAGCTAACCTTCATTGTGTGTGTAGTTTATACTAGGTTCTGTGCTAAGCATGTTGCATGTATTATCTTATTTAAATCTAAGAGGCAGGGACTGTTATCCCAATTTTCAGACATGCACACTGAAGCTCAGAGAGTTGAAACGACTAGCTTGCAGGTTGTTAAAGATAATGTAAGTAAGGGACTCTGCATGTTGCCTAGTGCACGGAAGATACTCTATAAAATAGTATCTTACAAAACATATTTAGATGGCTAAATACTTCAAAAGTATCTATTGTAATCATCAGCACTTTTTGGGAGCACATGGTTTTCTGATTAGTAATTAAAAGTGAGTGAGGAGTTTGGAGGTTCTCACACTTCAGTGTGAGTGAGTGTATAAAATTGCAGATTCCAAGTGTTTAATCCCTCAAGAGTTGATTCAATAAGTCTGGAATGTAGCCCACGTTCTCTGCCTTTCTGAGAAGCAGCTATTCATTCCAAAGCAGGTGGTCTGTTTGGCACCTGGCTTTAAAAATATTGACCTAGAAGAGCTCACATCTCTCCCAGCCCTAAAATTCTGTGTTTGTATGACTTCTCTCTAAAATTCTGTGTTTGTATGACCTCATCTAGTTTTGAAAAATTGTCGTGTGTTTGCCTCATTGCTTTTTAGCCCCATTGAAATGCCAGGGAACATTAGAGATGCTCCAAATAACAGATCTTTTCTCTTTTTGTGGGGAGGTACATGCCAAAGACCAAATCCCATGTTATTTGTTTGCTCAGTGATGTAATATAAGGAATGATGATTCTAATCTTGACAAAATAGCTCTGAAAGGGATAAGAGACAGTTCCCAAAGCAAGTATAGCAATTTAGGGACAATATGCCAGCCATTCTCCTCTCTGTCTCTCTAAATGGTCCCTAACAGTTGAAATCAAATTACCCTCTACTCTATGGGAGTCCTGGCACCATACTGGCAAATTCTTCCTCTTTTTTTTTTGTAGGATCTTTGCTGATCATGTCTTTTCTTCTCAATAATTGTTCTGTCACTAGTAATTAAATCACAGCCCTCTTGATTTAATTAAATTCAGTAGGGTTGATGAGATTTGAGAAACTACTTGATATCAGCAGCTCCAAATTCTGGTAGCCTGGTTTCCTCCTCCCACGTGACCCCCACATCTTTTCTCTTCTTCCACTCGCCCATATGTTGGCTAAAAGTACCAACAAAGGTCTCTTCCCTTTACCAGGGGGACTGGGAGAGCCAACGACAACAGCAGTATTAGAAAAAAACACCACCAACCCATTCAGTACAGTCAACACTTTGGTTAATTTATTCAACATGGTCCTGCCTCCCATACATTCCAGTTACTTTAGACCTCCATGCAGGAGGTATGGCTACAGCATAAAGAGAAGAAAAGTCCTGGGGTGCCTGGATGGCTCAGGTGGTTACGTGTCCACCTTCAGCTCAGATCATAATCTCACAGTCCATGGGTTTGGGCCCCATATGGGCACTGTGTTGTCAGCTCAGAGCCTGGAGCCTGCTCTTGATTCTGCGTCTCACTCTCGTTCTGCCCCTCCCCTGCTTGCGGTCTGTCTCTCTCTCAACAATAAGCAAATATAAAAAAAAAAAAGTAAAGTCCGAACTCTCCCTGTTGAGACAGTCTTGAATATGCTCTGTCATTAGCTGTTTATGCCCCATACAGATAATCTTTTTTTCTTTACTTTCTATAATTTATTTATTTTTTGTAATATATATCCAAATGACACAACAATGATTTCAGGAGTAAATTCCTTAAGCCCCTTACCCATGTAGCTCATCCCCCATCCCACAACCCCACCAGCAACCTTCTGTTTGTTCTCTATAATTAAGAGTCTCTTATGTTTTGTCCCCCTCCCTGTTTTTTATATTATTTTTGCTTCCCTTCCCTTATGTTCATCTGTTTTGTATCTTAAAGTCCTCATCTGAGCGAAGTCATATGATATTTGTCTTTCTCTGACTGACTAATTTCACTTAGCATAATACGCTCTAAGTCCATCCACGAAGTGGCAAGATTTCATTTTTTTTTATTGCTAAATAATACTCCATTTGTGTGTGTGTGTGTGTGTGTGTGTGTGTACCACATCTTCTTTATTTATTCATCCGTTGATGGACATTTGGGCTCTTTCCATTCTTTGGCTATTGCTGATAGTGCTGCTATAAACATTGGGGTGCATGTGCCCCTTTGAAACAACGTATCTATATCCCTTGAATAAAAAACCTAGTAGTGCAATTGCTGGGTACTAGGATAGTTTTAGTTTTAATTTTTTGAGGAAGCTGAATACTGTTTTCCAGAGTGGCTGCACCAATTTGCATTTCCAATATAATCTCTTTTTTTTTTGTAATTTCTTTTCTTTTGTCTTTCCTTTTCTTCCTTCCTTCCTTCCTTCTTTTCTTTCTTTCTCTCTTTCTTTCTTTCTTTCTTTCTTTCTTTCTTTCTTTCTTTCTTTCTTTCTTTTTGAGAGAGAGAGGGTGCAAGTGAACAAGGGGCGGAGAGAGAAGGAAAGAGAATCCCATGAGAGGGAGAGAAGCAGGACTCACCCGATGCGGGGGCTCGAATTCCTGAACCGAGAGGTCATGACTTAAGCTGAAGTCAGATGCCTAACCGCTGAGCAGATTGGTGGTTACTCGGGCTGGAAAGAGGAGGAATAGGGAGTAATTGTGTAATGGATATGGAGTTTTCTTTTGCAGTGATGAACTTTTATTAGTAGATATATATTTTTTATGTTCTAAATGTCGCTGACTTGTACTTTTTATTATTTTTAAATAAGTTTATTTATTTATTTAGAGAGAGAGACATGGGAGGGGCAGAGAGAGGGAGAGAGAATCCAAAGCAGGCTCTGCATATTCATAGCAGAGACTGATGTGGGGCACAGACTCATGAACTGTGAGATCATGACCTGAGCCGAAACTAAGAGTCGAGAGTAACCAACTGAGCCACCTAGGCACCCCTGTACTCTTAAAAAAATTATTTAAGTAATCTCTACACCCAACATGGGACTTGACCTCAAGTCCCCGAGATCAAGAGTCAAACGCTCCTCTGACTGAGCCAGCCAGGTGCCCCTGAATTGTACTCTTTAAAAAATAGTTTTATGTTATGTGAATTTTACCTCATTTGAAAAAAAATTGTGGAGTAATTCAGAGACTTTAGAGACTAAGCATCCAAGAAAGAATGAGAATGACGAAAGGGCTATTCTCTCTTCATGCATGCTGTTAGCCATTAATACATATAAGCAGAGGAGAGAGCCCATAAGTAAGGGAAGCAAAGGTAATATACGCCCGGGGACAGAGGAGAAGAATAGTAATGGGAATAGGAGGGAAGAACACAGGTATAAATGGCAAGTTCATTTGCCCAACACTTAGGGAGCCAGTGCTAACAGAAGTGAAGGCTGTGGGCATGGCTGCACAAAATTAAGTGCCTCTTTGTTTCTGAACAGGAGGAAACATAATACATTTGCGGTATGAGTTAAAATATTGTTTTATCTCTAATCAAAAATGAAATCTGGAAAGAAAACAAGAAAACGTATGCCATTGTAGGCAGCAAAAGGCATTCTTCAAAGCAGAAAGGAACGAGTTGTGACCAAGCAGCAACTCTGATCTCATTGACGAAAGAGGGCATGTCTTACTCAAGTTTGTATCCCCAGCCCTGTGCCAGGGACAGATAGTCAAAAGTTGTCAATATTTCAGGTCTTCTTATCATCCGATTCACTTACTCTTATAGTGACCCAGGGTTTGGTATCATTGAGTTCTCCCTGCACCCCCCCCCCACCCATTTTAAATAAAGTTAGCAAACATTTATTTATTTATGTTTTAGTGAGAAAGAGAAAGTGTTTGCGATCAATGTGGGGGCTTGATCCTAAGACTTTGGATCATGATATGCGCTGAAATCAAGAGTCTCAATGACTGAGCTACCCAGGTGCCCCAGGGTTCTCCTTTTACAGATGAGAAAATTGAAGCACAGAAAGGTTATGGTCATAATGGCAGAGTCAGGATTTGCACCCACATGGTCTATCTCCAGAGTTGGTGTTCTGAAACACCTGCCATATTTCCTGATGGCATTAAAAAAAAAATAAAAACACCGATTAAAAGACTGACTGGTCAGCAAACATATGGATTCTCTTTTATCCCTCTGAGAAGTGGAAAACATATGAACCTCTTTGGCATTTCCCATGTTCGATCTTCTGGCCAGATTCATAGCTCTCAAGAACTGGCTGTATGCAAAAAAATTCCTGTGTAACCTAGTTCCTGGGTAGCGAATGGCAGTGTGTGAAAGCAAGCGACACCTGCTTTCAGCTTTGACTTTGAATAAGGGGGCACACATTTATATCCCTCTGCAGGTAAAATAACGTCCTGCACCCAGAGATAAACAGGAAAACAAATAAGCAGGATTGTACCATCTAGTTTAATTGTCTAAAATAAATACAGCCTTCAGTCTCTTGAATGGTCTCCTAAATGACTGGCCTCTAGCAACAAGAGTTATACCTGTCTTTGGCAATGGTGATTTCTGAAGGTAGCCTTTGAGAATATGATAATAGTGTTTTTAAAAATTGTGTCTTTTCCACCAGGAACAGACTAATGGTAAATTTAGTTAACTTAGGAGTCTGTTTTCTTTTTAAAATATACTGTATTTTTTATTCCAGTTCTTTTTTAAAGTCTAGACTCTCTTGCACAAACCTTTGGCAAGTTAAATATTTTATTTCTAAATACTGTTGTCTCTGAATCTTCCTTTTGCAATGGAATGAACAATAACCTAAGTTTTAGAATTTGTAAGTTCAGTGGTGGTTCCATGGAGCTAAATTTTAGGCAGTCGGTGGAACCTCTCCACTTGTCAAAATCTTGTTTTCCAGTCAGAAAAATAGGAGCAATGATCCCTTTAAATATCCACCTCTTGGCTGCTCTCAGAATGAAATATAATCTTCAAAAAGGAAGGAAAGACAAGAAAAAAGGAAAACGACCTGATAAGAGAATTTTGAAGTGAAATTTAGTCTGGGACTGTTGCAGTTCAAGGTGGCATCCTGTGAATTGCCATCCACCACCAGGTTGGAAAACTTGAGCACAAGGAACCCAAGAGCCCAGGCATCTGCCAAAGGCTGGGTGAGCTGAATAGGTTTCTGGTCAGATGAACCAATTACACCTTCAACCAAGTTGTAATGAACAGGTTTGAGTTGCACCAACCAGTCGTCTCAGTCTTGCCCAGACCTTTGGAAATTGAAGCTTTCTGGACGAGATGACAAAACAGCTGTGGTTGTAGGGACAATAACAGATGACGCATGTGTCCCCAAGGTGCCCAAACTATAGTAGTGTGCACTGTGCACGCACAGCTGCCCCTGGAGCCGTATCCTCATGGCCGAGGAGAGATCTTCACCTTTGACCAGCTGGCGCTGGACTCCCCCAAGGGCTGTGGCATCAAGAAAGGGCCAGGAAGTGTACAGGCATTTCATCAAGGTCTTGCCAACCCAGCACAGCCATACCAAACCCTAATTGCATTCCTAAGGCTATCATGCCAGAGATGGAGGGGCCTGCCAGGGGATACAAAAGCGAACCCCAGATCCTGCTGTCTTGTTAAGATTGTGGATGCTGCAAAAATTTAAGATTAGAAACCTTAAACTATAGAGAGACTGGTATTGGTGATATTGTATTCTCTTTGCAGGTTTCCCTACCTGCCTGCTCAGTGGCTAGCCAATATGGGTTATCTCATTTTGTTACAAGGGAAAGAATAGAAGAGTCAACCTACTCAAGAACAGTTAGGGAGAAAGCAATGCATTTAAGTGAAAAAAATCTTAGTGTTTTATTAAATGTATAATATTACAGTGCTAAACCTTTTGAATATATGATCTTGTTAATTCTCAGAACCACTCCTAAGGTAGATGTACTCCCATGAATTTACATAGAGAAGCTATTCACTTAGAACACACAAGTATTCACTTAGGACAGCATTATGTTAAAATGAACAAGATTGGGGTGCTTGGGTGGTTCAGTTGATTGAGCTTCTGAATCTTGGTTTCCACTCAGGTCATGATCTCAATGGTTGGTGAGATCTACCCCTGGTGGTACTAAGCATGAAGCCTGCTTGGGATTCTCTCTCCCCCTCTCTCTCTCTCTCTCTCTCTGCTCTTCTCCTGTGTATGCATGTTCTTTCTCTCAAAATAAGTAAACCCTAAGAAAATAAGTAAAATGGGGGCACCTGGGTGGCTCAGTCAGTTGAGCGTCCGGCTTTGGCTCAGGTCATGATCTTGCACTAGTGGGTTCGAGCCCTGTGTCAGGCTCTGTGCTGACAGCTAGCTCAGAGCGTGGAGCCTGTCCTCAGATTCTGTGACTCCCTCTCTCTCTGACCCTCCCCTGCTCATACTCTCTCTCTCTCAAAAAAATAAATAAAACATTAAAATAATTTTTAAAAAATAATACAATAAAAAATAATAAAAATAAAATAAATAAAATGAGCAAGAATATATAAATATGTATTATACCTAGAACCATGTTGATTTGAGTGCAAATGCCCCATGCATAGATGATATATATTTTTTTAATGTTTAGTTTTGAGAGGGAGAAAGAGAGAGTGTGAGTGGGGGAGGGGCAGAGACAGAGGGAGACACAGAATTCGAGGCAGCCTCCATGCTCTGAGCCATCAGCACAGAGCCTAATGTGGCGCTTGAACCCACAAACCTGAGCCAAAGCCAGATGCTCAACCGACTGGCACTAGATGATATATTTTTTAGTTGCTATGTGGCAAGAGAGAAATTATTCCTATCCCCTGTCATTAGAACATATTATGATTCTAATGAATTGTACTTACAAATTCAGTTTATAATTTATTTTATGAATTATTTTACTTTATTACTTATTACACTACGCCAGATCTTTCCATCCTGGTTTGTTAGATAATGGCAACCTAAGAACATAGTTTAACATTATCAGGTTATAGATTACCTTCCAGTAAACTAGTTTCTCTGAATAACCAGTCAAGGAGCTGTCATTCATGATTTTATATGAACATTTTTGAAGTAATTTTTGTTTTGAACACCTGTTGATTTTGAGGTCAACATTACACATTTTCATAAGCTTCTTTGTATTAATAGTACTTTGTTGGGGTACTTGACTTGCTCAGTTCCTGGAGTATACAACTCTTGATCTTGGGGTTCTGAGTTCGAGCCCCATGTTGGGTGTAGAGATTTCTTAAATAAACAAAATCTTAAAAACATCCCAAAACGTTCTCTTCCTCCCAAACGTTCAGCAATTTTTAGGAAAGAATGGATAGATAGATAGATTTAATTTTATACAAATGGAAGAAATGTTTTTCTGTGCAGTCCTCATTATTCTTCATTGTAACTCTTTGTGTTTGACCTTTAGGGACAGAACAACATATTAGGAAATAGTATAATGACACAATTGATACCTCATTCTGGTTATTTTCCATTAAACATCTCCTTATTTGCTCAAAGTTCACCTGTTCCTTATTTTGGGGTGGGGGTTAGGAGAGGAGGAGAATCTCATACAAATTTAAGAGATCATCCAGAATTCAATCCTCATGGCTTATTAGGTATATTTAATAATGCACTCCAGCGGCGCCTGGGTGGCTTAGTTGGTTAAGCGTACCACTTCAGCTCAGGTCATGATCTCATGGTTCATGGGTTCGAGCCCCACATCAGGGTCTGTGCTGAACTCTTGCTCAGAGTTTGGAGCCTGCTTTGGATTCCGTGTCTCCTTCTCTCTCTGCCCCTCCCCCACTCATGCTCTGTCTCTCAAAAAAATAAATAAATGTAAAAAAAAAATTAAAAAAAAATAATGCACTCCATAAAGCTACATAATACAGATATATGGCAAGGTAATCCCACAGAAGAAAGGAAAAGGGAGAGGAAAGAAAAATACCAGAGACTGAGACAAAAAAATGCATGACCGCTGGCTGAGGAAAAAACCAGAACCTTGCTGAAAGTGATTGGACAAATTGAAAGGAAAAAAACAACAACCACTTTTATCAACTATCTAAAAAAAATGTTGAGGGTTTGAGGTGAAGTGAAGCTCAGGTTGTCAACAGGAAGTTATGGGCTCCGCACCTCTATTTATATAAACAGCATTTGCTTTTTCCATCTTAGGTTCTGACCAGAAGTTGTCGTCTGACTGCTGCTTCTGGCTCTGCTTGACTGGTTTTTAGAGAGAGAAAAAAAAAAAAAGGAAAGAAAGAAAAAAAAAAAAACTGTGGCCACATGTTCCTTTGTCTACCGCAGAGAACCTCAACAAGTCACTTTCCCTGATGTTTGGTTAGTGAAATTGCTAAATGATACGAGATTTTGATTTTTATTGGAGTTTTGTATTTTTAACCAAATCTTTGCCTCCCTGAGTTGACAGTTCCATAAGGACAGTCCTTCTACTGTGCTCCTGATATCTTTCCGTTCTACCCTGTAAAGTTCCGGGTCTCTTGGAACCTCTTCCCTGCACTTGCCAAATTCCCTTTTCCCGTCATATCTGCGAATTCCTGTCTTCTATCCTCCTGGTCCCCAGTTCTGATGTCCAACCCATCATTACTCTCCCATCTGCTAACCCCCCTTGTCTGATGCTCTTCTATCTTTTATATTTCTTCTCAGAATTCTTTCTTACAATTGCTTCAGTATGGAGGAAAGGAGGGAGGACCTTAGAGGTTGCAAGTTGTTTGCACCTCTGACCGGGTATAACATGTTTGGTTAGACACAAACACCCCAAAGCAGAGGAGGGAGGAGCCTGTGGCTAGCAACATACACTCCTTGATGTCATCAAAAGTAAGGCTCAAGTGGGGAGGCCAGCTGGGGTTTACACCATCTGCCTGTGAGTCAAAAGAATACTTAGCGAAAGTGTGCATGGAACTATATTTAGAGTACAGTGCACACTTTAATTTCCCATTCAAGGAGAAAGGAGAATTTTCATAAGCTTGTTTTATAGAAAAAAAGTTAGGCTCAGACCTGGAGTAACTCAGTTTTGGAAGAGAAAACAAGAATAGACCTCATGGATAGGCAGATGATGCTGCCATCTTTCAAGGAACCAGGAAGGCATTCAATCTCGAAAATTGCCTGAAGATATGTCACCAAATTAAGGATGCACTGTTTTGTTTCAAGTAATTATTTTTCATCAAAATAGAAGTTCCTTGCTATAAAATGGTCATTTGTGTTCACCAGGAAAGGGTTAATATTAATGCCTGAAAGAGAAAAAGGCTTTCAAATCCTTTAATGGGAGTGACAAGGGACGAAAACTAAAACATCAGGAACCTGAAATGGGGCAAGCGTGAAAAAAAAACAACAAAAAGGAGGTGAATGAAAGTCTGCCAGTGGGCAAGGGTACAGAGGTAAAGAACAGGACCAAAACAGCCTCCTGAAACTGATCTGGGAGTGTCCTTAGCGGAAAGTTGCGGAGGGAAATAATGTATAAGCATAAGGAAAGAAAAAATGGGAAGCAAGTTAGAAATGTTTGTTTACATGGGGCACTTTGGTGGCTCAGTCAGTTAAGCTCTAACCTTGGCTCAGGTCATGATCTCGTGTTTCATGGGTTCGAGCCCCGCACTGGGCTCTGTGCTGACAGCTCCCTCTCTCTCTTTCTTTCTCTGCCCCTCCCCCACTCATGCTCTGTCTGTCTCTCTCTCTCTCTCAAAAATAAATCAACATTAAAAAAAAGGAAGAAATGTTGGTTCACATTTCAAGAGTAAAAAAGGTAGAAAATAGAAGAACAATGAGAAATGGAAAACACTATAGTACTAAAGAGAAGAGAGTAAAACATGAAGTTTTACCTAGCAAGATTGTGGGTAGGTAGAGATGTTCATGGGGAGCAGGATAGAAAGGGAATTTTCTGGTGAATTGAGGCATTTTCTGGAGGAGAGTAAATTGGAGTGTTAGAGAACCAATGGCAAAGTTGTGGAATGAGGAAGTGTGCAATAGAGAATGGTGGCATAGAGCAATACTGGTACTCTTTTTCCACGGGGGATAAAAAAGCCTCAATTGGAGTCCTTCTAAACATGGAAGAGAAAAAGAAACAGCTCAATGACCACTCTTTTCTGAGGAGGAAATTAGAAAACATTTATTTTAAAATGTTTAATTTGCAATATACACAATACTGGGATTGAGATGCTCAGTAGGAGGGTCACATTGTGGAGAGATTCTTAAATGATTGCTGGAAACGCTGCCCGTGAGATTTCTCTACAGTGGTTACAATATGCATTCAATATGTCTGTCTATATGAGCAAATTTACTTTTAGAAGCTGTGGAAGAGAGATTACATGCTTTGGTCTTTTCCTAGTCTTTCTCTTTAATCAGTTGAGCAAATCCCATTAGGCTAAATTGTTTCTTAACCTCAAGAGTTCGGTCCTCATTTTCAGTTTTCTTACAAAATGAAATCCAATGCTACTGAGTGGAATTCTGTGGTATATAACTTGCCTCAAATTCTTCTATTTCCTACTTGAATATTTCATTGGTCTTTTTGGAAAGTTACTGAGTTCTTCAGGTAGAAGGATGTATAATCTGTAATTGGTCACTTATAATGCGATTTTTTTCTATTCCGTTGTGGACTGCTGTCCCAATACAGGATATTCTCCCCTCGTAAAGCAGACAAGGTGGTTGTGAATTAGATTGCATGGAGGCTTCAAGAAATATGAATAATGCATTTAAATCTTAAATCACAGAATTAAAAGAAATCTTAGAACACACATAAATTTAACCTTGTCATGTTAAAGTTGGGGAATTAAACCAGGGCCTAAAGTGGAAGACTGACTTATCTTGAGTCTTCCTCGTCACTGTTAGAGGCAGGCTAAAAATGTGGGTTGTCTGAATATTATTTCTTTTATGCTTCCTTGTAAACCACTAGGTAAACTTTGCCTATTAAAGTTTAGGTCTGAATGTCTGCTTAAGGCCCAAACCAGGCTATTTCAGAATCCATTTGCACAATAATCTCTTCAGATTTTGTTTGGTAATGAGGTGAAAAGAGTAGCCAAGGGAATTCAGCAGACCAACATGAAGTTGTCTAATTAAGTTGGGAAGGTGGGCTAACTCCCACCCCCCATGACCATAAATGAGTGAATAAATAGGACTTTCTAGCCCTACTTGCCAATTGGACATGAGTTGAAGTTCCATACTTGGCCTACTCCTCTTTAGCCTCCGCCTCTGAGCTTAGCTGACCTCATCTTGGGTCTGTATATATCGCTGGTAGGTTTGTGTAACTCCTGGCTTTGGAGAATTCTCTGGGACTATACAAATTACTGTGACTCTTCCCAGAAAGACCTGCCAGGCAAATCCAGCAAAATAGTTAGCCTAAGACTAAAGACGACCAAGTAAATGAATGGGGAGTTAATCTAGGAAACACTTGAAGGTCAAAGAAATGAAGTTCTATGGCTAACCAAACTAGTGACAACTTCTTCCACCCTAAGATCTCATTCAGACAGATTCAACTGTAAATATTAACCTGAAGTTTATTTTCCTTTGAAACTGTGTAGAATGTTTGTACATAAGCCACATGGTTATCATTGATCTACTACATGTATGATATTGAGAAGCGGCAAAACCATGCAATAATATAGACTTTATGTTATCAGTCTGGGTAATAAATCAGGGAGTGGGGGCCAAAGCTAAAGACTGCAAAGGGATTGGTTTAAGAAATACTAATGTCTATGGGTTAGCAGACGATAGTTGGACAAGAAGGAGTTCCCTCTTGTTAGAGCATTCTCTTCCTCCCACCCACATGTTCTTCCTTCCTTTCCTTGATCGTCACAGACCGCTGGGTCTCTGCACATTCACATTCTCACAGGGAGGAAGTCGGAAGTAGTTGGAGCGACGGAGTCGCCTTGGGGGTAAACCAGCCATCTGACGGCAAAGTTCATCTAGAAGAGAAGCAGAGCATTAATGGGGTAGGAATGCAGGAAGATAACAAGAGCTGGGGTTTTAGAAAAAAGAAAAGACCTGGGGCGCCTGAGTGGCTCAGTTGGTTGGGTGTCCGACTCTTGATTTCAGCTCAGATCATGATCTCATGGTTCATGAGTTCTAGCCTTGCCTTGCACTCTGTGCTGACAGTGCGGAGCCTACTTGGGATTCTCTCTCTCTCTCCCTCTCTCTCTCTCTCTCTCTCTCTCTCTCTGCCTCTTCCCTATGCATTCTCTTTCTCTCTCTCTGTCTCTCTCTGTAAGTACATAAACTTTTGGAAAAGGAAAGAGAAGACAGTAGTGTGCTGTAGTGAAAGGTTGAAGAGAAATAGATCTGGGTTAGAACCCCAGATCTTCAGCTTACTGGTTATTTATTACTTACTAGAAAGTTATTTAACTTTTCTGAAACCCATTATCCCTTTCAGTAAAAGAAGCATGAAATACCTGCCTCAACAGTGTAGTTGGGAGTTTAAAATGAAATAATGTATGCAAAGTACCTAGCACAGGTGGCCAGTAAATTTTAGGTTCCTCTACATGCTTAGCTCCCATTTCTTCTAATCATGGGGCTTATTCAATAACAAAAAGAGTGAGATTCAATTATTCACTATATGTTTAAGTGTTTACTGTGTGCAAATGGCTAACTTTAGTAAGTCCCCCGAGACACTTGAAAGTGCCTAAGTCCCAGATACTCATCCTCCAGCTCAAGGTGCTTCCCTTGCAGGTGGCTTGTATAAGGCCAATGGTGGCAAATAGCAAGTTTCCTTCTGCGAAGTTAACTACAGCTCTTACTCAGGAGCTCGGTGCAAGATGGGCTGCTGAGTCAGAAAGGGCTGTGTCTGTGGTGCCTACACCAACCACACTTATCGTTCGGGGCTGGCCATGGAGAAGGTGAGAAGTATCTCTGTTCCCACAACTCATGGTCTATAACCACGTACCTTGGACCCTTTTAATTGTTTTTGTCAAGGTTTTCTACCCTCCTCTACCTCTGAATTTTTACATTAAGTCATGTAAATAGTTCCTGGAATTGATAAACTGTTTCAAAGGTAGCCAGCTTCTAAATGTCCAGTCTGGTTTTTATTTACTGGCAGTCCCTGTCCAAACATCAATGTCTCCAAATTAGCGGAGCTGTTTTTTCTTTAGAGAGGTTTTTTCCCTTGTGAACATGGCTGCTGGCGTAGAGTCTATTATTTGTAATGGCTGACTTGGCTTTCCTTTTTTTTAAAAAAAGTTTTTATTTATTTACTTATTTTTAGTAATCTTTACACCGAACGTGGGGCCTGAATTCCCAGACTGAGCCAGCCAGGTGCCCCTGATTTGGCCTTTTCACCTAGAACCCCATGAATGATCTTCAAAACAGCTAGGGGTTCAGAAAGCTCTATCTATAGGAGAGGTTTGGGGTTATAATCTAGCTGAAAAGAGATCCAGGAGTATTTTTCTTAGGGTTATGTATATCTATATTAAGCACACTGCTTTCCTTAGATTGCTTATTTAGCACAACTTGGTGGTTCAGGGACTGATGGAGGTTAAGGGGATGGCCTAAAGCCCTCCTCCAAAGCCAGTCCTTGGATCCATCAGGTTCATGTGTCTATTTACCGCTCTCATCACTGCCCCTCCCCACTAAAAAAACCCCAGACATCATCTTACCTTTCATTTCTTCATGTTCTTTACAGACAAGACGAGAGCAGATCTCATTGTTAATGATGTACATACGTCGTAAGCTGCCGTAGTCCCAGTAACATGGTGAAGGAAAGAGATAGCAAAAAGCATTGCGAGGGAGAACTCTAGCCTATAGGCCAAGGGTGCCTCTTCAGCTCCCGTATTTCCCACTGTCCCCTGTCTGTTCTCCTCCCCTCTGGATTTCCTTAAGTATTTCGGGCTGATTTTTTTCCCTCCCAGAGGAGTGAAGGGGACGGAATGGTATTCATTACTCTTAGTGCTACATTGCACATCCCACCTGGAGTCAATCTTAATGCTCTTCTCCACTAGTTTTGACATTCAGAGTTGGATCTTCTGCTTCAGCCTTTCTCTGTGGGGTCATAGATTGTACCAGTGTTTCTCTCATAACTGTCCTTTCTCCAGCCTTCACTTCACTTGCCTTCTAGCATCTAGTCTTACTAATCCGTCTGTTTTTGGTATTACTCAAGGCAGACTCCAGGTTCTAGCTGGCACGGTCAGGAATAGCTAAAAGGGTCACGTTCAAAATTTCTCTGCCACTAGAGACTGAAGTTCCGCAGTGGTGATCATTGCATAGTTACTGACATGAAACCACTACCAGGAAAGGTGATTTCTGGGATCCCTTACCTAGTGAAACATAACTGGTGAATGCATTGCTTGACTGGCCGATGCACGGAGTAGAGTCTCGTGCAAGCAAATTTTTCATCCCGGCAATCTGAAGAAATCCAACACAAAAAACAGGGAGAGGCATAAACAAAGGGTTAAAGAGATGGAGGAAGGTACAGAGGGTAGGGGAGAAATACACAGGATCATTGTAAGCTGGGGAATGCCCTTCCTGTTCACCAAAGCAGAACAGTAGGAAACTGGCTAAAATAAAATTTAGGTGCTTTCCTACCTGGACCCAGAAGTAGTTAAAATAATCTCTGAGAGTTCTTCTAGGAAAGTCTTTCTAGGGTTATCCAGGTGGCCGTATGAAATATCAAATTGCAATGCAATGCTGCTAACCCCATTCTAGAGAATAAGAGCTCTTAGGTGGGTCACAGTTTCTGTTTCAGTAGTTTTGAATCCTAGCTGCACATCAGAATCATAAGTACATTAGAGAAAGCAACTTTGCCCACGACACCTATAGTCATATTGAGTCCTTGCAGTCACTTCCCAACACTAACCACCACACAAAGTTCAAAGGTAGCTCAGGATGAGGACTCTTTCAGGATCATCATCCTATGCCCATGACCTTGAGGACAGGAGCTCTTTACAAAAAGGAGGGCAGGAATGAAGGGTACTAAAAATATTCTTTGAGAAAGAATTGGAAGCGAACTAGAAGGTATAGCAAGAACCCTACAGAGAACAAGGAGGTAAGGAATCCCCAAGAATAAAGCTGATGAAAAAGACATGCAAAAGACAATCCTACCTGCTGTGGTATTTTTATCATTGGCTGGAGCTGGAAGGCAGAAATTTCATTCAGTTATTACTAGTTCTAAAAGTTACTACCTCTGTAACTGTCATATTGACTTACTTGGGGCCCTTTTGGAGGCACCCATAAATAAAAAATGAGTTGATAATGCTTTTAGCAACTTCTAAAAGAAAACCCACAGTGGACTGTTTCGATCCACCAAACTGAACAGATTTAGAAGTTAGGATGGGAAATCTGATTTTGCCTTTCTGCTTTCTCTTCTAGAATTGAAAAAATGATTGCATTTTGAGTAGCTTTGTGTTGTTGACAAGAAGCAAATTTAGTATGGACACAAGCCATATGCCCGGAAGAGGTTCATCCTAGAGCTAAGGAGAGAAAAGATTGTTATCCCGTAGAAGCTCTTGCTCATCAAGGAAAGTTTCTGCTCTGTAAATCAGATACATCATCATGGGTTCTTAGATAAAAGTGTTATTCAGCAAAGAATAGCAAAAGTCAAAGCCATAGCCAAACTTAACCTATGGTCAAGTTAAATATGGGCTTAGCTTGTAGAATTAATAATAACTCAAGGTGTAAGGAGGGAACAGTCTTGAGGAAGTAAGTACACTAACCATGGGAGTGACGTGTACCAATGCCACTGGGGGAGTTGTTTATAGACAGGATGCAATAGGAAGTAGGCTGGGTGGTCTTAATCTATCCCCTGGTTGGAAATTGCAGGCTTTTATGCTGAGAATTCTCAAAGTTCTACTTCTAGCCCAGATCTCTTCTAAGCTCCAGACCTGTACCTCTGCCTGCCACTTTAGGGAAGAGATTGTGGATTTTTCAAAGATCCTTCAAATCCAGTATATCTTAAACTGTCTTTATCTTTCACCAGTTCAAATTGTTCTTCAGTGAATGGTATCACCAGGTGTCATCTCAACAGTCACTTCTCACTTACAGTTCACACTTAATTCTCACTACCTCTACCTCAGTTCAGGCCATCATCTTTTACTTGGACTACTGCAATAGCATCCTGGCTGGGTTTCTATTTGACAAATCTGATCAGAACCTTTCTTTGTATAAACTATTCTCGGATTGGTTTTTATTTCCACCCTGTCTTTGTGCGTAGTCTTTTTCTTACCCCAAAGTTCTTTTCCCAATACTTAATTCACTTCTACTGGTCTTTCACGAAGTAACTTAGCCAATGTGCCCTCGATGGGAATCTTTCCTAACCCTGAGCACTGAATATACTAAAGGACTTTTCCATAGCTTCTTTTGCTTGTTCTGATTATGGCATTTTGTGAAACTGAATAAAGTTAAAGTTCGCCATTTGTTTATCTTGTGTATTAGACAAAAAATATCTCGTAGGAGGATATCAGTTATGTTCACCTTTGTGTTGTCTGGTTTATATTCCTATAAACCCAGTAGCAGGTTCTCAGTAACCATTTCTTTAAAGTAATCTAGCCTCTATCTCCTTTTCTCACATCCTACCCCTTGTTCCTTGTAGATTTCACCCTAACCATTAAGAGAACTCAGTTTCTCCAAGGTGCCCAGCCCTATTTTGTGTTCACATCTTTGAGTATAGTGTCCCCTTTGACTGCTTGGCTGGCTCCAATTCTTCCTTCAAGAATCAGTTCAACCATTATTTCTAGAAAGTTTCCTTTTATCTTCCCAAACATTGATTCGTGTATATATTTATCTTGCCGTTACTCATCCAGTCTTGGAGACTTGGAGGGAAAGATCTCACATTGGTATTTTGTAGGTCAGACACCTAGTACAGTCCCTGCCCATTAGGGGACCAAAAATGTCACTAATTTAAATTGAACTGTTGGAAGCATTCTCACAAACTGTAGTGGTAGCTATTTAGGAAACTTCACCAGCTGTACCGCCTTCCGTAATGGGCTCTGGGGAAAGCCCAGAAAGGCCCCAGTGGCCCTGGGATCCCAGATCTGAACTCACCCAGGTCATCTGTGGAAGGCTCGATATCGGCCAGAACTGAAAAGGCACAAAACAGCAGGTGTGAGGAGGGCTTTGAATTGGCAGGGGGGAAGGCAGAGTGGAAAAATGGACGTATTAGGGCAAAGTCAAGGCTACGGCTGGGTTTGTGTATTATATCTAAGGGAATAGAGTTAATTGAAGTAATTGCGAACATTTTTTTGGGAGAATATGTGGCCTACTGACATTATCCTTTATTACACGTGCGTTATTTTAGCTAATAACCCACTTTGTTTCATCTTTTTCAGAGAACTAGGGGGACTCTTTTTTTTTTATCCCACTTGGCACTGAACAAAACACCCACAATCCCTCTGTCCCTTTCTCTAGGATAAAAATATAGGCTTAATTCAAATGCTGCAATAAATGTTGTGAGTATTAACAAGAATCATGTCATTTTAAAAGATCTGTAGTACAACTTACCTGTTTCATCTGTAGAGGGCTCATTCACCAGATCTAAAAAGATACAGCAAAGGGAATAAAAAATGCAGGCTGCAAAAGTGGCAAAGGGAAGGGGAAGGGGGTAAAGGGACGATCTAAAAGGCAAAGGAAAGAGCAAAGTGAAAGAGCGTGACCTCTTGGGCCGGTGTGAGGAGGGACTCTCAGAGACGGAGATGGGAGAGAAAAGATTGGGCAGGTTCACAGCATCAGTGGTAGGATTGGCAAGAGCTCAGAGTGCCCACTCACCTCTTGTAACTTTCATTTATCTCCGTAGAGACATCACCCTCAGTCCCTCTAGCCCCAGTGTGAAAGCAAAGAAATACAAAGGGTAGCTTACTAGGATCTTCTGTGAATGCTTCTGGAGTCACTGGAGTCACATCATCTGAATACAAAAACATCAGAAAACATTTTTTTTTAAACTTTATTTTGAGAGAGAGAGAATCCCGAGCAGGGTCCGTGCTGTCAGCGCAGAGCCCGAGGTGGGGATTCAACTCACGATGTGCAAGATTATGATCCGAGCCAAAATCAAGAGTCGGATGCTTAATTGACTGAGCCACCTGGGTGCCCCCAGAAGACATTTTTTGAGCATTCTCCACCCCCCTCCCATCCTTGCACTCAGTAAGAGAAACTCTCCAGCACGACATGGGTATCCCACTTAGCAGGTATCCCACGGTTGTTTTTCTTCGTTTGCTTCCCAGCCCAAGTCCGTTCCCTGCAACCCAAACAAATGTCACACTTTGCCACTTCCATGAATATACCCACACAGTCCTACTAGAATATCCTTTTCCCTTTGTGTGTTTTACCCTACATGCCCATCAGAGAATCCTCCACAGGCACCCCCTTTCTCATTGATACTTGGATTAAGCATAGGAAGAGAAGAATAGCATCATTTCATTGTCCTGCCAGATAATAATCCTATAGTTAATTCAGGTTTACTATGTGACAGGCACTGTTTAAAGCCGGTTTTACAGATGATAAAATTGAGCACCAGACATAATTTACCCAAAGTCATACAGCTTGTTGTAAAGACAATGGGTTGATGACCTCCTTGCAATACTTATTTTAAATGAAAATTGTCTTTTACCAAAGACACTGATTATGATAATTACGATTTTGAAGTAATTGGATATGAGTTTGTTGATATGCTTACATAGCGTGTCCACGAAAGGTGATGTTGATGAGTTTCTGATGCTCAGTGAGAAGTGAGGTGAAGAGAGGGGAGGGGAAATGCCAATGGTAGTAGAGAATACCTTGCAGTTGAACGTTGGAAAGTAAAGGCAGGAGGACAAAGAAAAATAAACAGTCCAGGCCTTTAAGGTGGAATCTATTAGGATAAATTAAGAAAACTATGTTGAAACTACAAATAACAGCACTATCTAAAAACAAGTTGTCTCAGCTTTAAAAGGCAAAATAGGGGCACCTGGCCGGCTCATTCAGTTAAGTGTCAGAATCTTGATTTCAGCTCAGGTCATGGTCTCCTGGCATGTGAGATGGAGTCCCATATCTGGCTCTGTGCTAGGCTGTGTATAAAGCCTACTTCTCAAGATTCTCTCTCTCCTTCTCCCTCTGCACTACCCCTACTTTCATTTTCTTTCTCTCTCAAAATAAATAAACTTAAAAATAAATTTAAAAATATTCCAAAAAAATTTTATTTTTGAGAGAGACAGAGCCTGAGCAGGGGAGGGGGCAGAGAGAGAGGGAGACACAGAATCTGAAGCAGGTTCCAGGCTCTGAGCTGTCAGCACAGATCCCGACACCGGGCTCGAACTCACAAGCCTTTGAACCGTGAGATCATGACCTGAGCCGAAATCGGCCACTTAACTGACTGAGCCACCCAGGTGACCCAAATTTAAAAAAAAATATTTAGATGTTAACACTGCTTTGTTATCTTGCTTTTTTTTCTTAAATGTTTACTTAGTGTGAGAGAAAGAGTTTGTGAGCAAGGGAGGGGCAGAGAGAGGGAGACTCCCAAGAAGTCTCCGCACTGCCAAGCGCAGAGCTCAATGGGGGCTTGAACTCAAGAAATGTGACATCGTGACCTGAGATGAAATGGAGTTGGATGCTTCATGAATGACTGAGCCACTCAGGCACTCCAGCATCCAAATATTTAGTAAATATGCCGTTTAGAGTTACTTTTCATTGTAGATGGCTTGTCATCATAATCTATTTTGCCCAGCAGGGGTCAGCAAATTCACATAGTTTCCTTTGACTTTTTTGGCTTAAACTTCAGTGTCTAAATGTCAGGTTAAATCTGGAGAGAATAGCATTTTTATAAAGCATGCCGGAGCTATTGACCATTGGTAGAGGGTAAAAAAAAAATAAAACATTTTGAAGCAATTTATTTTGAGAGAGAGAGACCCCTATGGGGGGGGGGGGAGGGAAGGGGGCAAGAGGTAAGAGAGAACGAGAGACAGAAAAAGAGAAAGAAGGAGAATCCCAAGCAGGTTCCACACTCAGCTCAGCACAGCCAGATGGGGGACTCGATCCTACAAACAGTGAGATCACAACCTGGGCCGAAATCAAGTCTGATGCTCAACTGACAGAGCCACCCAGGCACCCCACATCACCCTGTTAAAAAAAAAAATTCCAAGTATAAAGTCATCAGATCCGACGGAAGGGGCTTATTATCTTTAACACTGAACATTAGCTTTCTTATTTCAGAGCTTATTTGGGTAAAAGAAATCCACATCTGCTCCAATTACCCAGAACATTCAAAAAGCCACTAGTCATTCCAAAATCCGTGAGGGGAGTGGAGTCTCTCCAGGATGCAATGCCATCCCTCCAGTTCACTTCCTCTCTAGCTACATTCCAGTCCAGCCACTCACAGAGATGGAAGCCAACCAGTGGGAGAGTAGAGGAGTTGAAAGTGTGTCCTTGCTGTCGTCTCATAATTTCTGGATAGAGTACTGTTTGTCCATGTATTCCTCAGATCACCCGCCTCATCCATGAGCTACAGTGTATAAATGTTTCTTTGGGTTCAGCATATCTTATATTTATGGTAAAAAGCATCACAAACATCTAGAAAAGGACTGGATCTTAATGGGCCCAGGAAAAATGAATTCAGAATTGTTTTGCTGATGCTGAACCTTGATGTAGCTTCAGAAACTGAGGGATTCAGACCTCTTCACCCAAAGCAGTGAAAAAAAAAGTCACGTTTCTGTATTTTTATCTTCTGTACCAGGATGCACAGGAAGAAATTGTATTGTGCCCTAGTGAACACATAGATTAATAAGATGCCGCTTTACTCTTGCCATGTACTCTATTTTTATTTTAGTTTATGCTCATTAATTAAAGCATGCCAGTTGTGATCTGCTAATTTGATTTTCTGACCCATTAATGGGCTCTCAAGAGTTGGGGAAAGTAAGAGATAAATTGTAATTATGTTGGATGTCTGGAGGCCGAGTGGAGATGTTAATTGGAGTTTCCTTCATCAAGCTGAAGGAAGTGGCCCTTTGGAAGCCAAAACTTGGGTTCTGTCCCATTAATGGGACAGTGCCAGAATTTCACTGTCATACTGAGATGGCTTCTTATTCTGTCTGTATGTTAGCTTCTCCGTTGTTACATGGATAGAAAATGCTTTCTGTTAGCAGTATTTTCTGAGAAAGATAAGAGATATATATAGGAGAGTAGAAATGAGAGATAGGCATGGAGGCAGTTTTGGGAAAGGTATTTGAGTTGTCAAAAAAATAGTTTTTTGAGAGCTTATTAGGATTTTGGAAACTGGTGATTTAGATCCTATTTTCCTGTAATTTGGTGATGTGTCTCTGTTATATCACAGAGCCTTTAACTGGGACCATTCATCTATATTATACTGAAAAGATCCCCTGCAGGTGGGTGGGCGCCTGACTGGCTCAGTTAGAAGAGCATGTGACTCTTGATCTCAGGATCATGAGTTCAGCCCCACATTGGGGGTAAGGATTACTTAAATAAATATTAAAAAACAACAACACAGAGCCCAGATCCAAGGGTTTACATACCTCCTCGTTGACCACTGACCCCTAGTGGTGTCCAATCTGTGTCAAAGGAAAGAGAAAAGGGATAAATGACTCCAGCCCTACACCCCATAAAGCTTTTATAAGACGAACCAGAAAATGATGGGAACATGCTTTACTTGATTTTTCTGCATTGGATTTCTATATAGTGCAATACTAAATCAAGGGCAGCTGGCTGGCTCAGTCAGTAGAGCATACGACTCTTGATCTCAAGGTCATGAATTCAAGCCCCACGTTAGGCATGGAGCCTATTTAAAAAAAAAATTTAAAAACTTCAAAATTACTCAGACCATTCATGCTGACATGGAAACACTCAAGAAAAATAAGTTCCTGGAAATAAAGCCCTGCTCTGCCAAGCCCTGACTCTGGGTGCCTTCTTGCCCTCATTCCCCAGAAGAAGGAATGGAGTCCAATTGGGCAGATGGGGCCAGCAGCCTTTCTAATGTGTCCTGTTCTATCCCCACAGCCATTGTACTAGCTACATTACTGAAGAATCTCAAAAATGATTTTCTCACAGTCTGTATCTGGCAGAATGAGAAAATAGAGTAGACTTTCTTCGAAGTCTGAAGATTCACTTTCCGTGGCTAATCTTCCAGCTCAATGACTTTTCTTGAGTGTATGGTTTGCCACATGTTTCGTTGTGTGCGTGTGAATATATTTGTGTTCTGCAGGAGCTAGTGTTGTTAGGTGGGAGTGTATATATTCTCACAGTTTCTGTTTATGAATTGAATTTGGTCCAGTTTCTTATTAGCCATCTCTGTATGCCTGTGTACACACTTGTGTGTCCATTTCTTTTTCCTTTGGTGTTTGTTTACCTGTATATTTATGTGTGTGACACTCTTGTGGTCAGTATGCACTTGTGTGTGTTTTATATTCGTAACTCTCAGGATACTTCTTCCCAAGTCTGAGGTCATCTCTGATCTCATCCCAGCCCTTTCTTCTCACACACAAATCTGTTCCTTTCTTTATTTTTAAATTTTTTAAAGCTTATTTTTTTTATTTTTGAGAGAGAAAACATGAGCGGGGGGAGGCAGAGAGATAAGGGGAGAGAGAGAATCTCAAGCAGGTCCAACACTGTCAGCCCAGAGCCCGACATGGAGCTTGAACCCACGAACCACAAGATCATGACCTGAGCCAAAGTCAGATGCTCAGCCAACTGAGTCACTCAGGTGCCCCTGTTCATTTCTTTAATGGCTATTTTAGAACTCAGTAGCCATACACCTCTGCTGTGGTTCCTCTTCAACTTCCCTCCATCTTGCCCTCTAACCTCCATGTCCACACACATGTATAGCTGAGGAACTGGCATTGTAGGAAGGAAAGAATAAAGGTAGGGACTCACCAGAGGGGATGATGAGCGCAGTGAGACACAGAAGCACCTTGGGTCCCAAGAGCAGCATATCTAACAGGGGTTTTGGGAGAGTAGAGGTTGTAATGCTCAGGGACACAGCAGCATTTTGGCTTCAGGCAAGGGTACCTGTAGGACCTCTGTCTCTTTGTCTTCCCAGGGTTTTTCCTGCCCCCCATGTGACTCAAGCCTTTTCTTTCTTTTCTTTCACCCCACATTTATTTCTCCTTCAAATTCTATTATTTGATCACTTACCATTATTCTAATTCTCGTTAAT
>CM053571.1:92214052-92250167 GCA_028646485.1 Cryptoprocta ferox | reverse complement strand
AGGGTTTTTCCTGCCCCCCATGTGACTCAAGCCTTTTCTTTCTTTTCTTTCACCCCACATTTATTTCTCCTTCAAATTCTATTATTTGATCACTTACCATTATTCTAATTCTCGTTAATTTTTTCTGCCAAGTCAGAGGAAATTTATGTTCTAAATGGTCTGTGTTTGTCTCTACTTTGTGGCCCCCTTCGCCCCCCCCCCCCACCCCCCGCCCAGTGTCTAATCTTCCTTTTTTATATCTGTGGCTTTTTCATATCATCTGCTTAACTTGGTGTCCTCTCTTGAATTCCATGGATAATTGGGATATTCACTCAATTCTAAGCCAGTGACATTCCCCATTGCCCCCCTCCAGCCTTTCAATTTCAACACGCAAACACACACGCACACACACCCTCCATCTGTCTGTTTAGGGTTTCATACAATCAAACAACTCACTGTGTATTTTTCTGCCGCTCTTTCCACCGAGTCCTTTGGCTGCTGAATGTGTCTCTCTCCTTCTCGCGCTGTTTCTACTTTGGCTAGAGAATAAGATGAACAAAGCCACTCCCTGGGAAGGACTTCAAATTTGGCCTACTCTGAAACAATGAGATGAGGGAGAGCAAGGGAGAGAGAGAGAGAGAGAGAGCAAGAGCAAGCAAGCCAGGCTAGAGGGGTGTGATGGGGCTGGACTGAGAAGGGGGCTGGGGATTTGCAGTCACTCACACCCTCATTCCAAAGGTTATGACCACACCAGTGAGTGATATGCCGTTCCCTAGGAGGCCTGGCCCCTGCTCCTGTGCCTTTCTTCCATGAGCTTCTTTTCTCTCTTGCAACCTGGCCCCAGGCCCCAGCCTCCACCCCACCTCTTTTTCCTTGGGTTCCTTCTTACCTAAATAGCTCCGTCCTATCGTCCTATCGTTGCAGTCTGCCCCTTCTCTGGTCATCTTCCATGTTTGAATCATTCTTCTATCCTCCCCTCTCCCTTTCTTTTTTGCCATTCATCTCTTCAACACTGACAAATTCCTTTATATCCCTGTATTTCTCTTTTCTATTTGCCTCTTTATTGACACATGAATTCAAGAATGTGGTTCCCCTCCCGCCCCCCCCCCCATCCTATTTATTCCATATTCAAACAAACACACTACATAAGGTTTGGTCCAAGAGGAGGGTTGGCCATTTTAGGGTTAGGAAACATTGAACAACACACTACCCTCTGAATCCTTTTAAAATGTAAGAGAGCTCTGTGAGAGGACATGGCAGCCTTCTTTTGTTCATTTGTCTTTGTTTAAGCTTATGCTAAGCATCTTAGTTTCAGGAATCTTATGGACAAAATACTATCAGAATCCCAAACGAAATTAGGAGCCAAGTTCATTCTGCTGGCGTTATTTTCCAACAGTACTTTCCCCCACATCAGGTAATATATAGATAACCTTCTCTGATCCAGAAGCTTTAAAGACTTTGTATTTGGTCTTATTCATAGAAACCTAGCAGTTACACTCGTAAAAAATATCTCCACTTTGGAGGGAACAAACTTGATTTACAGAAACTCACATCTGAGGAATCATTGATCTTGTACGCATTTTAAAGTGTCCAAGTTTCAAGGTATCTGTTAGCTCATCAGGAGATAATCAATATAGACCAAAGGAGCTAAAGACTAGAAAAAGAAAAAGTAAGAAAGAGAAGGGAGGGGGGAGGGAGCATAGGAGGGAAGAAGGAAAGGAAGGAAATTAGTTATTTGGGAGGAAGGGAGAGAAATGGACTTAATCAGAAATAAGGAAATAGCACCTTTGGCCCCTCCAAAGGATGGAGGAGTCCCATCTCTGAGATACATGGGTTCTGGTCAGTGTCTAGAACAAATCTGAGTATAAACCCCAGCTCTTCCTGACCTGCCTTGCTGAGAACTTGCCCGTCTGCTCGGCAGTGAGAATGCAGAGGCTGGAAAACAGATATGATTCTACTCTGGTAAGAGCCGGGTGGGGGAACGAAAAGGCAGGGAGGTGGGGGTGGGGAGTGAAACAAAAAAAAAAGCAGATGCAAAGCAGAGCTAAGGCAGGACCTATAATAGAGAGCTTAGAGCAACAATCATGTTTTCCATGAAGCTCAGACAGATGGACAAACTGAACTCAGGCCAGTCATTTGGCAGAGAGAGCAATGACCTCAATGTGCTGGCCCAGCTAGAGACCATGGCAGAGAAGAGCCTCCCCAGGCAGCGGGAGGGGGTGCTCTCCTGGGGTCATAGGAGGGAGTCTGAAGTTAGGGCAGTGAATATGGAACAGAATGTCCGGAGCAGGGCAGAGGGAGAAGGCAGGCAGGGAGCAGCAGCTTGGAAGGAAAGGAGAGGAAGCACGGGAGCCCTGGTGTAATAGCAAGAGCCACCATCTATTTGCGCTGGCCTTTACAGGCTTCCAAGAACACAGTTGTTTTGCAGCTATGGTGGCCCTTTCCTTCCAGCATTGTTCCCCACTTGTTTTCAGAGCCCAGGTTGGGAGAACCTCTGATTTCCTTTTCCCAAGGTCATTTTTGGCCAGCCTCTGTTCTATTACACTATCAGTTTATCATCGAATTACACGGAGCTACAAGCAGCACCCCTGTCAGAAATGAGCAACTGCCCGCCAGAGCCGTGAGCCTCTGATTTTCTGAGGTTCCCACTGCCCCTGGGGGAGGAACTCCCTGGGCAGCAGTCCACGCTCCCATCCAGCCCAGGCTGGTCTCCCATGGATGGAGAGCACATTCTCCAGCCAACAGGAAAGTCCTCCATGGAATGGATTGGCAGGTGCAGGAGCTGCTTGAATGCAGGCAAGCTAATCTTTGAGTCACATAGGAAAATTTTAGTTTTCAGAAAGGGTCTGCCGTCAATGGAGGATGGGGAAAGTACAAACAAAGAGAAGGGAGGCATACATGCGAGACGGCGCGCTGGTTCTATTCATCTGTTTATTGGCCTGTAAAGAATACACCCATTAGCTGAAGGCCTCTGGGCAAATGTACAGAAAAGTTATTACTATGGTCAAATCCAACTAAATTAAATCCAGGGCCTAAACGCAAAAAAAAAAAAAAAAAAAAAAAAAAAGAGAAAAAAAAGAAAAACCACCCAAAATGAAATCCCATAAAAGGAAAGCAAGAAGGGAGGAGGGTTATACGAGATGGGGAGGGAGACAAGGAGGCAGAGAGCAGTATGTGTAGAGGAATGAAGCAATAAACTAGTAAGATCCAACTTAAAAGATGGATTCAGTACATGAGTTAGAAGCTAGCAAACCTGCCTCCTCAGACAACTTCCCTCTTCTTAATAACCTGTACTTGCTGTAACACTTCATGCCTCTGTGCTTTGCACTTTCTGTTCCTTTCTTTCCAAAATATCCTTCCCCAATTCCAGTAAATAAATGCTCATGTGTACATCAAAGCCCAGGTTAGATGCTGTCTTTTCCCAGAAACTTTTCTGGTCTCCTCTGCTTCTGAATAATTTTTTTTTTAAAGTAAGCTCTGCATCCAATGTGGGGCTTGAACTCATGACTCTGAGATGAAGAGTTGCATGCTCTACAGACTGAGCCAGGCAGGCACCCCTTCCTTCCAAAGAGCTTCTCATTCTCTCTATTGAGTTACATTTTTATTTATTTCTATAATCATGTCACCAACTATATTCTTTCATTTGCATGTCTGTATTTTCAATTAGACCAGGAGTTCCTTGATTGCAGAGGTGAAGCCTTACTCATCTCTGGCTGATAGAGTGATTAGCATGTAAGAAGTCAAAATTTGGGGGCACCTGGGTGGCTCAGTCAGTTAAGCATCTGACTCTTGAATTCGGCTCAGGTCGTGATCTCGAGTGTTGTGGGATCCAGCTCCATGTCAGCCTCTGTGCTGACAGCTCAGAGCCTGCTTGGGATTCTCTCTCTCTCCCTCTCTGCCCCTCCCCCTCAATCACTGAGCTCTCTATTTCTCTGAAAATAAATAAATAAGAACCTTTTTTTAGAAAGTCAGAATGTGAGGGCACCTGGGTGGCTCAGTTGGTTAAGTGTCTGACTTCGGCTCAGGTCATGATCTCACAGTTTGTGAGTTTGAGCCCCATGTCATGTCTGTGCTGACAGCTCAGAGCCTGGAGCCTGCTTCAGATTCTGTATTTCCCTCTCTCTCTACCCCTCACCTGCTTACACTCTGTCTCTATCTCAAAAAATATATACATTAAAAAGTTAAAAAAATAAAAATAAATGTGGTCATTTGAATTGGGTTGAGATGAAGACTTAAAATAGTAAATTGCTATTTCTATGTACAATATTTCAAAAATGAGTCAAATGCAAAAAGTAGAAGATAGAATTGTAGAGAAGAACCTAGGTAGAGAGTATGCAAGGAGACTATCAAGTGGAACAAATAGCCAATGTATTGAACTATTCTGAGGAAAATAGAGCAAAAGAAATATGCCCAGAAATTGGGCAACAGTTATTCTACAAACAAAGGAATTTTGGCAAGAGGCTGTAAAGTCGGTGTATGGAAAACATGTAGTTTTTCTTAAGTGACTTTAACTCAAAATAAAATATGTAATTTATATCTGCAATAGTTAGTGCTTCTGTCCCATCATTCTGGTTTACGTAAATTTTCTGATGGTACTAGCGGTCTTGCATTGTACACCCACACTGTCTCAACCATTCAAATGTGAAATGATGTGAAATGCTTGATCCAGATTCAGGATTCTGGTAAAGTTCCTTAAACCCATGTCAAAAGAAATTTTAAATAACTGATAAAAGTGGCAATAGAGGAACAGTAGACAAATATGAGCCATTGGTGGGCAGGAAATCTCCATCTTCCCATTCTACCCATCAGAAAACAAATAAAACAGGGGTGCCTGGGTGGCTCAGTCAGTTAAGCATCTGACTCTTGATTTTGGCTCAAGTCATGATCACACTTGAGCCCTATGTGGGGATCTGCTCTATGAAGCCTACTTGGAGTTCTCTCTCACTCTCTCTCTCTCTCTGCCCCTTCCCCCTACCCTCCCTCTCAAAAATAAATAAACATTAAAAAAATAAAAAACAGAAAGTCTGGACATGTAAATATGGGGAGAAAACCAGGAAAGTTCAATGTATGTAATTATTAATAGTTAATAAAATTAAGTTTGGTAGATTTATATGTTATATATATATATGATCTATGATATATTATAATGGATAATGTGTGCTAGGAAGCCGTAGGATGGCCTGAGTGATGATTCTCACCTCCTATTCTTTACCCCCTTGAATGTGGGCAGGATGTAGGAACCAGTAGCAAATAGAAGGCAGCAAAGGCTCCCTGGTATCTCCCAGATGAGATTACAAAGATTCTGGCTTCTAGCATTAGTGCTTCCTTTTGATCTCTTGCTTGCCGATTTGCTCTGAACAAAGCCAGCCGCCATGCTGTGAGCTACTCTATAGGAAAGCTCTTGTGTAAGAAGGGATGACTCTAGCCAACAGTCAGCAACCTCAGAACTGTAAGAGCCATATAAATGAACTTGGAAGTAGATCTTCCCTCATTTGGACCCTGACAACATTGCAGCTCCAGCCACCACCTTGACTATGGCCTTGTGAGACCCTGAGCCAGAAGTATGCAACTGAACTGTTCTTGTATTCCTAACCAACACAAGCTTTGGGAAAATAAATGTTTGCTGTTTTAAGCTGCTAAATAAATAACTAATATGTCCTATACTACAATACATAACTATTTTATCTAATATATAAATATAACAATTATATATTTCTAACTGTATTTAGTATATAATTATGTATTATAATGGTGATACGGTTATAGGAAAGACTAAATTAGCTATTAGTATGCATTAGCTATTTTTTAAATATTTTTTTAATGTTTATTTTTGAGAAAGAGAGAGACAGAGCCTGAGCAGGGAGGAGCAGAGAGAGACAGAGACTGAATCTGAAGCAGGGTCTGGGCTCTGAGCTGTTAGCACAGAGCCCAACCCTAGCACAGAGCCCAACCCGGGGGCCGCAGGATCATGACCTGAAGTCCGACACTTAACCAATTGAGCCACGCAGGCGCTTCTGCATTTAGCTATTATTATGTACTAGTTAGTAGTAATGCCTGATGTTTATGGAACATTTACCGTATGCTAGGTGCTGCACTAAAAAGTATGATTATACTTCTTTTGAAATTAACACATTAATGAAGCATAGAGAAAGGAGAGAGATGAAAAGAAACAACAGATGATAGAGAGGGGACAGAAGAAAAGGAAGAGACACAGTAAGAAGGAAAAAAGGGAGAAACAGTATGCAAGAGACAGAACCCATGTGGAAACCACAGAATTATCCTTTAATATTCATTATTAATTTGTATAATTTAGTACTATAATTTACTTGAAATGTAGGCCATAAAAAAATTAAACAATTTTAGGCTCCTGGCTTAGTAGAGCACTTGACTCTTGATCTCAGGGTTCTGGGTTTGATCCCTATGCTGGGTAGGGAGATTATTTAAAAATAAAATCTAAAGGGGCACCTGGGTGGCTCAGTTGGTTCAGTGTCTGACTCTCAATTTTGGCTCTGGTCATGATCTCACAGTTTGACATCCAGCCCCATGCCCTGCTCCATGCTTACAGCTCAGAGTCTGTTTGGGATTCTTTCTCTTTGCCCCTCCCCCGGCCCCCGCCTCCCTCCCTCCCTCTCTCTCTCTCAAAATAAATAAACTCTAAAAAATCTTTACAAATTTATTTTCTTTAATTTTTTTTAACATTTTTATTTATATTTGAGAGACAGAGACAGATCATGAGCAGATGAGGGGCAGAGAGAGAGAGAGAAGGCCACACAGAATCGGAAGCAGGCTCCAGGCTCTGAGCCCAGAGCTCTGAGCACAGAGCCCAATGAGGAGCTCGAACCCATGAACTGTGAGATCATGACCTGAGCCGAAGTCGGACGTTCAACTGACTGAGCCACCCAGGCACCCCTAAAAATTTATTTTAAAAAAATGTATTTGTTCATCAGGAAACATGGACAACTTTCTATACTCTAGCCATTCTGTTAATAAACATTTGAAATATGCTAGAAATAACATGGACAATATTTTGCTATTACATTGCTTACATTTTTAAAGGAGAGCCATGGAAGTTCCTTCATTGCAGATACACTTCTTTAGTGACCTAGGTTAATATATTTCTAAAAACAGAATGATGGATTGGATGGCCATTAACATTGGAGCTGAATCTCCTCTCAGGGAAATTGGAATTTGCCTATTGTTCAGTGGGGTCACCCATGCCTTTATTGAAACAGCCAATATGGGGCTTGAACTCACAACCCTGAGATCAAGAGTCACAGGCTCTACCAACTGAGCCAGCCAGGTGCCCTGCAGTTTTTCTGGAGGAAGAGTGAAGGAGGCTCTGTGAGCTGTCCTAAAGATGGTGACGGGCAGGAGTTCATTGCCACTCTTTCAAACACTGTATACTGATTGGTTATCATGGACCATTCATAGCTTTCCACGTGAAGATCCTTCTCCCCAGTTCCCTTAGTAGTATTGTCTAACAAACCATGCCAAAACCTAGTGATTGAAAGCAACAACTTATTCTTTCCCTTGATTCTGTATGTTGATCAGGCAGTAAGTCTGCTTTACATGGTGTTGGCCGGAAAGATCCAGAATGGCCTCAATCCAACGGCCAGCTGGTGCTAGCTGCCGACAGGAATCTGTGATGGGGGTGTGGGGAACACTTCTCTTGTAGTGTCTACGCCTGACTCATTTGGGTTTCAAAAGCATAGCCATGTCTGAGATGGAGCATTCCAGGAAACAAAGAGGTGGAGTGCTCTTAAGGGTCAACCTGGGAAATTACTCTGTATCCATCTCCTACGTTCTATCGGTCAAAAAAAATCTACAGGGTCAGTTCCAATTTTAGAGAAGGAACAACAGATTCCACCTCTTCATGGTAGGATTGGCAAACAATGTATACCCATCTCTAATCTACCACTAATACGTCTAATCTCTGAGGTTAAAGTGATTCTTGTCAACAGCCCAGGTAAGTGCCAATCAGGAAACATTTGTATTTTGCTCTTTTCTGGAAACCTAATTCACTTGTCTTCACAATGCTATGGAAGACTATCCCCCAAGGTCCTCTTTGATGCTCACTGTGTGTGTGTGTGTGTGTGTGTGTGTGTGTGTATGAACTTCACTCTCATTTTTTTGTTTTCTTACCATTAGGCACTGCTGACCAGTCCTCTGTGTTGAGGTATTCTCTTCCCTTGGCATCTATGACACCACATCTCTTTCTTTTTCTCTGCTCCATCCAATATTCTTTTACATTTCTTTTTCTTCTGTTCACTGGTAGTTTTCATGGTTCTTGACCCAGCCATCCATCTTACTACACTTAATCCCTCATGAGTCACATTTGCTCCCTTGTCTTTATTTTCCATCGTTCAGCTTATGTTCCCAGATCCACAACTGGGTCTTATCTACTTCTGTCTCCGGAGCTCTATATCTGAATGTGCTCCTGAGCTCTACATCTCTGTTGAGATGTCCCACAGGCATCCTGAGTCAGTCAGAAGAGACAAAGCTGAGGAACAGACTGTGGGCTGAGGTTTTAGGAATGACTACCAAGAGACTCCATTGCTCCGCCTGCCACCCGAAGGCCTCCTTCCAAACTGAGATGTCACCACTCAGGCTCTAGGATCACACTGGCGGGGCTACAATCCATGCCAGCAAAATGCACCCTCATCCCCTGCCTCTCTCCTCACTCCACCGAGTTTTGACATCAACAAGTCTTACGCCAGTGCACATGGTTGCTTGAACCTGAATAACATTCAAACTCCAGCTGAGGAAGAGTCTAGAGTATGTAGCTTTTAGTGTTCCACCTCTAATGCAGGAAGGCGCACAATAAGGAGGTTTGAATAAATGTTGAGTGAGCTAAATTATGACTGTCATGTCTAAAATGTCATCATCTTCTCTATGCGGTCCCCACGCCCATCCCACCTGACTATCAGCCTCGCTACTGAATTGAAGTATGGTGAGTCATGCTCAGGCTCCCTCATTTCTCTTTTCCTGTCACCCGGACTCCTCCCCACCCACCCTTGTAGTCAAAATCCTGTTGATCTTCCTTCCTTAATCTTTCAAATCCATCCAGTCTGTCCATTACTTCCATCACCACTTCAGTTCAACCCAGCCATTACGCTCAGTTGCAGTGTCCCTCCCCCCACTGCCCTTATTCATAACACAAAGCGCCAAGAGTTGTATTTTTAGCACTGGTCAGATTAGGTCACTTTTTGGCTTAAAGACTTTAAAGATTCCTACATTTCAGTATCAGATAGAATTCTCGGTATGCATATGTGACTATTCATTTTTTTCTTTTATAGCTTATTGTCAAGTTGGTTTCCATGTAACACCCAGTGCTCATCCTGACAAGTGCCCTCCTCCATGCCCATCACCCCCTTTCCCCTCTCCCCCTCCCCCATCAGCCCTCAGTTTGTTCTTAGTATTCAAGAGTCTCTCATGGGTTGCCTCCCTCCCTCTCCCCAACTATTTTTCCCCCTTCCCCTCCCCCATGGTCCTCTGCTAGTGTTTCTCCTGTTACACTTATGAGTGAAAACATATGGTATCTGTCTTTCTTTGCCTGACTTATTTCACTTAGCATGACACCCTCGAGTTCCATCCATGTGCTACGAAAGGCCAGATTTCATTCTTTCTCATTGTCATGTAGTATTCCATTGTATATATAAACCACATCTTCTCCATCCATTCATCAGTTGATGGACATTTAGGCTCTTTCCATGATTTGGCTATTGTTGAAAGTGCCACTACGAACATTGGGGTACATGTGCCCCTATGCATCATCATTTATGTATCTTGGGTAAATCACCAGCAGTGCTATGGCTGGGTCATAGGGGAGTTCTACTGATAATTTTTTGAGGAACCGCCACACTGTGTTCCAGAGTGGTTGCACCAGTTTACATTCCCACCAACAGTGTAGGAGGTTGCCCGTTTCTCCACATCCTCGCCAGCATCTATAGTCTCCTGATTTGTTCATTTTAGCCACTCTGAGCAGCATGAGGTAGTATCTCAGTGTGGTTTTGATTTGTATTTCCCTGATGATGAGTTACGCTGAGCATCGTTTCATGTGTCTTTTGGCCATCTGGATGTCCTCTTTGGAGAAGTGTCTATTCATGTCTTTCTGGAATCCTATATTGTACACCGCCAGCTCCACAGGAAACTTGATGAGAGCTGGACACGCATGTGCAACTATGACTATTCATTTTTTAAAATCTCTCATCACCACTGCTCCAATCCACCCATTCTAGTACCTTCATACCTTGGTTTCCACCCATACTGTATTACTTGCCCTTCTGAAAAACTACATTCTATTTGGCACACCTCCACCATAATCTTTATAATCTTTATGTTCAGCTGGCTGATTTCTCCTCATCCTTTATAACTGAGGTTGGGTACTATCTCCTTTGGATTGTTTTCCAGAGTGTCTTCACTACAATGAGTGACTCAGTGTGGACAGAGGATTTGTTTACTGTTGTATGCCCCAAACCAAGCACAGAGACTCAGTTTTTGTGCATCAGAAAAGTGTAGACTGTGAAGGGGAGAGGCTGTATTTCCTAAAACTGGTCACAAGAGGGCAGCAAATAACTTCTTTAGACCATCTAGGCAGTTCTGTTGCTTTTTCTGGCATCCCATTTACCTTTATTACAAGTGACTGTTGGTGTTCTAGCACAACTTTTGAACTATGCCTGATGAGATGGCAGATTCTTAATGAGTCCAAACTGTACTTCATTTATATTCTTGTTGGTTTCTCAACACCAGGCACTTCACTAAGTACTATTAATTTAAAAAAGATGATTTAGGGGAGGGTGCCTGAGTGGCTCAGTCAGGTGAGCTTCCGGCTCTTCATTGTGGCTCAGGTTGTGGTCCCAGGATTGTGGGATCGAGCCCCGGCTTGGGCTCTATGCTGAGCATGGAGCCTGCTTGAGATTCTCTCTCTGTCCCTCCTTCTGTCCTCCCCTACTTGCACTCTCTCTAAAAATAAAAATAAATAAAAATTTTTAAAAGACAAATCAAGGGCACATGTCTGGCTCAGTCAGTAGAGCATGTGACTCTTGATCTTGGGGTCATGAGTTTGAGCCCCATGTTGGATGTAAAAATTACACACAAAAACAAAAAAGGATAAATCAGTCACAGTTCCTACATTCAAAGAATCAATAATTTAGTAGGAACGAGAAGTGATCCTAAACTTTCTTTATTCCCTGACCTATGAAGAAACAAGTGATTTGATCCATTTTCATCAGTAGCAATGGCTGCTTTAGATGCTGGAACAATTAAGGTGCCTGATGGGCCCAGTGGGTAGAGCACACAAGTCTTGATTGCCAGGATGGTGAGTTCAAGTCCCATTGGACTTAGTGCTTACTTAGATACAGGATGCAAATAAGATAGTCTCTTAAATGACAGGCATGTTTTTGAAGAGCACGATCCCCATGAACCCAGCTAATTCCACCCCCAGTAATTCTAGAATGGCTGGAGAAGCATGTTCCATCTTAAGCCCACTGCTTTTCTTTTCCTTCCTCCCTCCCTCCTCCCTTCTTCCCTTCTTCCTTCCCTCCCTCCCTCCCTCCTTCCCTCCTCCCCACCTTCCTTCCTTCCCTTCTTCTTTCCTCCTTCCCCCTTTTTTTTCTTTCTCAAATGAGCAGTTTTATGTTCACAACAAAATTGAGTGAAAAGTGCAGAGAATTCCTATATACCCCCCACCTCACACACCCACACCCTCCCCCACTATCAAAGTGGTTCATTTGTTACAACTGATGAATCTACATTGACACATCGCCCAAAGTCCGAAGTTAACCTTCGGGTTCACTCTTACTGTTTTAAATTCTGTGGGTTTGACAAATGTATCATGATATGTATCCACCATTAGAATATCATACTAGTTCACTATCCTATAAATGCTCTATTTTTCTTTTAAAGTAAGCTTTACATCCAACATGGCTTGAACTCATGACCCTGAGATCACGCTTTACCAACTGAGCCGGCCAAGCGCCCCCAAAATGCTCTGCCTATTTATCCCACCCTCCCCTTTAATCTCTAACAAAAGACCTTTACTGCCTTTTAATTCTGTCATTTTCAGAATATGTATAGGTGGAATCATAAGGTATGTAGCCTTTTCAGATTGGCTTCTTTCACATGGTAATATACATTTTCCTTCCATGTATTTTTGTGACTTGATAGCTCATTTCTTTCTAGTGGTGAACAATAATCCATTTTCTGGATGTAAACAATTTCATTATCTGTTCACCTACTGAAGTCTCTTCCAAGTTTGGGCGACTATGAACAAACCTTATCTAAGCATCCGTGTGCAGCGTTTTGTGTAGACCTAAGTTTTTCCTTTGGGTAAATACCGAGGAGCATAATTAATAGATCATATGGTAAGAGTATGTTTACTTTTATAAAAAACGACTAAACTATCCTCCAGAGTGTACACAAAAACGGAACCAGTTTGCATTCCCTCCAGCAATGAACAAGAGTTCCTGTGGCTCCACATCCTTGCCATTTTTTCATGTTATCTGTGGTTCAGATTTTAGTCATTCTGATAGCTGTGTAGTGACATCTCATGGTTTTCAATTCACATTTCTATAATGACCCATGATGTGGAGCGTTTTTTTCAGATGCCTATTTAGCACCTTGTGTCTTCACCGATAGGCTATAGGGTCAGATTTTTTGCCTATTTTTAAATCAGGTCATTCATTTTCTATTGTTGAATTTTAAGAGTTTATATACATTGGATCATATCAGATATGCCTTTCACAAATATTTTCTCCCACCTGTAGCTTGTCTTCTTTTTCTCTTGACACTGACTTCTGTTGAGCAAAAGATGGGAATTATAATGAGGCCTATCTTATTTCTTTCATGGATCATGACTTTGATATCATATCTAAAAAGTCATCTACTGGGTCTCCTGGGTGGCTCAGTCAGTCAAGTGACTGAGGTCATGTCATGATCTCCTGGTTCATGAATTTGAGCCCTGAGCTGGAGCCTGCCCCCCTCTCAAAAAATAAAGATTTAAAAAATTTTAAAAGAAAAATAAAAAAATAAAAAGTCATCTACATACCCACAGTCATCTGTTATCTTCCAGGGATTTCACAGTTTGGTGTTTTAGGCCTATTATATATTTGGGTTCATTTTTGAGAAGACTGTGAGCTGTCTCTAGATTTTTTTTTTTTCATGTGGAGATCCTATACTGCATGATTTGTTGAAAAGTCTGTCTTTGATCCATTGTATTGCCTTTGCTTCTTTGCCAAAGATCAGCTGAGTGTATCTATGTGGGTCTATTTCTGAGCTTTCTATTCTGTTTCTTTGATGTATTTGTCTATTGTTTTGCCAATGCTACACTGTCTTGATTATGTAGCTTTATAGTTAGTTTTGAAGTCAGGTGGTGTCAGTCTTCCAACTTTGCTTTTCTCTTTGGATATTCTATTGGCTATTTTGGGCCCAAGAACTTTAGAATTAGTTTGTTGATATCCACAAAATAACTTGCTGGGAGAGATTGCATTGAGTCAATAGACCAAGTTGGGAAGAACTGACATCTTGATACTATTGAGTCTTCCTGTCTATAAACATAGACTATCTCATCCATGTAGTTCTTTGATTATTTTTTCAGGGTTTTGTAGTTTTTCTCATGTATATTCTTAGATTTATATATAAGTATTTCATTTTGTTGGCTGCTGTGACATAGTAATACCTATATTTACTCTCACCTCCTTACATATGGTTCCTGAAACCCCTGAAATTGATAAGTGTCTTTCCATGTGCTCACAAGATGACTGGTGATTGGGGGCTCCAGAATAGCTCCGGGAAGGGGTGCTGGTTGCCAGGGGAAGTAACCAGGTGATCAGAGGGCTGGAACTAATCAACTACCCCCATGTAATGGAACCTCCATAAACCTAAGCAAAGGGATTTGAAGAGCTTCTGTGTTAGCAAACACCTTCAAGTGCTGAGAGGGTAGCAGGGCCTGAGATGACGTGGAAACTATGTGCACTCATCCCTCATACCATGCCCTGTGCATCCTACCATTTGGCTGCTCCTGAGTTGTAGCCTTTATAACAAATCACTAATAAAAAGTAAAACGCTTGAGTTCTGTGAGCCATTCTAGCAAGTTGTTGAACGCATGGATGAACCCCTGATTTATAGCTGTTATAAGCACGGGAAGTAGGACTTGCAACAGATGTCTGAGATGGGAGTAGTCTTATGGGACCGAGCCCCTAACCTGTAGGATTGGACATGAATTCCAGGTAGATAATGTCAGAGTTGAATTGAATTGTAGGGTGCCCAGCTGGTGTTTGAGAATTCATTAATGAGGGAAATCCCCCCCCCCCAACACACACACAGTTGGTATCAGAAGTGTTGCGAGTAGAGGAGACACAGAAGCTTTTCCTTTCAGGTGCTAATGTAAATGGTATTATGTTTTCAGTTTCAAGTTCCACTTGTTCAGGGTGCCCAGGTGGCACAGTCTGTTAAGTAGCTGATTCTTGATTTCAGCTCAGGTCATCATCTCACGGTTCATGAGTTCGAGCCCCACATCCAGATCTGGGCTGACACTGCAGAGCTTCTCTGAGATTCTCTCTGTCTCTCTCACTCTCTCTGTTCCTCCCCTGCTTGTGCTCTCTCTCTCGCTCTCTCTCTCAAAATAAACTATAAATTTTTTAATGAATAAATTTAAAAATCTTTGTTTATTGCTAGTATATGGAAAAATGATTGAATTTTGTATAATTTTGTACTTGCTGTAATCCCATATTAGTTTGAAGGGGTTTTTTAATAGTCATTTAAGATTTTCTACATAGATGATCAAGTCATCTGCAAATAAAGACAGCTTTATTTCTTCCTTCTCCATCTGTTCACCTCGGCTTTCCTTTTTTTTTTTTTTTATTGCATTAGCTAGACTTCCAGTATGACGTTGAAAAGCAGTGATGAGAAGAAAACATCCTTGCCTTGTTCATGATCATAGTGAGATATTGTCCAGTATATCACTATTAGGTATGATGTTAGTGATAGGTTTCAACAGGTCTGGCTTGCAGCAGGACTATGGGATCCCAGGAGAGATGGAGTAGTTTCCCCTTACCCAGGGATGCCAAGAAAGTCAATCACCCAAGTGGGATGTCCCATTGCAAATTGCAGTAGATAATTCCTTTCTCTGGCTTGATTAGGCTTGGTATTCTCAGTAGTGTAGCACTTGATCCATGGTGAGAGTCAGGACGATGGCTGTTTCTTGCACCTTCCATACCTTTACAGCATTGGGTGCCTTGGCAGAGGTCCCCAGTCTGGCATATGAGACAAGAACACTTACTGGTTTATAATCCAAGTGTATTAAAGCTAAGGACAGGAGTGTCTGGCTGGTTCAGTTAGTAGAGTCTGCCTTTCTTGATCTTGGTATTGTGAGTTCAAACCCCATGTTGAGCATAGAGATTACTGGAAAAAAAAAAGATTAGGACAGTATTTTAGTCCTCCCAGCCAAGCTTACCTGTTTGGAATTTATTTAATTTTTTTATATTTATTTTTTATTTAACTATAGTCATATCATGTTAATTTTTTTAATGTTATTTATTTCTGAGAGAGAAACAGAGAGAGAGAGACAGAGACAGAGAGACAGAGACAGAGAGACAGAGAGTGAGCAGGGGAGGGGCACAGAGAGAGGGAGACAGAATCAGAAGCAGGCTCCAGGCTCTGAGCCGTCAGCACAAAGTCTGACACAGGGCTGGAACTCACAAACCTCGAGATCATGACCTGAGCTGAAGTCGGACACTCAATTGACTGAGCCACCTGGGCGCCCAACTGTTTACAATTTATTCTGATATTTTTATATTCCATTTTTCATTTCGATGAACTTTGCTGCTTGTAGGTTATAGGAGAGATGGAACCTCCATTCAAATGTCATGATCTCTTGCCCAGCCTTACATGTCATGCCCTTTACAATGTGACTCCCTATCACTGTCTGACAAAGGTGTCCATACATGGTCCTCCGCTTCTGAATTCCCCTAATGGGGGCAGCCTGGTTTGTGTAGTGTTTTAGTTCTGATGCAGTGGCCCTCAATCAGAGTGAGGGGGCTCATATAATCAATTTGTCAATCCCTCACCATTTGGGAATGCCAGTGGGTGGCCTCAGACATTTTGGTGGTTGTCTTGAGCAGTATAGAACACATGTGACCTGCTGTCACTGCATTAACCAAGTCACTGTACTTCATTAACCAAAGACACTGTATTTGATCCTTGGCAATATCCCATCCCACTTGGGTTGCAGTGGCTACAATTTCTATGCATCCAATCAATATACTGTATGTACTAAAGGGTCAGGTGCTAGGACTCATACCTAAGCAAGGACATATCCTTCCTTCCTGATGGCCAGAGGTATCAATGCCTTATAAGCCAGGACATGGAAGGCAGTAAAAACTGCTTCAGGCTCTTGCAGGCAAATACAGACGTTCTTGCACACATCCTGACCCTACAAAGCCTCAGTCATGAATCACCTAATCCGTGGCTTCCTACTGTCCAACACATAGGGTTAATTTCTTTAGAACAGCACAACTGTCAGTACAATGGGTTTGTGGCCAGTGCATCTGAGTGATCACCAGCTAGAAACCTGAGTTTTACTCATTGGCTCCTGGGGTTCTTTCCTTCCTGAGAGGCTTCCCCTGGAGGAGTGATGTGAACACTGCCAGGAACTCTTACCCTTCAGGGGTATATCAAATTGTTGCCCCCTTCCAGAGCTAGGATCAACAGGGCCCTCTCCCCTTCTGTCGACTCTGCCTCAGTATCTGAGCCGTACCTTCCAAAGTCACAGATATATCATATTCAAATGGTAGCCCTGCTTGGGAGATGCCTAGAGATGTAATCTGCTTCCCCAGTATTTTCACCTTCTCAATGCAGCTTGTGGCTCTGGTTCCCAATCCTACATATGCCGTTCTTTACCAGGCGGCATAAGGGAGGGAGGTACCAGGTGGGGAGTAAAATCCTCTAACATCCCCCCTCCCCAATCCCTGCAAAGGCTTGCACCTCCTTTACATTCATAGGGGTTGCGTAGGCATGCATCTTATAAAACAGTCTCTATGACGACATGGGTCCACCCAACTAAATGATGCCCAAAATTTTATGGTAGTTCCTGGGCCTTGAATTTTCCGTGGATTCACTGGCTCATCTTAGCCCTAGCAGATGGTACAGCAAAGGTTGCAGAATGTCCTGTAGCAGAGGCAACGTCTTCACATGCTCACAGTATATCATCAATGTCAAGGTCCATTTTGCTAATATCAGGAAGGAAGATAGGGAGAATTCTCAGGCTACCATCCCATAACATATGGTGGGGCTCTGCAGGTAGCCTTGGGACGCCTTTAGAAGGTACATTATGGGGGATGCTGGGTGGCTCAGTTGGGTAAGTGTTTGACTTTCGGTTTTGGCTTTGGTCGTGATCTTGCGACTTTGTGGGTTTGAGCCCTGAGTCGGGCTCTGTGCTGGCAGCATGGAGCCTGCTTGGGATTCTCTCTCTCCCTGTGTCTCTGCCCCTCACTCACTCACTGTCTCTGTCTCTGTCTAAATAAATAGTTTCTTTTTAAAGATGCATTATGGCACTAAGTAATGTATGCAATTGTTGAATCACTCTATTGTATGCCTGAAATTATGTAACACTGCTAACTATACTGGAATTAAACAAACAAGCAAAAAAAGGTTCATTATGTCCTTCCCACATGAAGGGAAATTAATATTAGTTATCAGAAACCTGTGCTGGTCAAAGTCTTTTCCATGAATCTCCTTGAAGATGAAGCACATTTGCAGGAACATTTTTTGCCAGAGCATTGGAGTAAAACTGTAACTATCTACAAATCACAAGATTTTAAATTGGCATGGTAGAAAAAGAAATGTTTTAAAAAATAATAAATAAAATAGCCAAGGTTAAAGATTTGATCAGAGTTAATTATACTGCAATTGACAGGAGAATTTGGTTATTTCTGTTACATGAATTTAAAAATTATGACTGATAGGGGTTCCTGTGTGGCTCAGTCAGTTAAGCGTCAGACTCTTGGTGTCTGCTCAGGTCATGATCTCGTGCAGTTTGTGAGTTTGAGACCCACATCAGGCTTTGCTCTGACAGCTCAGAGCCTTCTTGGGGATTCTTTCTGCTCCTTCCCCGCTCACTCTCTCTCTTTTCCTCTCTCTCAAAAATAAAATAAAACAAAAAAATTTTTTAATTATGACTGATCACATGCCAAAGCATCCAATTTTTATGAATTTTATATAAATATACCTTAAAGTTTAGCATCACTTTTTCCCATGCTTCCCATGAAGTATAACATACATGAAAAACTTACATAGTTGGGCGGTCAAGGTGGCTCAGTTGGTAGAGCCTATGACTCTTTGTCTCAAGGTTGTGAGTTCAAAGCCCCACGTTTGCTGTAGAGATTATTTTTAAAAAATAATAAAAATTATTAACAGTTGTAAAAACCTGTTCTTTTAATAGAGAAGACTCCATTTTCTTAAGAAATCAAAGACCTGCTAAATACAAAACAGAAGATCTTTGTTTTCTTGGCAGATAACATTAAATTTTTTATGTACTAAATAAAGAAAAAGCTTTGTTTAGAGTTTATTAGACCAAAAATCTAAGAAAATGTCCTTTCAGGGCGCTTGGCTGGCTCCGTTGGTGGACCGTGCAACTCTTGATCTCAGGGGCATGAGTTCAAACCCAATGCTGGGTGTAGAGATTACTTTTAAAAAATTCTTGAAAATAAAGTCCTTTTAACAGAGAGGAAAACCAAATTCTAATTTTGCACCAATGTACTTTTAATATCCTTTTCCAAATTAAAAACTGTTTTTTTAATGTTTATTCATTTTTGAGAGAAAGAGAGACAGAGCGTGAGCAAGGGAGGGGCAAAGAGAGAGAGGGAGACACAGAATACAAAGCAGTCTCCAGGCTCTGAGCTGTCATCACAGAGCCAGATGTGGGGCTCAAACCCACATTGTGAGATCATGATCTGAGCTGAAGTTGGATGCTTAACCGGCTAAGCCACTCAGGCGTGCCAACATAGATAGCTTTTACTTCACTCACATAGCTAATGCTTCTTACTGATATTTGCGATCTTCTGTAGGCTACAGGCTAGATTTGGTGCAAAGGAACTTATATAGCTATATTTTATTTTATTTATTTATTATTTATTCATTCATTTATTTTATAGCACTGTATTTTAAAAAGCTTCTTTCCCCCCTTATTTTGTCTTCAGTCTCTGTGTGCAATGTTTTCGTTATCTCCTGGGTGTTTACATTTCAAAGATATGATAAGATTTGCAATTTCAAGAGACAGAGAAAGAATATAAGTTTGTGTCCTAGGCATTTTGGAATAATTGCTACTTAAATTCCTTTTGTCTTAAGGCTGGGGCATTTCATCTCTTCCCCACCCCCATTCCCCTCACCCACCACAGCATCTTCTGCAGCTGTCACCACTTTCCCAAGAATTCCACCTCTTAGCATCCCAACCATGCTTTGTCATGGGCATTCAGACCTTATTCGTTGCCCTCCTGGCTTTCATAAATGACACACTAAGGTTTCCAAATTATGACTCTGCCCTCCCACCTTATCAGCCAACACCAAAGCTAGCTTCATGCCTTTTTCTCACCATAACTCTTCTTTCAACTATAACTCAAGTTTCAGTCTCTAGTTGAGTATTGGGGGCCACCTAAATGGCCTGCGGGAGGGGCAAGCCCATTGCTGCGGACCAGGTTCCCCGTCTTTGTTACAATATTCAGGGCAGTTCCTTAAATAAGCACATCAAACCAGCCAGTGTTTTCAGGGTGTACTCACACTCCTGTGATGATCTACAAACCTCTAACATAGAAGCCACCTCTCCCAATGACACAGAAGTCAATAGCCAATGTGGGATTTCCTATTCAGAAGCCTCTATCACAAGGCCCATTTGTTTGGTCTCCTGGCTGGTGCTTCAATTGTTGGTTTAAAAATTGGTCCTATATGTAGTAGGCAGGGAGAGGCTGAAGAGGCAGGCCTTTCCAGATTGGTAAGTGGCAGGTTTTATAAGCAAGAGAACATACTTATAAGGCTTGTCTTGGGTGCCCTCAAGACAAGTAGATCTGTGAGCCCATTTGCAAATCTTAGAGGTTTACATAGAGGCCTCAACTGGGTTTAGTCACATCTACTGTCCAGATAGTCTCAACACGTTTGTGTATCAAGGCTGTGTTCTTGCAGCAGCTCCTGGGAATAAGGAAGGCAAGCTGAATGCATGTTCCAAAGACAAGATGAGGGAGAGGGCCCTCCGATTGTCCGGTTCAACTTGCCAGTCAGCCCAAGGTCATGTTCTCTCAATGACCTCCCCCAACACAAAATTACACCCACTTCAGCTCTGGCTGGTTCCTGAAAAAGAAATGTTCAAATAAAGTCTGAAAGCTCCTAACACAACAGCACCAGAGCTAGGCTCAGAGAGGCACTAACCTCAACCTTCAGACACAGGGAAGAAGTAGTGAGCTCACTGGGATCACTGGGAATCTACACCGGGTATCCTTGCTCCTGGGGGTTTTCAGGGGCCTCCTTTGGTTTCCTCTTCTAACACCAGAACTATTAAAAGATAATGTGAAGCGTATTAAAATTTTTAAGCGTTTATTTTATTTCATTTTTGAGAGACAGAGGGCGCAAGTGAGCAAGAGGCAGAGAGCAGTGGGGAGAGAGACACAGAGAAGCGGGGCTCAAGCTCACCTGATGCGGCACTCGAACTCATGAACCATGAGAACACGGAGAACCTGAGACCAAGTCAGATGTTTAACTAACCGAGCCACCCAGGTGCCCCAAGAGTTTATTTGATCAAAAATTAATTTGAATCGGGCAGCATCAAACTGGAAGCGGTTAGGAGTACTCTACCCACAGAAACTCTGGAAGAGATTATTCTAGAGAAAAGACAAAAGCATAGAAATTAATTGTTTAATCACTTGAAGTTGATTTGGCTGTTTGTGACTGGCTGTTCTTAGCTTTCCATTTTGTAATCTTGAGGCATTTGTAGGCTGATTTTGGTTTGCTTAAGGAGAGCCTCAGTCTAATGACTCCCTTGTTTAGTTAATTTGACACATTTTATGCAGATTTAGGAAGGGCTCTGTGGAAGAATGGTAAGAAAATGGGTGATAATCAAACTTTAGTTCAGAATTTTCCAGTGCTTGTGAAAGATGCTTGTGTTCCTTCTTTGGGGATTTCAACGTCATATGTCTGTGGTGGGGGTAAGAATTTGAACTTTGCAACCACTTCCTGGAGGTCTTACTTATGAAATGCAGGCTTTCTTGGGGCCCCTGAGTGGCCCAGTCGGTTAAGCATCTGAATTTAGATCTCTAGATTTCAGTTCAAGTCTTGATTTCAGGGTCGTGACCTCAAGCCCCATGTTGGGTTCCGTGCTGGGTGTGAGGTATACTTTAAATAAATAAATAAATAAATAAATAAATAAAGGCAGGCTTTCTTACTTTACCCCAATATTTCTCAGACTTCATGTTTTCTGGAATCCCCTGAGGATATGATTGCTAGATAAGATAATGGTCAAAGAAATTTGAACTTCGGATAGGTTCCAGATAAATTTTTAGTATATCGCAAATAATGCAATGTTTGTGAGAAATCTTAAAGAAATTTTTTTAATGTTCATTTATTTTTGAGAGCGAGTGTATGAGCAGGGGAAGGGGCAGGGAGAAACCGAGACACAGAAATCCAAGCAGGCTCTGGGCTCTGAGCTGTCAGCACAGTTCTGGAAGCCGGGTTCCAACTCACCATCTGTGAGATCATGACCTGAGCCAAAGTCAGAGGCCCAACCGACCGGGCCACGCAGACGCCCCAGTTTGTGACAAATCTCATCTGCTGTTTTAACTGAAATGCAAATGTCCCTTCTCTCCAGCCATCACTGAATACTTTCATTATTTAAATTTCTTTCTTAATTAGAGAGAGAGAGCACCCGAGTGGAGCAGAGGGGAGAGTGAGAAGGGGGTGGGGAGAATCTCAAGCAGACTCCATGCCCAGCGTGGAGCCCAACACAGGTCTCCATCCCAGGACTATGAGATCATGACCTAAGTCAAAATCAAGAGTTGGGTGCTCAATGGACTGAGCCACCACATTGGTTGTTTGAATCTTTCTTGAGTCAGATCTATGTGATGGCTGTCTCTTGTCTTTTTAGGAAATTTCAAAATGTGTAATCTCATCAGTAGATTCTCTTTATCACTGGCTCTCTTTTTAACCTTTTCTAATCTCTCCTACCTCTAGGGTTACCTCAGTAACTTACTAGGTAACAAGACACTGGAGAAACTGTTATGACTAATCTGCCATACTTTTATCTTGTTTCTTTGTTTCTCCTTTACTTTCCCACCTACTCCACTCTCTCCTCCTCTGCTCTCCCATTTCCTACTTACATCTTTTGTCTCCGTTGTCTTTTTTGACATTTCTACCAGGGCTCTCTCTTTTCCACTTTGTCCCCTCGTTTCTGTTTTACCTGTCCTCTTTTTCTTTCCTCCCCGCTTTCTCCCCCAAGTCTTCCATGTCAAAATTAAGCTCAGTAGAAAAAAAAAAATTAAGCTCGGTAGAAACAAGTCAGGGCACTAGGAACCAGCCTGCCGTGTTGTGTTCCAGGAGATTCTGTTCTGCCAGTCCCTTTGCTGGAGCAAGTTCTCAGCCTGGAGAAAAGAGGGCTTCAAGAAACAATTGCTTTGCCTGAGGATCTGATGGGAAGGGTGATGGATAGCACTGCAGTTACGACTTGGAGAACTGCAGGAAAAGGAGGGGAGCCACTCTGCCAGGCAGCGCGAAGGGAGGGGGTGGCTGGAAGAAAGCCAGTCAGGAAGAGCTTAAGAAAGGGGAGGAGAATGTACTGACTGTGTATGCTGCGTACAAAATACCTTTCTGCAGATATTGTGTCTTTGTGAGCTGACTACAGAGGCCATTGCATGCCGAATGTATGTGAATGTATGTGTTGCTGATTTCGATCATGGGTCTGTGTGAACTGCTGACTGCGAGAAACGGGAATGTATTGCTGAAAGGATTTTGCAGTCAGAGTGCTTGTTTGTGGTTCTGTGGTATGTGTGACTGACTTTGTGCCAAATGCACCGTTCTGATTCCAGCTCTGAAAGTTTAGTGGAAGTCTGGCTTACTAAGCCAAGACACAACAAAGTTAGAAGGAAATATGGGGGCAACATGAGATGGAAATGAAGAGAGCTGTTGCCACAAGAGAAAAGAAAAAGGAGACTTGAAGAAAGGCAGAATGAGAAAGCAGAAGATTAAACATTAGAAATTCCCTCCTCAGAAAAGACAGAACTTTGATAGGAGGGGGGAGGGGAGAAAAGTAACATTCTTCCAGGTATAAGCAATTATATATCCCCAGTTCTTATTTTACCTTGGTGAGAGTTTTTCTCTTGTTTTATTTTTCTAGACACGGTGTATCTTGACATGTATGTTACAGGTATATATTGGTTGTACCAGGGGTATTTTAAAACTTAGTTATCCAAACGGGAGCATTAACAGTGCTTAAAGAGAAAAAAGTGGGTTTGTTTTGTCGTTAGATAGGAAAACTATTGGACATAATGTTAGGACATTCAGCTTTGATCAGAGATTACCTGAACAAGATTAGAGAATTACCATTGTGGTGATTAAAATAATACAGGGGTATTGTTATCATGATGATTGTTAACAAAATTTAACAGGGACTTATTACACCTGGAATGAAATATTTAACTTGGACATAAGAACTTCTAAATCTAGACAGATAAACACAGATGCATCATAACTTTGAACTTGGATGTGAGCTGGGACGGAAGTTTCAGTTGGGAGCATCCCAGTTTTGCTTTGCTGCCCAAACACTAACTACATATTTTTGATGATTTCAAACTGCAGCCATTGTAATGTCTTTCTCTTCTCAGCTCTTTACTCACGTCATTCTTTAAACCTAAGTAGTGGGAATTATTATAATTACATTTCCAATGCTACTTTTGCTCCATTCATTAATGTCTTTTGTTTCCTTCAGCCATCTTTCCCTCCTTTTCTTTCTACTATTTTTTTAATCTGCCTCTCTCCTTCGTTATTTCCTCCTTTCCATCATGTTCCCCTGGATTTGATTAAAATTCTCTTTCACTTCTTTCCTCACCTGTCTCTCCTCTGTCAAAATAATTATTTTTCAGGCTTGTCTTTCTCCTCATTCCTTTCTCTGGTGTCTTTGTCTCCAGCAGAGGGGGTCTGATGGTGATGGGAGGTAGGGACGAGGCCTGGGAGAAGGCGGGCTGGGAGGGGGAGGAGGAAGTGGTGCTTCAGCTGTTTCTGCAATCAGCCTATGAAAGGCTGATTTAAGCTCGCCTCTGTAAATTCCTCGCCTCCCGTCCCACAGTCTTCCCCTTCAAAGAGTCTCTCTACTTTCCCACCTTAAATTCCACCTCCGCTTCTCCCCACCACATTTCTCGGGTGACATCACTTTCTGCCAGCTGTGACTGCCGGGGACACTGACCTACTTTTGCCCTCTGTATTAGGCACTAAACCCAGGTTTCTCCGCTAAACTCTGAATTTCTGCTAACCCCTTTTTGCCCCTGTGTGTCAGTTGGTCCCTTTTTAAGCTTCAAAACATTTCATGGTCTCCCATGAGGCAGCAATTTGGTTTTTAGTATTTAAACTCTGAGGAAAAGAATAATTATAAAAAGCTTCTATGACTTCAGCAAATTTGCTTATGACTTAAATGGATGAGTAATTTGTTAATCAAAATGGAATCTCTCTGTAGTTGGAGAATAACATGAATTAGTAATTTTTGTTGAATCTCTGTAGGTATGCTTGGCTAATGGATTCTTTTGTGCTAAATTCTTTTTTTTTCCTTTTTTTTTTTAAAGAGAGAGGGTGGGAGTGAGCAAAGGGCAGAGAGAGAGAGAATCCCATGAGAGGTGGCGGGCGAGGGGTGGGGGAGAGAAAAAGAAAGAGAGAGAGAGAGAGAGAGAGAGAGAGAGAAGTGAGGCTCACCCCAAGTGGGACTTGAACTCACACACCGTGAGATCATGACCTGATCCAAAGTCAGATGCTTAACCTGACTGAGCCACACAGGTGCCCTGTGACAAATTCTAATACATGTACTTGCAAATGTTTTGTATATGACATTGGAGACATAAGCCAAAGTAGCAGGCATTGATCTATGAATAAAACTTTACATACAGTTGTCCCTGCATATCCACGGGGGATGCATTCTAAGACCCCCAGTGGATGCCTAAAACCACGGATAGTATTGAGGCCTATATATGTTTTCTCGTATACATATGCACCTATGATAGCGTTTAATTTGCAAACTATACAGGGAGATAAAACAAATAATAACATAGGCTAATTATAACAATATACTGTAAAAAAGTTATGTGAATATGGTCTCTCTGGTTCAGTTGGTTGAGTGTCCAATTTCGGCTCAGGTCATGATCTTGCAGTTTGTGGGTCGAGCCGTGCATTGAGTTCTGTGCTGACCACTCAGAACCAACAGCCTGCTTCGGATTCTGTGTCTTCCTCTATTTGTGCCTCTACCCCTACTCTCTCTCTCTCTCTCACACACTCTCTCTCTCTCTCTCTCTCTCTCAAAAAAACATTTAGAAAAAAAATCTTCTGCTGTACTCCCCTTTTTTTGTGTGATGATGCAAGATGACACAATGTGATAAGATGAAGTGAGGTGAATAACGTAGGTATTATGACATAACGTTAAGTTGTATTGATAGGATCATCTGCTTCCTGACCTTGCTTGACTGTGGGTAATGGGAAACCACAGAAATCAAACCCACAGATAATGGTAGGGGGGGCTACTGTACTAAGAAGTGGAGGGAAACTGCAGAAAAAAAACCAATTTTATAGCTTTTGGAGGGGTTATAATAAATGATTAGGAACACGCACTGTGATGATGCTTGGATTGAAATTATAGTTGTGCTGCTTGCTTAGCTGTGTGAGTTTGGACAAGTTACTCAGCCTGTCTATGCCTCAGTTTGCTCATTTATAAAAAAAAAAAGATCCTGAAATCCAGCAGGGTTATTATGAGGATTAAACTGTTATATATAAAGGTTCTGAGGACATTCCCTGTTCTAAAATATTTTAGGTTTATTATGAGACTAGGACAGATATATAACTATATGTTTCAGGTATTTTTGTATTTTTGCTTACATTTTCATTCACAATTTCTGTACTCAGCAAGCCAGTATTATAGGTCCTCTATCTTAGTCTTAGTTGTCTGTTCTGATTGTCCAGAGAAGTTCTGGGTGACAAGCAAGAGGGATTGGAACCTGTGTATTAGAGATTTGTCTAGTAATTCCATTGTGTCACTCAACATAGATTTCTCCTTTTCCTTTTTCATTCTCATCCTTTCTCTTCTGACTTTATCATGCTGTTAGGATAAAACTCAAATTGAAAAGCACTTAGAGAAAAAAAAATCAAGGAGTTTGGGAATTCAGGTGGAGTTGATGGAAGCAAGGTTAAATAAAAGCAAAGAAGAATTAAAAAAAAAAAAAACTAACTCAATGTTCAATGCATGTTTGAAAAGCCAAGAGAGCAAAAGTGATTTAAAAAGGAAATGAGGGGCACCTGGGTGGCTCAGGACAGAATAGCTATAAATTGCTCTGTTTCTTTGCACTGAGGACAACTACAAGAACTTAGACTCATGAACACGGCTCCACAGTCTAACCTTGTCTTTTTTACAAATTTTATACAAACTTTATTAAAAATTTTTTTAACATTTATTTATTTTTGAGAGACAGAGAGACAGAGCATGAGCAGGGGAGGGGCACAGAGAGAGGGAAACACAGAATCCGGAGTGGGCTCGAACTCCCAAACTGCGAGATCATGACCTGAGCTGAAGTTGGCTCAGCTCAGGTGAGCCACTCAACCACCTGAGCCACTCAGGCGCCCCTTAAAAATTTTATTTAGAGAGTGCAAAAGGGAGAGAGTGGCAGAGGGTAAGAGATTCTTAAGCAGGCTTCATGCTCAGCACAGAGCCCAATGTGGGGCTTAACCCCAATGACCCTGACATCATGACCTGAGCTGAAATCAAGAGCCAGACACTCAATTAACTGAGCCTCTCAGGTGCCCCAGTATAACTTTTTCAATGTGCAAAAGATGGCAAAGATGACCAGGACAATCATGGTGGTACTAGTTTGTTAGGATGCTTCTAGAATTTTTATTCAATATGTAAATGGTTAATAATAATTCCAGGTGCTGCTGGTGACCTAAATTGTGACAGATCCACACAGCTCCTGTGTGGTTTAAATATCAGCATTTCTGTTGGTTGAAATGTTTACTAATTCATTCATGTTACCCTGAACCAAGTGAGATCATGACCTGAGCTAAATTTGGAACTTTACCTGACTGAGCCACTCAGGTGCCCCCAAAATTTCATTTTCTTATTTTTCAGTAATCTCTACATCTAATGTGGGCTCGAACTCACAGTCCTGAGAGCCAGCCGGGCACCGCCCAGATTAAGATTTTTTTTTAATAAGTTTTTTACTTATTTTGAGAGAAAGTGTGAGTGGGATAAGGGTAGAGAAAGAGGTGGAGAGAGAATCTCAAGCAGGCTCTGCACCATGTGGGTTCCATGCAGGGCTTGAACTCATGAACTGTGAGATCATGACCTGAGCTGAATTCGGATGCTTAACCAACTGAGATACCCAGGTGCCCCTAGACTGATATACTTTTAAGATATTCCAGTGAACAGGGAATCAGGAGACTAGGAAATTGCCACCAATGACTTAATCTTGTTGTCACAATTTTCCCTTTTGTCAGAGGGGACTAGCACTAGTTCCTTAACCTTATAAAGTTGGTGGAAGTTAAAATGAGTTATAAATGGGGTGCCTGGCTGTCTCGGTTGGTGGAGCATGTGACCCTTGATCTCAGAGTTATGAGTTCGAGCCCAAAGTTGGATGTAGAGATTATTTTTTAAATGTTGAAGTTTTTTTTTTAATGTTTATTTCTGAGAGAGAGAAAGAGAGACATAGCACAAACAGGGGAGGGACAGAGAGAGAGAGGAAGAGAGAGAGAGGAAGACACAGAATCTGAAGCAGGCTCCAGGCTCTGAGCTGTCAGCACAGAGCCCCAATGCAGGGCTCAAACTCACGGACCTCGAGACCATGACCTGAGCCAAAGTCAGATGCCCAACTGACTGAGCCACCCAGGTGCCCCAAAATGTTGAAGGTTTTAAATAAAAAATATTCTACAAATGATTTTGCTCTTTAAGGCCTTATTTTCAAAGTTTCATGGGTCTAAGAATTACTTAGGATGTGAATTCAAAATGCAGACTAAGGGCTGATTTCTCAAAGCTTTGAGTTTGGCTCAAAAACGCAGATATACAGGCTGATTCAGAAGACCAAAGGTGAGGGCCAAGGAGTCTGCATTTTGAACATGCAGTCCAAGTTATTCCTGAGTAGTAGAGATAAAGAAATATTTCAAACAGCCAGGTACAATTAAAGAAGGAGGGGGAAACCTACATTACTCCTCCAAGTCTTATTTTTCTTTACACCCTTTCCTTCTGGTTTAGCCAGTGTATGCTCTTCACTCCTTTCCCCCCATCTCCCATCCTCCTTTGTGTCTGGCATAGATATTTTCTTAGCATAGTTGAAGAGGCTCTCAGTTGAATGTGTAGAAATGAAGTGGCGGAAAGGGAGGAGGGATGTGGGTGGGGAAAAGCTAGATCAGTATTTAGCTATTCTAACTGTGAAGACTGTTGTTGTTGCCCTGGTTCTAGCCGGCTGGTTCAGGGAGAGGAAGCCTTGGGGGAGCTAGATCTACTGCAGCTGCCCGACCGTTCCTTATTTGCTGGTGACACCGACTAGACTACCTTTTCTCCACCCATATGAATTTTACAGGAATCACAATCGATATGCCATAAAGAATACTATTTTAGGTACTGATCACAATCCTGGATTCATTCCTGTTTACAATTCTCCTCTTTACTACTTGGAGAACTTTAATTTCGATCAAATCCCAGCTTGTTTTCTTGTCTAAACCCAGGAAGAAAAGATTTGCACCAGATGGTGTCTATGTGGTACTTAAAGATTTTTGCTTGACGTGCACTCTAGATAATATGTGAGTAATGACTTTCTGGATGGAGTAGATAAACGCCAAAGCACCACAAGTTGAATCAGGGACAGGGAGTTGGTTGGAACTGGACAACTTTGTTAGGGGAGATTTTGTTTTCATCAGTTCCTCACATTTTATGTGCCTTCCACCTAGTATCTTCATATTGTCTACCAAGAATTTTACAAGTGCTTCTTGCAGGGTACCTGGGTGGCTCAGTCAGTTGAGCATCCCACTTTGCCTCAGGTCACAATTTTGGTCTGCAGAGTTTGAGTTTGAGCCCAGCATGGGGCTCTCTGCTGTCAGCACAGAGCCCACTTCAGATCCTCTGTCCATCTCTTGCTCTCTGCCTCTCCCCCACTCATGATCTCTTTCTCAAAAATAAAAATAAACACAACATAGTGGTCAAGCTCAGGCCCCCAAGAATCACATGCTGTACTGACTGAGCCAGCCAGGTACCCCAAAATACCTTTGAGAATACATTGTTACCCAAAGGAGATGCGAGTCTATACCTGTCTAAATGTAACGACCATAAAAGCACAAAGATTATGACGGATTCCAAGAATCTGAACCTTCCTGGACCTTGCTTTCCATTGTGGAAATGCTATAAATAATTTCTGCCCTTTCATTACTTCATACAAAAATATAAAGTATGAATTTGATATATATTATATACTGACAGTTTAAGCCATATCCTTGGCTTTGTATTGAGGAACATACTTCTGTCTTTTGTTTGTTTCTTTCTGACTACCTTAAGTGGAAATCAAAGTGTTGTATACATTATGACTTTCTTGGGATGTGTCTGACATATAATGACAGTGTTTCAAAGACAAGTGACCAGGGAGGTAATAGTCTAGTACTCCCTACCCACAGTTTCACCAATACATCCTCCTTTTTCTGTGTGGTGCATGGTTACCCTGAATTAGGTTTCTTTACAGTAGGACTGAAGGATAGGCAAGGTATTATTGATAATCTGCGGGGCCAGTCATGCAACCTTTTCGATGTGTCAATTATCCCATGTGATCACATTTCTGTGATCAAGGTTCTCTTGATCAAAAATGCTTCTATTCTTTGTCTTTAGGTTGAAAACACTTTGTTTCAGGAGACTGAATTTCAGGGTGGAAATAAATAGCAATATTTTAGTTCTATAGACTCCCCCCCTCCTTTACTTCTGAAGGTGGTAATAGCACATTTGTTCCTCTAAACGTGTCCTTTCTGAGAACTGTTTTCTCCTACGTTACTCTCCATGGCCAAACATAACAGCAGCAAACACAATAGCACTTGCTTTGCGCCAGGCATTAAGTCTTATACACTTATTAGCTAATTCACGCCTTATACCAACTCAAGGAAGTAACCACTTTTGAGTTTTTCTACAAAATACTTTTATGATTAACTTTCCTAGTTGAGCAGATTAAGATACAGAGAAGTAAAGATTAGGTAAGTAAGTGGAACTAGAACTCTGACAGAGTCCAGAAATTACCACCCTATGTTTTGCTATATCTCTTAAAGGACTAAGTGCAGAGTGAAATCAGCAAAAAAGGCAGACCAGAATGATTGGGAAAGGATTGCTGAAAAGAATTTGTTGGCTTAGGTAATTCAGGGTGGAATGTGGCTTATAAGAAGGCAAACTGGTTAGGCTGTTACTGTATTTCACATGTGGGGTTTCTAGGAGTAATAAATGACTAAGGTTATTTGGAAATGAATCTGCCAGGTACAGTAGCACGGTCACCTGTTACCTTTAGTTTTTAGACAGGAGTAATGTAGCCGAATATATAACAAAGGCTTGGAGGAAGTTAAGAAACTAATTTGCCCGAAGGTTTATATTGGTTTCCAAGTAGCAGAGCGGGCTGTACCACACTACCCTGTCTGTATCTTTAAACCTGCTTAAAGCCCGGAGCATATATCATGCACTGTAGTTTACAAATTTGCCTTACAATGTACAGAGGTAATGTCTTTATTTATTCCGTACACGGATAAGGCCCTTATAGATATTGATGTCGGTTCCCAATCTTTGCCTGTGGGAGGGGAGAGACCACGGCTTGAGGGGACTCCAGGCGGAGGGCGCCGGAAGGGCTGCACCGGAGGTGGGCTGGGCAGGGCAAGAGACACAGGCGTGGAAACGCAGACAGCACACTGTCCCCCAAGAGTCTTGGTGGGCTGGCGTCAGGGTTCAAAGTGTGCATGAATGCGGCCAGAGGAGGGAATGTGAGGGCGGGGAGGGTGTACAACGGAAGGAATCAATCTCGCGGTTTCGAGTTGGGAACAAACCTCGCCGCCCCCCGTTTCCCTTCCTTAGTAAGGACGGTTTGGGGGCGGGTGGGGAAAGCGCGTCCTCGAAGCTCTCTCGCGCTCCCATTTCCTACCCAGCGCGCGCGCTCCGTCGCCCCTCTACCACCCAAGAGGCTGACGATGGCCGCGAGTGGGGACGCGGAACCTCGAGGGCGGGTCTCGACGCAGGTGTTGGGTCCGCTAGGCCGGGCTCGGCCAGCTGGCCCGGCCCCTCGCCCCGCGGGCCGCCACCCCCTGCCCGCCGCGCCACCGAGCCTGGTGGGCGGGGCCCGGGCGCGCGAGGGTCCTCTGCACGCGGGCGGGCGGCGCGCGGCTCCTCGGTCTGGGGGAGCGCGGGGCGGTCTCCGCCGGCGTCGCGCGCTGTGTGTGAGCGGGGTCGCGCGCGCGCGCGCGCACTACAGGCGAGTGAAGGAGTGAGGGAGCGAGGAGCGGCCGGGTGTGAGTGTGTGTGGGGGTGGGGGCGAGTGTGGTGTGGGTGTGTGGGTGTGTGGGTGTGTGTGTGTGTGTGGGCGTGGGGGTGAGGGCCAGCCAGCCCGACCGCGAGGCGGCGAAAAAGTGGGCGAGTGTGCGAGGGTGCCCGGCCTGGCTGCGGGAGCCGCGGTGGCGGCGGAGAAAGGAGGCGGCTCCCGGCATCCCGGCCCCCCTCCCCCTCCTCTCCTTCTCGGACTTCCAGCCCGCCCCGCAGCCCGCGGTCCCCCCGGAGGCCCCAGCCCGGCTCCGCTGGCCGAGAGCGAGGGAGGAGCCGCCGGAGCCAGGTGAGCGGTGCGGTCGCTTTCCTCCCCCGGTGCGGTGGCGTGAGGCGGAGGCGCGCCCGCCCCCCGCGCCCCTCCCCCAAGTGGGCGACTGCAGCCCTAGGGACGCGGCGACCGGCAGGGGCTCGGCCCCGGGGAGGCGGCCGGGGGGTGGGGGGTGGGGTCGCCGCGTCCCCGCGGGCGGTGGGGAGCCTCGGCCGGGTCGGTGTGCTCGGAGGGGGCCGAGGGAGCCGTGTGCGTATGACGGGAGAGAACTGTCGGGGACAGGCGGCGATCGGGCGTGAGGTGTGCTTTCCCCCTGTTCATGAGGGGGATGCTTGTTGGAGTCAGACACGCGTCGTGCCAACCTGTCCTCGAGCGGGTGGTGATCTCTCCTGGCCCCGCTTCCATCAGACACATTCCTGTGGTGTGACCGAGGGAGGAGGTTGTGGTGTTGGTCCTGCCCTGAGTATGCTTTAAATTCCATGGTTTCCCCCTTGCGTGTAAAATTTTAGAGAGTGTGACAGTCATTCCTCTTTTTCCTATGACAGCCTCTGAATCAGAATGGGGCGACAAATAATTGCTTGTCTTATTCGATTTTTTTTTTTTCAAGCATTTGACCATGATGCAAAATCTTGCCTCCCCATCCCCTTCCTTTAAAAAACCCCAAATTAGTTAGGAGATAATAACTTCAGATTTGCGTTACTAGTGTGTCCCTATTTCGGATTGTTGATTTGTAATCCCAGTATTTTATCCGACTTGTAGGTGTGAATAGAGAGGGGGCGTTAATTGTATTTTATGAGTGAGGTTATTATGCTCACTATATGTGTTGAATGTAACTTCGATGTAAATTCTTTTGCGTGCTCTTTATTTTCCTATTAATTACGGACATTGTCCTCACATCTTTGGGGAGTTGGATTAATTTCCAAATCTGTATGGAAAGTACATGAGGCAGTCTAATATGGAAGATACTCCCTTTTTCGTGGGCTCGATGTTTATTGTATTTACCGAAGTTCTTCATTATTAACTTTAACTGTGAAAATTTAAATGCTGTGTAAATTTCTTTATTTCTTTCACACACCATTGGGCAGTTTAAAGGTCTTTTTTTTTTTTTCTTTCTGTTTCTTATAAAGAATTCACTGTCAGATTCATGTAAGATACTCATTTGGAATAAAATACTCTGAAATTCCAGTCATGGAGATTGGACATTTATTTTAGAATGACAACCTCTAATTTTGAAAAATAACAGTCATAGTTAAATTTTTCTTACCAATGGTTGCTGTGTGTTATTTGCTTAGTATGTCAAAGGGGAGGAGGCTTATTTTCTTTGGAGGTAATCTTTTGTTTATTCCTTTCTATCCTGGTTAGTGCAGTGACTTTACTTCTTTCCTGTCATTTAGTTGTTAGTTTGGCAAGATGGCTGTTGATGTTTTTATCTTTCTCTTTTTTTTTTTTTTTCCTCTCTTTTGAAGACCAGGTGCTGGAGTCTGCTTGTTGGGGAGGGGGCACTCTGATTCTGACAACAGAGAGCTAAGAACATCAAATGCAGTCACATAGACTCCTCCACTCCCCGAAGATTCTTTTTTCTGTTCCCTCCTTTCCCCCTGCAGCGGGTAAAGAGTTGAATAACCTTTAGACTTTGGGCTACCAGCTAAAATTCCACTTAGTTGCTGGTGGATAGCTTTTACTTTTTTTTCACCTTCTTAGATTCATTATTGAATATAGTAGCATCTGAGGGTGGAGGGAAGAGTGACCACAGGAAATTTTCCTTTTTTCCTTTCCCTTCTCATTCAGTCCCTCTTCTCTTTCCACAAGGAGATCACTAGCAATGTTCTATAAATCCTCTACCCCTTCTTAGCTGTATTATGAAGAAATACACTAAAGAGAACACTTTTTTTTACATATGACCAATGAATGCCAGGCAGACTGCAGGCATTAGTGTGTTGGGGGCACGGGATGAAACATGGCTTTAAGAAAAAATATCTCCCAGTTCTTGTTTTCTTCAGTTTGTATCCACCTGGGATTACTGGGGTAAGTCACTAGATTGATTTCTCAAAACTTCTCCCCTCTCAATGAACTGAAAGAACATCAGAACACTGGAAGGGATTTAGGGAAGGGGACAGAACAGAGCCAGTTGACCCACAGTGTGAGAAGTAGCTCCCTCTTCCTCTGGGGAGTGGGCATAGAGACCTAAACTGAGTGAACATGGGTGGGAGGAAGAGCTTCCGTACGTAGGAACAACATGTGAACGTGAGAGAAAACCGAACATAAAGTAAGGAAGCAGGAGTCTGTATGTTGCTTACAACTGTTTGAGGGTTAGTTGAGTGATGTGGATTTGTAGAGAGTTTATGGCAGGTTAGTTGACAAAGAGTAATCTCTGCAAGTGGGATTAAATCATAAGCACATGGGAAAAGAGCTTTGAAATTATAATGTTATTTTAAAGTCTGGGAGTAGATTGTGATAGGAAGAATAAAAATCTATTAATGTTAATTGTACTGGCATACACAGTTGATTCAAGAGAGTTTGAGTAGGAGAGATTAGGTACAGATACTGGGGACATTGTCTTTCATTATTTGGGAATTTTCCTTCTTGTCAGAGTAAGGGTTGTTAAGAAATAATAATATACTACCTCCCAAAATATCTGTACATAATGTATTTTAGATTTGTGTGCAATATGTGTCTGTACACATATCAGGTTTGCAGAAAAGGACTGACTTTCTGGCTTCATGATCACTCATGCCATGGTGTTTTTTCAATGTTTTCCTTTCCAATGTGGTTTTCCTTTCAAATTGGCTTGGAGGACAAAAGCCACAGAGCTAGCCAGCTTTACTCCCTTAGAGCCTGGTCTGCATGGAACCCATCTGCTTATTTTTTTACCTCCTTTTGCTGAAATTACAGGTTTTTTTCCTTCTGATTTTGTTAACAAAGCTAATTATTTTGGGTTGAGATGTATAGTGGTGATGCAAAGTAGCATTAGGCTTGGGTTGTTTTTTTTTTTTTTTTCCCCAAATGTTTATTTTTGAGAGAGAACACACAGGGTGGGGGCAGAGAGAGACAGGGACAGAGGATCTGAAGCTGGCTTTGCACTCACAGCCGGATGCAGGGCTTGAACTCACGAACCATGAGATTATGATCTGAGGCAAAATCAGTTCATTTCTTATGAGAAACTGAAAAGATAAATTATGAATTTTTGACAGGTATACTTAGTTCTTATGGGGTACACATTTGCCTGCTATTAAATATTGAAAATAGCTATGTTTTTTTGATCCTGCCTTATGATTCAATGTAGCAAACCCCTTTAAAATAATTCCTAACCCCTAACACTTATCATTTTGCTGTCATACATGAGATTCTATGTTGCTTGCTGGAGATAATATAGAATAAAATAAGGATTCTGTCTTCATGGAGTTCACAGTCTAATTTCATTGATCTTTGTTTTTTTCATCTGGCAGTCTGTTCTTCCAGCAGTGTCTGGAGGGATCTGCTAGATTCTTGTAAAATGACTATCAACTTATGAATTGATAAAGTAACAAATTTGTGTAAACATTGATACGCTAAATTAATTTTTACTACCTTTCTTTAAAAAGTGGCAGTATATCACCAAGTTGTAACCAAGAAAACATTTACAATTGTTGTATCACTGTACTGTACACCGAAGCTAATACAACACTATATGTTAACTAACTGGAGTTAAAATAAAAACAAAAGAATTCCAAACCTACCCCTTACTTAAATGTTTTTAGTTAGTCAGCTCCTTACTTTTCATTTCTTTCTCTCTCCCCTCTCCCTCCCACCCTTCCCCACCCCCCAATCTTTTCTGTTACTAGCTCTTGACTTCATGTTCTTAGGAATATAGAAATAAGATCTCCAAAATAGAACATAGATTTGTTATATTAGATCACACTAGTACTCTCTTACTGCTCCACTTTCCCATATTTGGCAGCATTTTAGACTTTGATAGTTTATCAGAAAACTACATTTTGGAAATCATGCAGGTTTGTCCAAACAGGAACTTTGAAATCTTTTCCTGATTCTTTGTGGTTCTTAATTGTTAGCTTATTCCTTTGACCTGTGATTTAGTAAGCCATATCTGTAAAACCTTCAACTTGAATATA